>PVHT020000077.1:5098351-5169975 GCA_004024745.2 Catagonus wagneri | reverse complement strand
TCACCTCCAGTGTCCTTCCCCCACAACAAGCCACAGTCACCCCTATTTTCCCAGGAGATCCTCCAAGAATTGCAGTAAGGTCCACCCGGATTCCTATGGAGACTGCTTTGCCCTGGGACCCAGTGCACGTGAAAGTCTGTGTGTGCCTTTCAAGGATGGGGTCTCTGTTTCCCCCAGTCCTGTGGAGCTCCTGCACACAGGCCCCGCTGGCCTTCAATGCCAGATGCTCCGGGGGCTCTTTCTCCCTGTGCCCAATTCCCAGGCATGGGGTTTTGACGTGGGGCTCAGAACTCTCAGTCCTGTAGCTGAGTCTCTGTGATGCAGTTACTTTCCAGTCTGTGGGGCTTCCCTCCCGGGAGGTATGGGGTTGCTTCTATCGCGTAATCGCCCCTCCTACCTCTTGATATGGTGTCCTCTTTGTCTTCTGGAGTAGAATATCTTTTTTGGAAGTTTACAGTCCATTTGGTTGAAGGCTGCTCGGCATTTGTTTGTAGTTTTGCTGTTTTTTGGGAGAGAAGTTTAGCTCCAGTCCTTCTATTCCGCCATCTTAATCCAATCTCGATAATTCCCCCTTTTCTAGCAATTTTTTTTTGTAGACTTTTTGATGAT
The DNA here is from genome assembly GCA_004024745.2 of Catagonus wagneri. Taxonomy (NCBI): domain Eukaryota; kingdom Metazoa; phylum Chordata; class Mammalia; order Artiodactyla; family Tayassuidae; genus Catagonus; species Catagonus wagneri. The sequence goes on along the minus strand of PVHT020000077.1, from coordinate 5,169,366 downwards.
GGCCTTTCTGGCTGGCATAAGATGGTACCTCATGCTAGTTTTGATTTGCATTTCTATAATAATTAACAATGCTAAACACATTTTCAGATGCCTGTTGGCCATCTGTATCCCTTCTTTGGAGAAATGTCTGTTTAGATCTTCTGCCCATTTTTTGATCGAGTGGGTTCATGTATGATTTTGTAACATGCAGTAGTTATCTGGAAAATATTGGATCACTGGGTTACGCATATCTTTCAAATATGAACATTTCATTATATAGCGTTAAAAATCACATTTATTAATATCACCTTCAACCTCACTGGAAAAGTCTCTAAGTATCAGGAAACTATTAAGCTCATGGTGGTGAATACAAGTTTTCCAGGATTCAGATTTTTGCTGGAAAGTTTGTATTTTACCGACAAATACCATCTTTTCTTGGAAAACAACACATTCTTTTTCATTAAAAAATATTTTCTGTCCGTTGTTTTCTCGAGTAAAAATTGTGTTTTGTGAAAAAAGCAGATAGTTGAGTTTGCAACACTATGGAAGTGCTTTTTTTGGGAACAAGCATTGTGCAAGAGCTGTGTGGGTGCTTCCCAAACTTGTTCCCAAGGTCTTATGTTGACTCTGAGCGTGAGACATCTGAGCAGAGCAGTGACATGGTCTGACCAGTGTTTCAGGAGGATCACTGACTGCTAAGGGTGGACCGTCGGAGGCCAGGGTGGGACCGAGGCTTTTGCAGTGACCAAGTGTTAAGGTGGCTTTGTTCTCAGTGGTCACGATGGAAGTGGGACCAAGAGAGCTGTCTCAGAGATGGCTGTGGGAGTGAGGGAAGGAGAGGAGGCCAAAAAGGACTCGGGTTTTACCTGAGCGACAGAAAGAATGGCGTTGTCATCAGCTAAGACAGGGAAGCTGTCTAGAACAGTTTTGGGGAAAGGCCAGGAGTTCCTTTTAAAACACCGTGGTTAAGCCTCTGTGTTTATGGTGAATATCCCACCTGTTTCCCTTTTTCTTTTCTTTTTTTTTTTTTTTTGGTCTCTTTAGGGCTGCGTATGGAAATTCCCAGGCAAGGGGTCAAATCAGAAGCACAGCTGCCAGCCTACACCACAGCCACAGCAACACAGGATCTGAGCCACGTCTGCGACCTATGCTTCAGGTTGCGGCAACGCCAGATCCTTAACCCGCTGAGCGAGGCCAGGGATCAAACCCACCTCCTCATGGATACTGGTTGGGTTCGCTACCGCTAAGCCACAATGGGAACTCCCCAGATGGTTTTAATAGCTTAAATGAAAGCCATCCGTAAAATGCCATCAATAAAATCAAAGTTAACAACATAAAGGGAAAGGGAGGAGACTCGAATGACAGCTTTGCCTACTTTGAAGATTTTCACTCATCATGTGAGGCAAACACATACTTGTTTATAGGAGAAAACAATGAGGTTTGATATACAGGTGCCACAAATCACTTCCTTTCATTTCAAACAGCAGTTATGACTTGTTGTGTCTTATATTTCTGATGCTACAGTATTCAGCCCTGACTACCTGTTTATAAATTGTCCATTCTCCTGGAAGTCCCTTTATCTTTTATCCCTTTTTTGCATTTTGGTCATTAATCACTTTGCTGTGTTATGGGGAAACGTGACAAAGTTAAGGTGATCCAGTTTTGTTCCTTGTTAGTAGCTCTGGGGAAACTGACCTGCACGGGGAGGTATGGAACTGTTAGCAAAATTATTGTGTCTTCTGGGAGGAGCCCTGACCAGCTGCCCCCGGTGGGGGGCAGATGCTCTGCCCCCCGAAACAGTTTATAGAATGTTCCTTCCTACCCCCCAGAGTTTCCCAGCGGGCTTGTGAGAGAGTCCAGCTTTTCCAGTGAAGCGTTCAGAAGCTTCTAAACTGAATGACATGCTCGTCTCAACTTTTTGCCTTTACCTTCCCACACTCATTATTTACTCCTAAATTGCTATTTGTGACTCTGATTCTGACCTCTGTGGTTCGGTTCATTAAGGACGACATCACTCATCTTCGAGGTTTAGGCATCTTTGCATAGTAGTATTAGCAAAATTCGTTGCATGTTTATTGAATTTTGTCAGTATTATTTTATTAAAAGAAAAAAAGAGGGGAAAGAGGACTTGAAAAATGTTGAGAAGAGGTCTAGATTTCAGAGTTCTCATTGTGGCTCAGTGGGTTAAAAAACCGACCGGTGTCCATGAGGATGCGGGTTCGATCCCTGGCCTCATTCAGTGGGTTAAGGATCTGGCTTTGCTGTGAGCTTTGGCGTAGGTTGCAGATGTGGCTCGGATCCGGTATTGCTAGGCTGTCACCTGCAGCTCCGATTCGACCCCTAGCCTGGGAACTTCCGTATGTCACAGGTGTGGCCCTGAAAAAGAAAAAAGAAGCTGCAGCCTAGGGTTCATAGTTCAATACCTATGACCCCAAAATGCTAGTAGTCAGGTGTGCCCTGGCTGACGAGCCTGTAGCCCTGTGAGGATGTTCTTTGATCTTCAACAGGTCATACGCCTTCACTGGGGAAGGAGCAGAAGATTAAGACATGTATCAGATGTGTTTAAAAAGAGGTCTAGGAGTTCCCGTCGTGGCACAGCGGAAATGAATCCAACTAGGAACCGTGAGGTTGCGTGTTCGGTCCCTGGCCTTGCTCAGTGAATTAAGGATCTGGCATTGCCATGAGCTGCAGTGTAGGTCACAGACGTGGTTTGGATCCCAAGATACTGTGGCTCTGGTGTAGGCCAGCAGCTGTAGCTCTGATTCGACCTCTAGCCTGGGAACCTCCAAATGCCACGGGTGCGGCCCTAAAAACCAAAAAAAAAAAGGTCAAAATTGAACTTGTATAATTTTTTTAGATCTCTGGGACTAGAAGTCCTCACAGAACCTAGAAACTCAATTTTGGTCCTTTTAGGATTGTATTGTAAGAAGAGGGGGGCTGCCTGCACGTCACCTGGGAGGGGTTATGACCTCTTCCTGTTTTGTGTGCACACCTGATGTGGAAGTTACGGTTTGTTGCCTTGCAGTGTCACTCTGTGTGCTTGTTGTAATTCACCTGTTATTCAAGAGCTGATGATCCCTTGAAAAATAGGGATTTCAAGGAACACAGAGATGTTTCAGGCACAGCAGCCGGCACAATTCTTGGTGCATAGCAGGTGTTTCACTCCAATACCTATTAAGTGAAAGACTGGTTGATAGAAGCCTGTCAAGGAAAGGCAGCATCTCTGAGAGTGCGTTCTGGGGGATAAAAAGCATCCTTGGAGCACATCCTGAAGTTTCCCAGATTTCTTTTTTTCTTCTTCTTTTCTGGCTGCATCTGAAGTATGCGCAAGTTTCAGGGCCACAGCAATAACCCTTGCTACAGCAGTGACAGTGCCAGATCCTTCACCCACTGAGCCACCAGGGAGCTCCCCAGATTTCTTTTAATAAATCTGATTGCGAGGGAATTACACTAAGACTTCCTCAGAGCTGAAGCTCTGCTCACTTGCACACATGCCTAGGGGACTCTGGGATGGCCCTTGACTCTGCTCGCCAAGACGTATACATCCCCGACTCCATCAGGCGGTGGATCCTGGGAGAATTCAGAGCCCAACCCGTAGCCCATGGCTGCGCTGCTCTGCAACTCTTTTTTTTTTTTGCTCTGCAACTCTTAATGGGCTGATCGGTGCCCATGACATGGGGCTATTTTGGCAGGTCACTCAAACCACAAAGGAAAAGAATGGTAACATCTGCATCACCGGTAAAGTTAATGCTGATAGCGAGGTGTGTTTTAAGTTTAGTTTGGGCGTACTAACATTTATAAAAGGCTGTGGATCTGGAAAAAGACCTGGATTCTAGCTCCAGGCTGCGTGCCTTACCTCGGACAAGGTATTCTACCTCCTGTTATTCTACCAGCTCTTAAAATGAAGGGTAAAGCAGTTTAGCACTTTTTTCCTTTTTTTTAATTCAGTTATTTCATACGGTTAAAGCACCAAAAGCTAAACAACTCCGAGAATATGCACTCACTACGAAAGTTTATGAAGTGAAAAAAGCAGTAGTGGATCAAGCATTCCGTTTGGTTTTGCAACGAATCTCATTACCTCTTTAAATAGAATCAGGTCTTGACTGCCGGCAAGAAGGTGTTTGTTAAGGCTTCGTAATAATAGCAGGCTGTCTCAAATATAAAGATCACCAAGAACCTTAAAAGCACTAATTATCCCTTACGTCACCTCATGGAGCAGGGATGTGTTATTATCATTTTACTTTCACAGCTGGGTAAATCAAGGCACAGAGACACGTTAAGTCGCTAGTTGCTTGGACAAGGTCATGGTCGATGGCAGATAGAAACTCTGACTTGTTTTTCTCTCCGTGTACGGGAAGCTGGATTTTAGCAACATTTTTTCCTCTTAAATATACCTCTGTTAACATAGAGTAAAACTCAGTAGTCACGTGTCCTGCAGTAAAACAAATTTAGATGTGACTGGACAGATAACAGCCTTTGTCGTCCTGTCTGGGTCTTTATCTGGGGGCTGGAGGTGGCGACGGGGCACTGACTGCCCTTTGATCATTTGGGGCTTGCTCAGTTCAGCAAAAGGTCCTGACAGCCATGCCTCTATTTACTGTTTCTGCGGATTTGCCTCTTCTGCTATTTCGTAGAAATGGAATGGTACGATACGCAGCCTGCTGTGTCTGCCTTCTTTGGTTCAGCTTGATGTTTTCTAGATTTATCCATATTATCGCATGAATCACTATTTCATTCATTCATCCTCTTTATGGCTGAATGATATTCTTTTTTTTACCCTGTTTTAATCCCACAGAACAACAGCACATCCTGAAGGAAGGTGGTCCTCAGGTTTCCTTTTTCTCATAGCACATCCCCCTGTAGAAGCTTGTAAGTTTCATTTTTTTTTAGGGCTCTTCTCAAGGTCTTTAAATAGAGTACCAGCTAAGTATTTGGTAAGGGTTTTGAACTTAAATTCTTTTATCAGAGTTCTGTAAGTGTCAGAAAAACAGTGGTGCCTATCATATGCCCCTGAACATAACCAAGTGTGACATCTGGGTGGTCCTTCCGGCTCGGCAGAGGTCAGTTTCTGGTGGGATTGAAGCCTTGGCTGGAGCTCCTTGGGCCATTGACTTTGTACTTTCCATTAGGGACCCAGATAAGGTGCCTTGGGAGGCCTGTTGCCACAGCCAGAGGCTCCTGGAGGAGGAGGACGTGGGCGCATCTGCATTCTCCTCTGCACCCCGCTCCAAGGCCTTTTCCTCCCCCACATTGTAATGAGCATGTAGGTGGCCTGCCACGCGGTCCTTTCCTGAAAACACCTGCCATGTGACTGTTCCTCTAAATGTACTTTCAGATGCTGAGGATATTCATCATGGGATAATTGAATCAAATCATGGCAGCCTGCTATTAAGAAACGTTTACTCCCAGTATTTACTTCTCTGTGTTTATTGCCAGAGACCTTGCATTGTCAAAAACATCACCAGCTGGAATGCAACCTCGGGTGAAGTGCACTTGGAAGATTTATGAAATTGCATTTTTCTGATGTGGTTATTTATGCTGTGATAGAATTTACTTCTCTGCAAGCTTAACAGCGACATTCAAACTGCTGCCTCGAATTTCCTTGACATGAGAATAATAACAATGAAGAAATGCAGGGTCCCAGATATCTTCCCAAAAGTAGATTAATTTTTATCTGTATCAGAAGAACAGAAAGTAATGGTGATCTATTTGTTCACGGTGCAGGTTAAGACTTGACTAGCCTCGGAATGTGGTCAATTCACAGTTATCATTTTCTCTCACTGAATAGCCCATTGATGATTTCATGTCAATGGTTTGATTTTCATTCTGTTTCACCGACTGACAATGATTAATGTTTGCGTGGATGCCAGGGCACAGCAAATGTCATTAATGAGAGATGTCATAAACCACTGCATTTTTAAGTAAAAGCATGAGTAAAATTTGTGGAAATTTGAGTTAATTAAAAAAATAATCAATGCTATACGGAGTCTGCAGATTTAAAAACTGAGAAATGTTAAGGTTTTCTGTGTAAATGAACTCAGTGCTCCACAGCTCCTGGCACCAAGATATGCCGTGTGTCTGAAGTATTGGTACAGAATTTTATATCAGTACTTGGGAAAAGCTTGGGGTACTGAAAAAAATTGCAAATTTTATATTTATGAAATGGCGTATCATTCTACTAGCAACCTTGATTTACCAAAACCTTTACCTTCTCTTAAAATTGCACTTACACTTTTTTGGCAGCAAAAGATACATAAGATTAACAAATTGAATTGGATAATTTCCAAGATTCTTTTCAGATAGAAAATTTACTGAAAATTTACTGATTCTCTATAAACTGTTTATTTATGGAATTACATAGCGGAAAGTCTGAGAAATTGAATAGAGAAATTGATTAAATTCAGTAGATTAAGAACATAATTCACACAGCTCGGTTATCTGAATGTAAGTACAGTTGACACTCTGTGTCCGCGCATTTGCGGATTCTGGATTTGCAGACTCAGTCAGCGTGGATGGGAAATACTATTTTGTGATGCAGAGGGTTTGAGCATCCTCGGATTTGGTGTCTCTGAGACTGGTCCCTGTGGACACCAAGGGGTGACAGTAGATAGAAGGCTGTTAGATGTCAGGGGAGACACAAGGCAAAGCCCACACTCCTGACTGTTACCTGTGCTGAACTGGATTTGGACGTGATGTAAATGCAAACTTTGAATTCACACGACGAGCTGCGTGGGCGAAGCGACCTTAACTTGAGCATTTCCTAACGTTTCTGTTTTTAAGTTGATACCAGTTTAAGATATTTGAACGCAGCATTTACCCTTTAGTTGTAAAGGTGTGGGGTTGGCCAGCTGTGACACCTTTGGGTCTGTACTGATATGCAAAACAGGAGGGCACTGGGTTCCTAGGGGTCTCATACCCAGAGCCCCTTCTTTACTCGTTGTTGGGAAACTGTAGGGCCGGCCTGCAGGAGGGCAGGGGGCAGTCACCTGCTGCTAGCGTGTCTTCACTCTCCTTCTCCAATGTTGTTTTTTTTTTTTTTTTGGTCCTTTTAGGGCCACACCTTTATATGGAAGTTCCCAGGTTAGGGGTCAAATTGGAGCTGCAGCTGCCAGCTTACGCTATACCCACAGCAGTGCCAGATCCGAGGCGCATCTGTGACCTATGCCACAGCTCACGGCAACACCAGATCTTTAACCCACTGAGGCCAGGGTTCGAACCCACGTCCTCATGGATACTACTCAGTTTCTTAACCCACTGAGCCACAGCAGGAACTCCAAAAATGCTTGTTTTCAAAGGATAAAGTGGCTGGTTTGACGCAGGACCTCGTACCTCGTGGGGGTGTAGTGCGCAGTGCCCATCCGACCAAGGAATAAATAAATGGAATGAGTTGGTCCACATGGAGGAACGGGGACTGTGACGTGGGACGTCGCAGCTCTGCTCACTCAGCCTGAGTGGAAGCTCATGTTGGCCGGGTGAGATGCTCGATGTTTCAGATTGCCAGACCTCACCCCGGGTGGTTCATTTCCAGGAGGAACAAGATGGGGGAAGACAAAAGGGTGTGTTTAGCAGACATCACTGGGTGTCTTGATCTGTAATTTTGTTATTTTTCATTGTTTACAATTACATTGGCTAAAGACTCTTCCAGAGCGAGCGGGTCTGAACATCTGTCCTGCAGCAACTGAGCCCGGGGTGGGCGGGAAGCACAAGCTTGGGGATCGAGAGCCCCAACACATGTTGGGTGAACAGGGCCCCGTGGAGGCTCTCCCGAGTGGGAAGGCAGTTTTGGGCTGGGAGGGGAAGGATGTATTTACTCACTTCGTCAGCTGGCGCTCAGGACGTGGGCCGCGGATGAGCGGGGCTCTACGCAGGCACTTGGCACCCGGGTTAGGGTGTCAGTGTGGGGCCTGTTTAAAACAGGTTTGTAAATAAGTGTTTGAATTTTACTGGCCTACACCTTTTTTTTCTTCCTTTTTTTAGCCCGTCTGCTCTTCTTCTAGAACCTACTTTGCTGTCATTTCTCTTCTAGAAAGAAACTGAAGACCCATTGCTTTTTACAGATAGGGGTTTGGGTCCTGTTGAAATCCGAGGCTCCTGGAGCCGGATCTGCAGCCACGGACATGGTCAGGCTTCCTTGTGCTTTGTCATCGTCAGGACAGCGCTGGTGCACGGCTGATAGGGTCAGAAAGGGAGTCAGTCACTGCAGAGACCACCGATACCCGGATACCAGTCAACCTGGTGACATCTGGGAGGTGGAACGGCCCCGACACTTCCTACCTGGGCGGGGCTGGTCCCTCCTCTAGATCCCCGGGACTAGCCTCAGGGGGAACCAGACCCTGTGCTCCTTCCCATCCAAGTCTGGCTCCCGGAAGGACTCTCACGCACCCAAAGGCTCCCTGAAGTTAAGGGGCCCTGAAGGTGGCCACAGAACCTCCCTGACTCCTAGCAAAGGTTTTGAGAGGAAGGGTATCAGATGTCCTGTTAGCAGGTAAACGTTTTGACTTGGTAAGAGCTAAAAAGGTGGTTCTGGGAGCTTTCCACATTTGAGTTCCAAAGTTGTGTAAGTGTGTTGAATAGATGACTCAGAATTCACTTGGCACCCGATTTTGACATCAGCTGTGTTATTTTCTCCAGCATCCATCTGGCACCTCCGGGTTCTGGGGCTCCTTGTCCCTGGGTCGCCCCTGAGATCGTCAGGGGACTTGAGGTCGCCTGCGTCTTTGTAGCCCAGAACTTAGTACGTACCTGACACAGAGTAGGTGGTATAGATTTCTTCGTCACAAATGAGTGCATCGATCATGTGTCATTTCCTGTACTTGCTACAATTATTTGGAGATACTGGAGCCTTTCATTTATATGGTAAAGACGGTAATCAAATTTGATTGTTATCTAGATAATGTGCTTTTATATTACATGGCATCGGTGACATCGCTCTGTCTTGATTTCCTTGTGCTTTTCTGTTACTGTTTTCTAAAGAGAGAGGTACCTCCTCCCCTGTGCCTTGGCAAGTCCAGGGTTCTTTTCTTGGTCCTCTTCACATCCCACTCTGCACATTCTAATGGGAGGCACCATCCACCCCGGTGGCTTCGCTGCCAGGTGCGTGATGATGGCTCCAAGTCCCCATCCCTGTACAGACCTGTCCTGCACTGCCTGACTCTGGGCTACCTCCTGGTCCACCTGCATCCTAAACTCAGCTTTGCCAAAGCTGAGCTTGCGGCTCCCACTCCCACCCCGTCCTGTTCCCTTCTATGCAGTCACCTAAGATATAAAAGCCAAGGCTTGGCCTTCTTGCCTCCCTATCTGTATCTCCTTATCTGAAATAGGTGGCGAAGAGCCCAGTGGAGTCCACCTGCATGGACCCCCACATCTACTCAACTTTTCTGCGTTCACATTACTCTGTATTCGTTTGGATCCCTCCACCTCGTTCCCTCAGTGTTGCTGTGACTTTCTGGCCTGTTTTTCTGCTGAAGTGCTGCCCTTTATCAGTTCCTCCATCCTAGGCTCCTTTTCCCCCTGCCCCACTCGCTGTGCTGCAGCCACCCTCAGCACGTTCTCAGGTTGCACCGGGCACTTTATGCCGTCTGCCTTTACTCAGCTGATTCCTATTCATGGACTCCCCTTTCCCCACTGCCCACCCTCCACGGTCATCTTCAGCTTTAAAGACGAATAGCCCTCAGGCTTAAAGACTTTGCTTAAGTGTCTCCTTTGCTCTGAAGGCTTTTGGGGCCCCAGGGAGAATTAACTTCCTTCCTGAGTGTTCCCATGCAGCCCTGTGGGGCCTCTTCTCACGCCATCTGTGATACGTTGTTGTACTTGTGTCTCTCGTCCTTCCTCACTAGTCACCTCCGCCCGGACGAGGGGCACGTCCTGAAAGCAGGGAGTGTTGCCTCGTGCACTTCCAGGTAGCCCGAGCGCCTAGCACAGTGTCTGCCTGGAAAATAGCCAGTTCTCCAAAGGTGTGCATTGAATGGATGGATGGAGAGAGGTGTTTACGCTGAAAACACGAGGGACATGGACTCTTTTGTGAATTCTGTTGGTTGGTCTTCCTTAAACAAAGGTGTGCACACAGCAGCCTGAGGAGACAGTAATGGAGGAACAGTGGTGGGTCACTTTTGAGTTAGGGTCTAATCTTGCTGCCCATGTGGTCAGCATGCTGGCGAGTGGACGGCCTCTGTGGTGTGGTGTTAGCGGCCTGGAGAGTTGAGTTTGATATCCCCATCTGTCATTGCTTCCCGAGCTTTTCCCAGAGATGGCTTATTGGTTATTGTGGTTAGTTATTCTATAACCAACAGCACTGAAGTGTGACTTTGATGCTTGTGGATCTTTTCTGGATGGGGTTAAGGTGTTGGAAGAAGCAAAAGGAAGAAGAAATTCAAACTCCAGAATTCTGTAGACTGTTAAGACCGTTTTCTTCAGGTCTCCTCTTATCTCTCTCTCTCTCTCTTTTTTTTTTTTAGGGCCACATCTACAGCATATGGAAGTTCCCAGGCTAGGCTGCTAGAGGTCAGATTGCAGCTGCAGCTGCCACTGGCCTGGGTCACAGCCACAGCAATGTTGGATCCTTAACCCACTGAGCAAGGCCAAGGATTGAACCCTCATCCTCATGCATGCTAGTGAGGTTCTTAACCCGCTGAGCCACAATGGGAACTCCCAGGTCTCCTCTTGTCTTAAAAGCAAGTGCTCGTGTAGTGATTGCTGATATCAGCCAGGATCATGGATCAGCATTTCTATCCATGAATTCCGTCAACCTTCTCATACCTGGCTCTGCGTACGGTGTCTTCATTATCACTAAGGGTCACACTGTCCTGCTTTTCAGGTTGTTAATGTTTTTCTTTCTTCTAGCTTCCAAAGGTCTCCTACAGATCACTCTTCTTGCTCCTATTGTGCTGAGTGGTTTGTCTGTTTATCTAGGGGTTTGTCAATATCTACCCTTGCCTTTTCTTCCTCCATCAACTCAGACGGTATGAGATTGATGACTTCTTGTTGGAGTGGACTTGGATCAGAAACCATCTGGTTGCACCTAGTTGAGGGGATGGTGTACTAAATACAGAAACTAGAAGGAAAACCTGTGCAGTATTTTGATAGCGGGTGACTTTTCCATACTTCTTGAATTTGTGCATTTGAGGACCACTGGATAGAACTTTTGAGATGGCAAATGTAGGCTGGAAAACTACATGCTCTACTTTGTATATTATTTCTTCTTTTTATTTCTTAATCTTCTGGAAGTTAACGAAAGTTTGCTGTTCCTCTTGGGACTTTCAATTTAGGGATACAATTATGGTTGATGCCAGAGAACAAATTACACTTGCAGATGAGCAAGTTGTAGGTTGTAATAGGAATCTGTGGTGTTACATCATGGGCTTTCCTGGGTATCTCTGGTGACTTGGTCCTCACTTCGCCAAAAATAAAGGAAGGGAGGTGCCAACACTGTATCAAAGTGTATTTAATGAACTTTGTACAACAATGACAAGAGGGGCCAGGCATTTAAGTCACTGTTTTGATTGGTCATTGGCCTCTTTTGACCAAAACAGGCAGATGTGGCTTCTTCAATGAGCCAGAGCCCAGGTCTGTTTCAGAAGACTGGTGTCTTCATTATCGCTAAAGACCACGCTGTCCTGCTTTCCAGGTTGTTGATGTTTGTCTTTCCTCTCCCTTTCTGAGCCTTTCAGCCAGTCATTACTATTCTCTGCAGATGGCCAAACTCACCTATGTTTTTGTCACTTTTCATGCAGATTTCAGCAACGTTCCTGACATTCCAACTGGCCTGAAAAGGAGTCAGACTGATGGCACGCTGGATCAGGTTTCCCACAGGGAAAAAAAGGAGCAGACGTTCAGGGTAAGATGCTGTCCCAAATCTCAAACAAGGGCCCTGCAAGCAGGCCCTCATTCCCACCTTCACCTCCCACCTTGCCTTCTGGGGCAAAAAAGATGGCATTATCCTAACCTGCTGGTTTGTTCAGCAATTGATACAAACCATCTTTATTGCCTTAAAGAAAATAGTTTCCCCCTTTGTTTGAAGTGAAGTGTAGTAGGAACCCTTGATTCAAGCCAGACCTCCACCTTGCCGACTGGCGTGTCCCCAGAGAGCAGTGTGAATGTGGCCATTCGGTTTGACAAGGAACAGCTAAGCTCATGTGTGCTGAAGCTCACATAAAATGACTATTCTATTCCTTTACTCCCTTCTTTTTGGAGGGGAGTGGTGCTGGAGATAAATTATTTTGGAGTGTTGTCATTTTGCTGTGGTGAAATATATGAAACAGAGAACCTGCCATTTTAATCCATTTTCAAGTGTACACTTTGTGACATTGAGTATATTGCTAATATTTTGCAAACTGCTGTCCATTTCCAGAACTTTTTCATCCTGCCCAACAGAAACTCTGTGCCCATTAGACAATAGCTTCCCATTTATCCCAGCCCCTGGTCACCTCTTCTCTCCTTTCTGTCTCATTTGCCTTTTCCAGTTACCTCATGTAAGTGCGATTGAGTAGCATTTGTCCTTTTTGTTTCTGCATAGTCTTTTCATGGCTCAGTGATATTTCATTGTGTGGGCAGGCCACCTTTTGTTTCTACAGTCATCTGTTGCTGGACACGTGGGGCGTTTCCACCATTTGGCTGTTGGGAATAACGCTGCAGTGACACTGACATACAAATATCTAAAACCTTGTTTGCACTTCTTTTGGGTATTCGACTTGGAGCGGAATTGCTGGGTCATATGGTAATTCTATGTTTAGCTTTTTGAGAAACAGCCCAACTGTTTTGCACAGCCAGCACTGCACTGTTGGAACGTTCTCACCAGCAGTGTACAAGGGTTCCAATTTCTCCACATCCTCACCAACACTTGGCATATTTTCTTCCTTTCCTACCTTCTTAACTGTTCTTAGTCAGCTCTCCCCCAAATGGTCTGTCTGACGTGATCTTTTTAAATAGAGAGGCCAGTTTTAACTGACACTGAAATTATAGCTCTGTTTTCTATGTCTTGCTTTCGCCTTAAATACAAAATAAGAATGGAGGAAATATATACTGTGATGGGCACTGAAATAAAACAGCAGGACCACACATCAGTTGGGTCTAGACTCATACTGCCAGGAGCTGGTCCCTGGGTGCGTGGCCGTGTTGGTGGCCTTGGGTGACTGTGGTGGTTACTGTGGGATGGGTGGGTCGGGTTGGGGCCTGCCGGCTTAGAGCAGATTCTAGTGTCCCCTGGCACCTGGCCCGTCCTTTCCTGCCTTTCCCTTTCTTACCAACAAACTCCTCCCATATCCCCTGTTCACCTCCTGCGAAATCTCTCTTCTTTTTCTTTCCCATTCCTCATACAAAGCAAATACTCAGCTGCTTTTGGTCTGGCTGTGCCCCTGGAATGCAATTTCTTTTACTGAACTGAAATAATCAGCGTTTCAGTCTTTCTCCTCAGTTTCACCTCTGGTGGGTTATTTGCTCTGGGGAATCCAATATTATAGCTCACATTCATCCTTTTTTTTGGAAGCAGTGGATCCTGGAGCATCCGATAGATGCGTTTTAATTGCTTTGCTTTAATTTTGTTTTTTTTTTAAAAAGGCCAGTGCTAATGAAACACTCTGGAAGCTGGGCTCTCTATTGAAGCTAAGTATGCCTGGGGGGCCCTGGTGCGGGGTGCAGCTGGGGGATCGTTAACGCGGTAAGGGCTAATGGTCTCCTCTCTCTTATGATCTGAGTTCCACATTAAGGTTATTAAGAGGGAAATTAAATTCTTTTCCAAGTTTCATTTGCTGTTAAGATTCAGTCAAACAAATATGCAAAAAGTTACCGCGCTGAGGCTATTTCCAACTCTGTTACTTAACAGTGCTTATCACCACTAAACGGACAGTTATAAAATGAACATTGTAGCATCAGATAGAAATTTAGGTGAGGAGTGAAAACTGCAGTTCAGCTTGAAATTGGAGCTTTCTGAGCTCTAATTTCCATTTCTAAAATGATTAAAGAAGAAAGCAAATAAATACCAAACCCCGCAGAAGAAAAACATTTTTTAAAAGACCATTGGCAGGTCCAGCATTTGCTGTCCACTTCCTCTGAGTGGTTATCATCTCTTCTTTTTCAGATTTGAAGATGTCTGTCTATACTAATGGATTTCAGTCCATTTAAAAAATCCTGGCAAATGCCTAGCAGTTACTCAGTTTATATATTCTTTGTTTTTTTGACAAAAAGAAGAATCTGTGATCATCAAAATTAATCTCTGTGACAGCGATATTAGTGAAAAGGCAGTTTTGAATTGAATTAAAAAATAAAAATTTCTCTTCTAGTATTATTATTTTTAGCCTCCTAGAAGCATTGAGTTAGACCTAAAAGCAAAGCTTTTTTGTTTTCGGAATGGTAATTTGGGAGTTTGAGGATGCGCGCCCAGTGCGTGCTGGTCTTGGGTCTTCCGGGGTGGCCCCAGCACTGTCCCCATGGTGCCCACAGGAAGTAGTCACTCTCTAGAGGGGGCACCTGCTTCTGTTTCCCGGGCCCCCTTCTCAGGGGTCATTAACTTCTTTGCGGACAAGACCCCGGGTGAACCTGGGCTGTTTGGGATGTTTTACTAACAATATTCTAGACTTGGGAAGAAAGAGTCATTTCCCTTGAAAATCAAATGCAGCTTGGCTTGATGAAGCACAGCTGTAAGTAGGGCTTTTTGACAGCCCCGCAATTGCTGCAAATGGTTCATAATTGATTGCCTTCTTTCTCTTCGAGGGTGCCTATTACTGTCACAGCTCTTTGTGTGCCCCTGTCAACCCCTCCTGTGTGGGGGGACTCCCCCCACCCCCCGAGTATTGTTAGCGATTAGCTTGCACAATTGTCATAGTTTCAAGGTTGAAAGGAATAAACAGTTTCTTCGGGGGTGAGGGGGTTGAAAGAGTTTCTGGTTTGTTCTGAGAACTTGAGGTGTGGAAAACCATCCCCACGGAAACGCTGCTTGTGTTGTTTTCTGCCTTCTGAGCTGGCTCTGAGGATGTGGCAATTCCTGGTTCTGTCCCCAGCCTGTGTGCCCTGACCGCGAACCCTCCCAGAGCAGGCAGGCTCGGGGCAGGGGGTGGAAATCCAGAGAGAGGGGGGGTGAGCCCTCCCCAACCAACCCCCGCCCCCGTCCCCCGCTGAGGCTGCCACGGAGGAAGAGCTTCGTGGTGCTAGGACGCCCTTGTCAATGTGACTTGAAAGAACAGTTTGGGATTTTTTTTTTCCCCACTGCCTGGGGATGAGAGGGAGAGAGAACGTGCGCCTTACTCATTTCCCAACAGCCGACTGTAGATGGAATCATTCCTCTCCGAGGACGCAGGTGTCTTTGAACTTTTCCTTTTTACGTTCAGCATGTAAGTAAGCAAGGGCTTTGGTTCTCAGGGGTGTGGGTTCTGAGCCAACTGTGGGCGTGCTTGCATGGTTTTCTTTGCTCTGTCTCGAAAGTTGAATTTTACTCTCAAATGGCTGAAGACTGTTAGGCAGAGAAGAGAAGACTATTTCCAGCAGGGATCCTGGCATAATCTTTAGGCACTCTTTGCAGCTCAGCATTCGAGAATTTCTCTTGGGTCTTAGTTGTCCAGTGGCATTGTCCACTTCTTTCATTCCAAGAAGGCGTACAAGTCTCTAAATACATCTCTGAAATAGTTTCATCCGTTTGAAATATAAAGATCTGGGAAGGTTCTAAGAAATTTCAAGTGCTCTATAAAATATGTTGGAAAAGAGAGAAGAGGACTTGGAAGACAGTAAATAATGTGATACTTTGTCAGTTTTTCCTGGAGTGTTGTGCATACGTGTATTGGGCTTAAGCTGTCAAAGAAAACCCACACGAGTGAAACGCATTTTCTACAAGGTAAGCAGCATTTTTGCTTTAGTGATTCCTGATTAAGTGGTTTTTTTTTCAGCTTTTTATGCAGTCACTTAGTGTAGCTCCAGCAGTGATTATTTTTGCAGTTTGTAGGCGTTGTGTTGATAGAACAGAGAGCATTGGGAATCTGGAGATACACAGCCTTGACAACTGTGTGTTGTGCTCTTTGCAATTTAATCATGTTTAGGATCTATTTTGTCCTATTTATTTTCTCAAGGTAGAACAAAGGGACATGGACTGATGGTGAGGTTTTGGTACCCAGGTTAGGTTTGTGACCATAACGTGTGTTTAATATTGAACTCCCGTCACCCACTTAGCTTCGCCTTTTGGCTTTTTCACATGAATTGCTTTAAAGAGCTTGCACCTCTTAAGAAGCTAAAGGAAAAGATCAGTGGAGCACATGGTTTCGCAGCATTTTTAATTATCAATCTTTCTTACCTTTCTGCGAATGCCTCGGATTATTGCATGCCGAATGTGGGCATGCTAGCATTATTTCAGGATACATATCTTCACATAGCTTTTGGTTGTAAGTTTCTTGTTAAAAAGTCAAGTGAAAATAGAATTTATCTATAAATAGTAGTCCTTCTACATGGCCACTACTCAGTAGATTAATACAATCATGACTCTTTGCTAAGAGCTAAACAGGCCTATTTCTCAACGCCGCTTATCTGACATCTTCCTATAGGAATGAATGGAGAGTTCCTATTCTCAAAGTAAACTCGTGGTCCCAGAAAAGTGACTTGGGGTCTGATGTCCTCCAGTAGTGAGATGATTATATTTCACTGTGATTTAATTCCAGGCAACCGTTTCTCATAGGCTGGTCTGATGGAAAGAACGCTTGACATCATGGTTGGAAACCTGGATCTGCATCCCGGGCCACCAGGCTGTACCACTGGGTGGCCTGGGGCAGAGTACCCAGGCTCTCTAAGCCTCCGTGTCCTCCTCTGTAAGTAGAATTAACAAAAGCACCAAGCCCGTGCTGGGGAGAGGACCAGGGATGAAGAGGAGGGCAGATGTGAGAGCGTGCTGGGCGGACACTTGCCCTTCTCAATGCGTCTCCTGCACTTGCGGGTCTTGAATGCTTGCCCGTTCTGCTCCCCTAACGTGCAACGTAGCCGTAGGTCTCCCGGTTGTCTTGCAGTTAGCCTTGGTGGTCAAATCCTGCTCAGCTGTCCTGTGAGATAAGAGGGAACGGGAAACCGAGGCTGTGGAATCCTCTTAGCTCCCTGTCGTCTGCAGGGAGACAGAGCCTGCCCCCTTCTTAGCTTATTTTTCCTAAGTAGAGTCTTAAGAAGTGACGGTCTTTGCCCCAGGGCTGTTCAGATGACTAAATGAACCAGTGTGCGTGAGGCTTGCCTTTATCCTTGGCAGGAGTGGGCTGTGGATGTGAGGGGCTTAGGAGGGTTCTGCAGACTTTTCGCCTTTTAGAGAGACGTCCCTTCAGGGCAGAGAGAGGCGCCGAGGACACAGGCTGGAAAGGACCAAAGTTGAGCTGAGTTCCCCACCGGCTCTCAAACACGCCACCCTGCGTCTCTAGTGCCGCACTTCCTTTTGGCAGGGACCTGGCGGCAAGTTGCTGGGTTGTTTGAAATGGCTGTGATTCGTTTTCATTAGAGTCTGAAAGACCATTTGATGTCTTTGTAGTTGTTGGATTCCCCCCGCCCCCACTTTCTGGCTTCAGGGCATCAGCCTCTGCTCTTCTTGGTCCTGATCGTTAGGACTGAGATGCCAGCTCTTTGCTGGAGGGGCAGGAAGGGACGTGACTGCAGCGTCAGGCACAGGAGAACCCTGTTCCCTTTGTTGCCAGGGGTCATTTAAATACTCTGTTCCTCAGGGTTAGAGGTGCCACCCACAGTGTCAAATGGGAGAGGGAAAGAAAGAATGAAAGAAAGAAACCTGTGTCTCAGTGCCAGGTGCGGAGAGCCGGCAGCGAGCTGAGCTGTGGGTGGCATCAAGCCCTCCGGAGTGAAGGCAGCGGACAGGTGGCCCGAAATCTTGCTGGTGGTGGTGACCTCTCTCTCCACCCGTCAGCCTGGCTGTGGGCTGGGGTCCTAAAAGGGTTCGTGTTAAGCCAGGTGTGTCCCTGGACAGAGCCTGATGCTGTCACGGCCGGCTGAGTTGCGGGCCAACTGGGGCCGGAGACCCAGAAAGTGCCCCCGGCTGGGTGATGCCTGATAAGCGCCCCGTGGCCGGGCTGGGCTGGCTCGTCCAGGGAGCACAGGCTGGGGCATGGGGACCACCGGATGCCATGTGCTGGCACAGGGTGGCATGAGGCAGTGTGGGGTGTGCGTGGGCACAGGCAGCAAGGTGTGTGGACCTCTTGCGGTCCCGTCTGCACTTGTGGGGTGGGGACCCCACGATTGGAGCCCCAGTGGAGTCGGGAGGACAGAACTCACTCAGGCCCCCCCTCCTCCTGGCACCCTGGGCGAGGGCGTGGTTTCCCTCCGGCCTCTCCCCGCCCCCCTTCCTCCTCTGTCCCCCGCCCCTCCTGCCTCTGTCCCCTGCTTTCTCACTCTCCTCCAGGCTTTCCCTTTTCATCCTGTCTTGGCCGGAAGGAAGAAAGAGTTGTCATTGCGAGGCATCTGCAGAGTCACACAGTGAAGATGGAAAAGAGGGAGGCGTAAGCCGCCTGGGTCACCCGCGGGCGGGCTGTGCCGTCAGGGCCGGTCAGGTAGACGTGGCTCTGGACCCGCTTGCTGGGGGAGCGGGATAATTACACCCCTTCCTAGCTCTGCGGGGCCGTGACTCACAGGAGAGCCACCCAGAGACCCCTCAGAGCTGAGGCCACGCAGGGGTGGGGGACCCCGGCGACAGAGATGCTCCTGAAGACGAGCAGGACCCTGTGGGGCTCCTGGGCACGCCAGCCTTTCTGTGTCCCCATTTCTTGTTTGTAGGGACTAGGCTTCAGCTCCATGACCTTCCCTGAGCTCCGAAGGGCGGGTTCGGGCCGTCGCTAGTCAGGGAAGGCAGGGGCCGCGAGACGGGGGGAGCCGTCAGCAGGGGACAGTAGCACAGCCTTGGGGCAGGTCCTGGCTTTTCCTCAAGGAACATGCACGACGTCTTTGAGCTCTTGCGCTGAGCCAAAGCCCCCAGTGCATGAAAACCAGAGAGGAGGACCCCCAGAGCCCGTCCCGGGGTCCCTAAACTCCGGCTTTGCAGGCTGAGAGCGGGCATCTACCCCGATCCTCATCTGCGGTCTTCTTTCCCAAACTGTAAAGCCGCCTCCTCATCTCTCCCGGGGGAGGGCACCGTTCTCAGGGCGCTACCCCGCGGTGGCCGCCTCTGCCTGGCAAAGCGGCAAAGCTGTTTTTTCTCCTCTGCCCTGTTCTCTTCCCACGTTTCTATCTGGCTCCCGCGGACAGGCCGAGTTTCGGCAACACTGCGGGGCAGGCTGGTCCGTCTGTGCTGACGGACTTCCCCGTAGTTCTGGCGCGGCCCCTCCTTCCTTGTCCTCCCCTTCGGAGCCGCTGGGGCCGTGACTGCACGCCCGTCCTCCCTGGGATGAGAGTGTAAGAGGGACGTGGTGGTCCTTTCCAAGGCGGGCAGTAGCCAGCCGGCCCCCTGCAGGCACCTCGCGGGTGGAGAGGGGCCTCCAGCCTGCCCCGTGGCTCCCTCATTTGGTTCTGGACAAGTCAAGGTTGGGTGGACGGCCAGTTGCCTGCGCTCTGTGCTGGCTGAGGGGTGGGCCACGCGCCCTTGGATACGGTCATGGGCAGGGAGAGGTCATGGCAGCCTTCCGTTCCCCCATCCTCGTCCCCGCTCGTCCCTCTGTTTCTCCGTCTTGACTCTCTAGGCCTCCTGGATTGGACATCAGGATTTGCAGAGACTTGAGTATTGCTTTGCTTTTAGGAGGAGAAGAGAGCTGGGAGTCTTGAGTTTCTCAGGCCAAACCCTCACCGCAGGAAACACCATTCACATCTTCTCGGGGGAGCCTCCGGGCGTAGCAGGGTGGTCTCCGCGGAGGAACACGGGGGGTTTTGCCCAGAACTCGCCCTTCGTCCCGGGACAAGCCATCCCACTCCTGCGTCTGTGCACCTGCGGGCGGGTCTGGCCGTAGAGGCGGCCCATCCCGGCTCTGAGCCTCTGTGCTCCCTCACGCTCCTCCTGGCCTGTCTTTCTGCCCGTGCCTGCGATCTAAAGCAGTCTTTTGCTGGACCTCCCCTTTTTCCCTCATGAAGACAAGAGCTGCTTAAAAGGAAGATAAATTGTAGGAGAACCGCAGTTAGAATTAACATTGGATAACGAGGTAACAGGTAGTGAGGGTGCACGTGGTGAGGTGCTTTGTTCCCATATCTGCTCTAGGTTTTCACTCTTGTACCTTGTTTAGGAAATTATTTTGATGAAAGCTCAGAAAATTGCTCAGATACCTACGTAAAAAGTCACTGATGATTCCAAGGAGCTCACTTATCGATCGTAAGGACCTTTATCCTTGGATCTCCCCCTAGGAGTCTGCAGTCTCAAGGCTCGTGATTCCCACTTAGAGTAAACATCTGACTGTCTTGACATGATGCAGAGTCAATGATCAGGTACCTCCGATAAGAAAAGCACTGGGTTTGTGTAGTCCAGTGGCATCTGAACTTTGTTTTTATCATCGGGTCTAATTGGCCGGGTGAGCTTGGCTGTCACTGCTTTAGTCTTTCACTGTGCTGAGAGGCTGAGGGACAGCAGTAAATCACCCCTCCCTTGATGACAGGGCGCTGCGAGGTTGTGACGAGGAGGCGGCGCTGGCGGGGGCGCACATCCCTCAGCTAGAACGCCGTGTGCCGCTGTCAGCACTTCAGGAAGTGCTTTGTTTGTTTGTTTGTTTTTTGGGGGCCGCACCCGCGGCATATGGAGGTTCCCAGGCTAGGGGTCCAATCAGAGCTGTAGCCCCTGACCTCCGCCACAGCCACAGCCACAGCCACGTGGGATCCGAGCCACATCTGCAACCTACACCACAGCTCACGGCAATGCTGGATCCTTAACCCACCGAGCGAGGCCAGGGATTGAACCCGCAACCTTATGGTTCCCAGTCATATTCGTTTCTGCTGTGCCATGAAGGGAACTCCAGCATTTCATAAAGTTTTATTAACTGTAATTAGGGGGAAAAAGTGATGGGGGGACAACTTGAATTTAAATTTTGATCCCAAACCAAAATTGAACAGAACTAGAGTTCCCATTGTGGCTCAGCAGGTTAAGAATCTGACTAATATCCACCAGGATGCGGGTTCAGTCCCTGGCCTCGCTCAGTGGGTTAAGGATCCGGCGTTGCCGTGAGCTGTGGCATACGTTGCAGATGCAGCTCAGATGCCGCGTTGCTGTGGCTGTGGCGTATAGGTCAGGGGCTACAGCTCCGATTGGACCCCTACCCTGGGAACCTCCATATGCCGCGGTTGTGGCACTAAAACGATAAAAGACAAAAAATGAAAATAAAAACAGGTGAAGAGGACTCACTTCCGTAAACAGCCACGTGACGGACCAGGAGGGGTGGTGACACGCTCTGCCGGGGTGATGGGGTCGCTCCTGCGTTTCTCTTCTGACACTGTCACAGAGGCTGCTGCCACCTCGGTGGGTGGCCCGGGTCTGGGCGGCTGCCCACTCTTTCCCTTTCTTTTGAAGAAGTAGCAGCCACAGTTCTACTCATTTAGGCTGGACATTATCTGGGCACCAGGAGTCTCCATCCGTCTTGCCTTTAATATCTACCAAGAATGGAGCTCCGTGTAGCCTCACACTAAACTCTGCTTCACAGACGCGCTCGGCTGTTCGTCACTGTTGAGAGCTCTGCGTAGTCCTTGTTTACTATTATTTTACTGGGGGAGTGGGACTTTGGTTTTTTTTCTTTTTTTTAAGGTACAGTTGATTTACAGTGTTATGCCAGTTTCTGCGGTACAGCACAGTGACCCAGTCGTACGCAGGTATACATTCTTTTTCTCGTGTTATCTTCCATCATGTTCCGTCCCAAGAGATCGCAGAGTTCCCTGCGCTGTACGGCAGGACCTTGCTGTCTGTCCATTCTCAGTGTAATCGCTCGTGTTTACTCACCCCAACTCCCAGTTATCCCCGCCGCCTCCCCTTGGCAACCACAGGTCTGTTCTCTACATCTGAGTCCTCTTCTGTCTCGTAGACGGGTTCCTTTGTCCCATATTTAAGATTCCACATGTAAGTGACATCGCCTGGTATTTGTCTTTCTCTTTCTGCAGATGGCCCTTCTTTAAATGTTCTGTGTCTGTAGACATGGTAGTTGAAATGAACACTCTTGATCGTGCGGGCTCAATGATGCTGTATTTGAGTCTTTGGGCATTTTCGTGCCTCTCGTTACTCACAGCCAGTTCTTACCTTTTCATAACATCCCAGCCCCACAGTGTAATAACCGCTTTCACTTGTCGGAAAAAGAATTTTGAGAAATTGTTCTGAGTCGTTTTGCAATTTCCCCGTGCCCTCCTCGCTGAGTAGGCTTCTGGGTCCCTGCGGCTGAGGGAGGGTGCCCTCCACAGGGGCAGGTGTGTGTTAGTGGTCACCGTCTCCAATACCAGCTTCGAACTAGAGAGTAAAGGTTGGGCAATTCGTTTTGCAAATCAGTCTCCTGCTGTTCTTGAGGCCCTGATCATGAAGAACAGCGCCACAAAAAATGTACTCGTTGGAGTTCCCTTCGTGGCTCAGTGGTTAACGAATCCGACTAAGAACCATGAGGTTGCGGGGTCGATCCCTGGCCTTGCTCAGTGGGTTCAGGATCCGGCGTTGCCGTGAGCTGTGGTGTAGGTCGCAGATGCGGCTCGGATCCCCCGTTGCTGTGGCTGTGGCGTAGGCCGGCAGCTACAGCTCCTGTTAGACCCCTAGCTTGGGAACCTCCATATGCCGCGGGTGTGGCTCTGGATAAAAGGCAAAAAGACAAAAAAAAAAAAAAAGTACTCGTCACTACCGTGGGAGACAGGAGAAAACTGGAGGTTTTTACAGGCACGCCCAGTTCTTTCCATCTTTTCTCCTTTTCACTCTTTGGCTCCTTGCTGCCTCTTTCGCCCTTATTTTGTTTGTTCAGCTTCCAGTACCTCCCTCCCCCCAAAATTCTCTGTTGCCACCCAAGTTGCCGCCACCCAAGTGCTCTTGTGTTTAAACCTTTGTCAGAGGAGGAAGTTTCTCGATGTGCAATTGCTTAGAAAGCTCTGGCCCGGCCTTTGCTCGGGCGGGGGTTTCTTCCTAACTGCTCAGAAGCCGCAAGTGTCATGTCA
Organism: Catagonus wagneri; assembly: GCA_004024745.2. Classification (NCBI taxonomy): domain Eukaryota; kingdom Metazoa; phylum Chordata; class Mammalia; order Artiodactyla; family Tayassuidae; genus Catagonus; species Catagonus wagneri. The sequence continues at coordinate 5,146,350 of PVHT020000077.1, read as the reverse complement.
CTTGCATAGTCCTTCCACCTTCCTACCTCTCATGCTGCTTTGAGCCGGCTTTGGAATTTTCTAGAAGACATTACCATCTGGGTTTATTTGGGCACAAGATAAAGGACAGTCAGAAGAGAAGCCTGGCCTGGGGACTCCAAGCATCAGGATGGGGCTAGGCGGGCATTGTTCTTTTCATGGTAGCCTTGTGAGGTCTTGAAGGTCATGGGTTTTGCAGATGGTTTTCTGAGATGGAAAGGCCGATTATCACACCGGTAATCTCAGGTGAGATTTAAAAATTTACTATGTCTGAGGCTTTAAAAAAAAAATTTTTTTTTTGTTTATGAAAGTATTGTTGATTTACAGTGTTGTGCTAGTTTCAGGTGTACAGCAAAGTGATGTAGTTACACAAAAACGTTTGAACTTTACACGGTGTCCAGATCGCATTGTCTCTGGTGTCTTTCGCTTTTGCTGGAATGTCTGCCTCTCCGCGCGCCCCTTTTCTAGGTCATCACCTGTTCTCACCACCCCAGGGGAGCCCGGCTTTGGTTACTTCATATTTCCCAGTTTGTATTTTCTAGAAGTTTGATTAGGATTGCTAAGCCATTTCTTAAACAATGATGTTGTCCTAGTTTAACTGTTATTACCTCATTTCTATTATGTAGTCAGGGTTAGATTATTATCTTTATTTTTATTATTTTTTTAGATTAATAGGTCATTTTAGAGGCAGAGTAATGTAACTGTCACATTGCTGAAATCTAACAAACATTTAATTGGAAGTACAGGCAGAGGGGCACGCCTGCGGCGTCAGTGCTTGCTCAGGGCAGGCGGTGCTTGGCGAGCCTTACGCCCAATTAAGGTTGTCGGGATTTCAACAAATCCTTTGATTTTGCAAATATTTTCGGAGCTTGTGCTGTGGTGCAATGGGGTCGGCAGCATCTTGGGAGCCCTGGGTTGTAGGTTCTCCGCAGCCCAGCACAGTGGGTTAAGGATCCGGTGTTGCCGCAGCCGTGGCTTAGTTCACAGCTGCAGGTCGGATCCGATCCCTGGCCTGGTGGCTCCATATGCTGTGGGGCGGCCGAAACTAAATTCTTTTTAATGATTTTTTTTTTTCTCCACAACTGCAAATTTTTTTTGGACATCAAATTCCAAGTGTTCTTTTTAGCTGAATATTAGAACTGAAAATCCAGGCCTCTTTGTGCACGAGGGGGGTGTGGTGGGTTTCAGACACATCAGCGCCCCTCTCTCCCTAAACCCATGGGCGTCTTCCGAGGTGACTGGGGTGTCCTGGTCTGTGAAACCGCAGTCGTGGGGAGTCAGTGTGGTGGTTAAGCTGTCACACAGGTGCCAGCCTCAGGGTCGGCGGACAGGGGAGGGTGGGCTGCCCTCTTCCTGAAGCTGCAGCGGGGGCCACACGGGCCTGTCGGTCTGGGGAGCCGCCTCCGTCTGCTCTGCACCTGTGACGGCTCTGCCGCTAAGTGGCGGCGGGAGACGCAGAGGGTAGAATCCAGAGCCCGCGAAGTTCTTAAAGGATTCCCAACGCGCAGCGCATTCGGAGCCCATCTGCCTGCTCCAGGAGGGGCAGCCGTGGCTTGGTTTCTTTTAGAGAAGGTCACAGAGCGGAGGCAAGAGGGAAGCATGCTGGAGTTCCCGTCGTGGCTTAGTGGTTAACGAATCCGACTAGGTTGCGGGTTTGATCCCTGGCCTTGCTCAGTGGGTTAAGGATCCGGCATTGCCATGAGCTGTGGTGTAGGTCGCAGATGCAGCTCGGATCCCGCGTTGCTGTGGCTGTGGCAAAGGCCGGTGGCTACAGCTCCAATTAGACCCCTAGCCTGGGAACCTCCATATGCCGCGGGTGCGGCCCTAAAATAACAAAAGGCGAGAAAAAAGAAAAAAAAGGGATGCATGCTGCCTGTTTCGTGCCTCCTTCTGGGTGGCCAAGTGTTGCCGTCACCTTGGGTTGACACTCAGCGTCCCCACAGCCAAGGCTGTACCAAGCGGCCTGCTGGCAGTTCACATGAGGAAGGGGAGACGTGTAAGGACAGTAAAGATGAGAGCACTCACTGCTGCGCCCTCATCCCTGCCGTCCCAGTCGGGAAAGGAGAGTAGACGTTGTTCAGTGGGCTTTAGAAACTTTGCCTCACCCCCTGAGTCCTTATATCCTTATTTATTAAAAAACAAAAACAGGATTATATTCCCACAACAGTTTTTTGGCGGTGAAATGGCTTTGCTCACTGCCCCTTAGCGTGTGCTACTTAGCCTGTGGTGTGCCCCGTGAATTTTACATACACATCTCATTTAAACCAGTGTTCTCCACAGCAGCTCTGTCGAGCAGTTATCACTAGCCCCTTTTATTTTGTCTTTTTAGAATCACACCTGCAGCGTATGGAGGTTCCCAGGCTAGGGGTCGAATCGGAGCTTCAGCTGCCGGCCTGCAGCACAGCCACAGCAACGCGGGATCCGAGCTGGGTCTGCAGCCTACACCACAGCTCACGGCACATACCGAATCCTTTAACCCACTGAGCGAGGCCAGGGATGGAACCTGAGCCCTCATGGATACTAGTCGGGTTCATTAACCGCTGAGCCACGACCGGAACCCCACTGGCCCCTCTTAGTGGGAGAGAAATGAGACGGGAGATGTTAACTGATGGTCCGGTCGGTGGAGGGGCAGTGTCCGCACCCAGCTCTGTCAGATTTTAAAGCCTGTTCTTTCCACTGCAGCCATCTGACCAGCACGGAGAATGTGCTGGAGTACAGATGGGAGGGAAAAAGCAGACACATGGCCATGCGTTTAAATACCAGGGACAGGGACTTGACTTACAGGCAGAGCAACTCTCTTTATTAAATTGCAGCAATGATATTAGAAATCTGGACACAGCTTTTTTTAGTTCTTTAGCTTGGTTTACTATCACGGTTAAGCAATGTAAATGTGTTGTTTTGGCCTTTAAAGAATCTGTGTCATGGAGCTGTGATAACATTTTCGTAGTTGTGATTGTCAGCGAGTTTGAAATCTGTTGCAGAAAAGTTCTCAAGTCCTGGGATGCCGAGTACTAATATATGCTATTTGCATCTGACTAGTAATTAGTTGGATAATTTGGAGTGTAGATTTGTACTAGGTGCAGGCCATATGTGAATATTTTTACCTCCAAGTTGTTTTTTAATAGATGAAATTCATGGTTTAAAATCGGCCACTATGTAAGAAGCTTCACATTAAAATGCTGCACTACAAAAAGTAGATACTGGTCTTTAAGAAAAACATTTAAAACTGTATTTTGAGGGTAGACGCGAGTAGAGCGATACTGGGGAATAGCGTTCATAGCTCAGCAAAGATGCTTCTCTCCCCAGGGCTCATCGGGTGCTTCTTCCAGGAGCTTTATTGTTTTTGTTTTTGTTTTTGGCCTCACTTGAGGCATGTGGAAGTTCCCAGGCCAGGGGTCAAACCTGCACCGCAGCAGCAACCTGAGCCACTGCAGTGACAACACCAGGTCCTTAACCCACTGCACCACAAGGGAACTCCTCTTCCTGGATCGGGAGTGCAGTGGGAGCTGAATGTTCAACCATGGGTGCCATCTGCATAGAGCAGAGGCTCTAATAATATTTTTCTCTATAATTTTTGTCAGTAATGCCTAAAGAAGGTTTCTCCCAGGATTTACAACATTCGTGATCAGAATGTCCCTTGTAATGTTGGGTTTTATACTGAAGCACCCTCCTTATAGAATTTATGTAGGCAGCACCCTCCCAGTCCCATCCCCACAGGGTTAAATAGATCTTTGTAAATAAACTTTTGTACATGTGCTTGCTTCTGTCTTCCTGCATTTCTGCTCTCTCTCTTTGGTGTAGAGAGCAGCGATGCAGGAAAAAATGCCCCTTCTAGCAACAGTAGAGGCATTGTTAGGAAACAGCCCCAGTGGTAGGTGTCCTGATAGTGTCTGTCTCGTGGATTGCCACAGAAATATTTCCTAAGATGAGACTGCTATACAGCAACGATAGTGATATTTAATAAAAAGCTACCTGGGACGGTGGTAAGGTTACATGAATTAAGGGCAGTGAAGGGCAGATAACAAGATGCCAGTATTAGTCCGTGTTGCCGCAAAGCCCAGCCCCCTAACTTCCCCACTCCCCAACTTCCATACAGAGAAGCGGAGTCTGAGGGTATGGGCTCTGGGCTTCTGTTCCCCAAGAAGCTAGACCAAGCCTACTAGTTAGAACCAGCAGAGATGGGGAGTTGCCGGTGCGGCTCAGCAGTAATCAACCCGACTAGTATCCATGAGGACTCAGGTTCAGTCCCTGGCCTTGCTCGACGGGTTAAAGGATTCAGCATCGCTGTGGCCTAGGTTGCACACGTGGCTGGGCCTGCATCGGCTGTGGCCTAGGCTGGCAGCCAGTGGCAGCTCCGATTCAGCCACTAGCCTGGGAACTTCCCTATGCCATGGGTGCAGCCCTAAAGAGCCACAAAAAAAAGAAAAAAGCCCAACAGAGATGTAACCTACAACAGTGTGGAAGCTGAGCTCAGATGCCCGAGGAGTATCACCAGGGAGCTGGAATAGGGACAGCCGTTGCTGTTTTCCGAGCACCTTAGAGCCCCTCCCAGGGCGCAGCATTTGGGCCCCGGCTGGGAAGCAGCGTCGCCCTACTTTTTGTTTTTCTAGGTGTGACCCACAAGGATCACAACTAGAAAGAAAATGCGCCTCACAGGTTACCAGAGAAAGAGAGGGGACCCGGTTGGGGCACAGCCTGGGCTTAGGGAGCTGGGCCGAGCCGGGCACAGCTTGAACTTCAGGGCGTGGGGCTCCCTTCTAGGGTTCATCCGTATCATCCGCCACCTTCTGTTTAGTACAGACTTTACCTGCCTGGAAAAATCGGAGGCTAGCAAAGATCGGCGGGAGCTCTAACCTCTCCAGGATTTGGTAGCAATTGTCGTGGTTACTGACATGTTATCTCTTCAGAGTGTGACGAAGATGGGGAGAAAAGAGAAAAATCTCAGTTCAGTAAATTCTCAGACTGAGGAGCATTTCACGACCATGGCTGCAGAAACCAGTCAATAATATATTATCGACCACCAAAAATAAAGTTGGAGGCGCAGCTCTTGCACAGAAATGTATTTGGAAAAAGGGGAGTAGATAAGAGCAACTGGAATGATAGGGTTAACGCGGAATCGTTGACCCTAAAGGGAGAGTTACCGTAAATCCCCAAGGCTGGTCTGTGTGATTATCAGAAGCAGAGCAGGCTGTGGGAGCAAACAGGAGGGAGAGAACTAAGAGGAAGCTGGGACCTGAGATGAAGGCCTCCGGAGGGGACAGGGGTGGGGGGGGGAGCATCAGCAGATCACAGCGGTCGGCGGCCAGCGTGTTTTCCAAAAGACTGAGAAGAAAGATACTGGCGTAGGGGCTCGCTGCCATAGGTGAACCTCCTTCGGGCGAGTGTTCGGTGGTGTAAGGCTAGTCACAGAAAGACATTAAATACAGGCCTGAGGCCCCAAGTCACAGGAAGAGCCAGCTACGTTGTCCCATCCCTCAGAAAGCAGAACTGAATACAGCAAAAACTGTTAGAGAGAATCTGAGCCATTTTCCTGAGCCCTGGATCTGAGCCGGGTGAGCGTGCAGGTGTTGTGTGGTTTGGTTTTTGACAGAGTTGAACGCGGATTATGTAAAATGGTTTATAGCTTATGGAAACGAAGGTGTCATTTGGCATCTTGCGAAAACGGATATACAGGCGTTGTACAGCAGGTCAAGGGTTGGGCGCTGCCTAGTGGCGGCACAGGTTCAGCCCCCAGCCCAGTGCAGTGGGTTAAGGATCCAGTGTTGCTGCAGCTGCAGCTTGGATTGAATCCCTGGCCTGGGAACTTCCATATGCCATGGGAAGAGCTGAAAAAGAAAGGAAAAAAAAAACTGATATATAGAAGTCATTTTAAAAATACACACTTTAATTTACTCACTGAACGAGTTAAAGTTTTGTAGATTTTGAGTTTTAATTCAGGCTTAAATTTCAAAAGAAGAATCTGTTTTGATTGGGCTCATCTCTCCATATCAGGGATTGGCTTATTTTTCCTATAAAGGGCCAGGTAGTAAATATTTTAGGCTCCGGCAACCGGTTATCTTTGCGTTTCAGTGCAGAAGCAGCTATAGACCGCAGGCAGATGGCTGAGTTCAAATAAAATTTTATCCACAGCAAAAGCTGGCAGGCTGGGTTGGGGCTGATACAGTTCACTGAGCCCTGCTCCGACCATGTCCTTAGCTCACCTGGTTGTTTCAGAATGAGGTCGTTAAAGTCTCTGTTACACCTTTTTTTTTTTTTTTCTTTCCCCACTTTTATCTTTTTAGAGCCGCACCCGCGGCATATGGAAGTTCCCAGGCTTGGGGGTCGAATTGGAGCTGCAGCCGCCGGCCTACACCACAGCCAGAGCAATGCGGGATCTGAGCCGTGTATGTGACCTATACCACAGCTCACGGCAATGCTGGATCCTCAACCACTGAGCGAGCCCGGGGATCGAACCCGCATCCTCATGGATACTAGTCGGGTTCATTACCGCCGAGCCATGAGGGGAACTCCTCTGTTAAACCATTTGTGTACTCAGACGTCAAGCAACAGTTCTGGCCCACCTGCGTCTTCCTTGATGAGCAGGTTTAACTGCACATCAGAAGTGAGCCATGTTTTCCTTTCTGGGTGAAAAATGGGAGAGAGAGAATGCAGTGCCTGGATCTGTTCGAATCTGTGCCATTTTTTTTTGGTAAATTACATAAGAGTGATACTGAAACACCCGGTGTTTTATGAGAAAGAAGTGCCCGATTGTCTGGAAATGCTGCCCTGGGCCTTGAGACATCCTTGGCAGAGAACGCGTATCTTATTCACTCCCGAATTCAGATCCAACGCCAGTTAAATAAGGAAACTGAGCAGAAGGCAGGCAGCCGGCCTGTTTCTCACCAGCTCTGGCTGGGCGGCTCCCTCCCGCCGCGAGGGGTGGGAGTGACTCTGGCCTGGGAGCCACCTACCCACACACGTGGCACTTCCCCACCTCAGGCACACAGCTTGGACCTGCCCTCCCAGGGCCGTCACTGCTCGGGGCAAGTGCTACACGGAGGGCCTCCGCCTCCTGAAAGGCTGCGCTGCCTCTGGATGGCCAGTCCCTCCCCCAGGCCCTTGAAGGTGAAGTTCATCACCTCCCCTGCCCACCTGTTAAACTGCAGCCCAGCCCAGCCGGCCCTCCCCGCTGGTGTTCTCCCCAGGGCGCTGTGCCTCTAGATACCGCAGGCTGCACGTTTCGTTGTCTGTATCCTTGTCGCCTGTCTCCACCCATCTGCCATGAGCCCGTCATCATCTGGCGTGAAGGTCAAGCTTTTCCTTTTTTTATGTTCAAGCTTCCTCTCCAGCACCTAGAACAGAGCCTGGCACTGAGGAGGGCTCAATAAAAATTCATCTGAAGAAAATAGAATTTGATTTTTCTGGCCTCTCCTTCAGGGAACTCCAAGGAAATTTATCCTTCTACGCTCGGAAAAAATAATACAACTTGGAAAATTAAACTCCCTGTGCATATCATAACTTCTTTTTCTTTTTTCTTTTCTTTTTTTTTTTTTATGGTTACACCTGCAGCACATGGAAGTTTCCGGGCCAGGGATTGAATGTGAGGCACAGCTGTGGCAACACTGGATCCTTTAACCCACTGCCAGGCCAGGGATCGAACCCTTGCCTCTGTGGTGACCAAAGCTGCTGCAGTCAGATTCTTAACCCTCTGCAACATAGTGGGAATTCTCATGTTACAACTTAAAAGAGTTATTTTTACTAATTTCTCCCATCATTGGTGATTGCTGCACAGATTTTTTTTTGTACTATATTTAGATTCCTCTTCACCTTTCAGTATAAAGTGAGGACTCTGATTGGACGTCAGTTTACATTGACTTTTACAGTTTATATTTCTATTCTGCCTTTGGAAATAGCACTGTTTCTCTAGAAAATTAAGATCATGAGCATTTTCTTATCCTTGTACGTTTTGATAAATATAAACATCTCATCACATTTCTCTAGAGTTTTCAGACGAGGGACCACATCACTTTAACATGAATGGTTGTCCCTAAATATAGAAAGAATCAACTTGGATCTGCTTTTAACTCCCACTTCACCTGCCAAGGTGCCGATTACGACCCGCTTCCTCTCCCTCCTTCCCCCTCCTGAGACCCCCCGGGATGGTCTGGACCAGACTTCTGCCCCCTCCACCCTGGCACCGCCTCTGAGCACGGACCAGAGCACAGCTCTGGGACCCTAGCCTGGCAGAGATGGGTGTGCGAGGTATCTGGACGGTGGGCACCCAGCTCACCTGGAGTCAGTGCACCTGTCCCCTGCCCGTCAGCGTCCCCGGGAAAGCCGCCCGCCCTCCGTGCTCCTTCCGAGTTTCCTCTGCTGGGAACACTTGGGGTTAGTATCACCTCTCTGTGTAGGTTAGAGACTCTAATGCATTGTAGAGTGAATTGCAGAAAGAGTCCTTTGTACAATTTTTAGATGTTCTTTTTTTTCACCAAAAAGGAGTGTTTCTGACTTGCCTAGTCTGCTAGGATGTGACCGCTGGCTCTGTGGCCCACTCCGAGGCGATCTGCTGAGGCATCTCAGGGCTCCAGACAGTGAAGCGGGGCGGGGGTTCCCGTGTGAGCACTCACCACGCAGCCCACGCTTTCCTGGGCTGGGCTCCCTGAGGTGTCTGTGTCACGCTCTCTTATAAATGGCCAGGCCCACGGTGAACCCAGGGTTCTTAGCATCGATCACTGTGAACTGGGAAACACCAGTCTGCGTGTCGAGTTCCAGGGTGTTCTGTCCCGCACAATGCGAGCGTGCCGTCGGGCCAGTCCGTCCTCACGCCCCCAGCCCTGACTTGCGGACGTGTGTCTTGCCTTTTATTTTTGGCCAAGGTATACAGCAACTTGATGAGGGCTCTCAGTCCCCAGACCAAAGACGGAACCCCGGCTGCGGTGGTGAAAGCACTGAGTCGTAACCACTAGACCGCCAGGGAACTCCGTGTCTGGCCCTAAGAGCAGCCGTCCTGGGAAGGGAGCGGGGATCAGCCTAGTGGAAGTCACAGGTGCGTGCAGACGTGCCTCTGCTTCCCTTGGCACGGATGGCCTCCAGAGGTTGGTGGCTGTGTCCTGGGCACACGGGGGCGGGGGGCGGTGTTTGGATTCTCTGGGGCCAGGAGGGCCCTGACTGCATGGTGGGCAGAGGCAGCCGGAGGGGCAGGCCTGTTGCGCCCACGCTGTGCTGGCTGTCCTAGGGGTGCTCGGCCCCGTGTGCAGACAGCTAGAGAGGAGGCATGGCCTGTGCCATCAAGGTGCTGCCTCCCCACCCCCCATAGTCGCAGTGAGTCACAAAGCACGGACCCAATACCCGCGGTTCTGGGAGAACACCTCCCGCCGTCTCTGCCTCGCATACAGCAAGCACTCAATTAACGCTGCTTCTCTTTCCTCCTTGCCTCCAAAGGCAGTTTGAGCTGTTACTTGATGCGACAGGTAACGCATCTTCTCTTTGATCCATAAGGCGCTTGAAGATGCAGAAGTGAGTCTTGCCTGGCACGTACGGAGGGCTGAGGACAGAGCCAGGGCTAGAACTCGGGCCCTCTCAGGCTTGTCTGTGCTCTGTTTTTCCCCTCCATCACCACGTGCATGTGTGAAAATATCCCAGCCACAAGGGTCACTATTCCTAGGAATTGCTTATCAGATACAGCCAGAATTCTGCCCTTAACAGTTCACTGTTCACAGCCATCACCGAGAACGGAGGGACTGGACATCAGTCAACTGAGTGACTCTCAGATACCATCAAAAAACACAGTTACTGTCACTCTTCTCCTTTTAGGGGCCCCGCCTCCTTTTGACTGCAGATGGTCCTCGCAGACTTCCCTACACAGCAGCTAAGCCGCCAAGTGTGAGACAGGTAACACTTGGTAGGCTTTGAGCACTTCGTCGTGGTACCTGCAAAGGTACATTTGCTGTGAAAAGTCTAAGCTGAGCTTCACTTTTCCAAGTTAATCTTACCGGAAGTGTTCTTATAATGAATTCTGATTTTCTAAAATGGCAAGACACTCTATTTTTAAAATCTGCATTGTTAGGTGTGATTTTTGATATCCCAGCAAGGCAAAGCTGCAGTCTCACCAGCTGCCATTTCACTTATGGCGTATTTTGTCAGATCTTATTTTATACAGTATATGTGAGCTATTAATACGGCTTCCATAGCCCTGGAAACTGTTATTTTTCAGGACTGCAAAACTGTATTGTCTGAGCTTGTGGTGCAAATACCAGTATAGAGATTTCAGATAAGTGAGTTTGGGAGTTTCAGTGTTGTTATCTTGGGCTGTTGAGCTGTTATTAGAGCCAGACCTGGAACACCAGAGTCACAGTGGGATTCTACGTCCTCTTATCTTATGAGCGCGGTCCACACACATTTTACATGTCCATCCTTCAGTGCAGACCCTGTGGGCAGTGCGATCCTTCTGGAAAACACAAGCAGGTGCTTGCTCTATTGACAGGTAGACCCGTTGTTCGCTCGTGAGTCTCACACACATCAGCGGCACTTAAGAAACTTTTAAAAGAATACTCGGACATGGAGTCCAGAGATTCTGATTTGTTTGGTCCAGCCATGGGTGTTATTTTATTTTTTTTGTAATAGCTACCCCCAAAGCAAGTGTGTGGCCAGGGTTGAAGTCCCCTACAAAGCAGGAGGAGGAGGAAGAGAGAATCTGGGGGTGGTTTGGTTGTATTCCCTTGTGCTCCTTTATGAGGCTCACCTCCTGGAAGAGGGCGAAAGCTGCCTTTGGGTTGCACTGCTCCCTTTGACTTCTGCTGTGTGTCATTAGGTTTCTAGGGCATGACTGAAGAGTTTGGAGTCTCCCACACTGAAGCATAACGTACTCTGTGACATTTTGATAGATCAGGTTGCATTCTGATTGACGCCTGGAGGTCCACGTCTCTTTTCTTGTTCTTTGGAAGTTTCTCCTGAATGAATGTCTTCTGACAGGCCTCACCCACCGTGCTTGGGGTTCTAGCAAGGGACAAAAGCCAGGGGATACTGTGCATATCCCCGGAGAATCGTTGGTGCTTTCACTGTTTCCGTAGCAGGTTACTTAGAAGTGTCTGTGTGTCTGGTGGGAGGCTTGGTATCTGTTATCTGGTTGAGATGACTTTTGCACCAAGATTGATGTCAAAACACAAGAGAAGCAATTACAGGAAAGGGGCCGGCCGGCTGGGAGTTCTCATTGCGGACGTCTGCGGGCCCCGGGTTTCCCCCACCGCCGTGAGCTGGGCTCTGCTGGGCACCAGGCCCCTTGCCCCCGTGCCTTTGGCACGTCCGTGGTTACCGCGTGGAGCGCTCTCGTTCTGGGACCGCTTAGGACCACTCCTCCCCAAACAGCCTGTGCCAGCGTGATGTCCCCATTTGTTCAACGTGTGTCACATTTTACGTCTGCTACACACAAGCTTGTGGTGGTTGCCAGTCCGCCGTAGGCTGCGCTTTGGTGCTTTGTACCTTGGCGAGTCTCACCACCTCGTGCAGGGGCTGGTTTCTGTTTCTTTGGAGACAGAGCAGGTGCTCATTGGGTGCCCACCAAACTGAAATGGACGTCTAGCCCGGAGTGCGCTGCGAGTGCCAGTGTCCAGCATGTATTTCCAGCACAGGAGGACACGGTGCGGGGCGGGGGGCGGGGGGGGGGTAAGAACAGGAAAGGCGAGAAGAGAGGGTAAGTGTCCCGTTTTTACTTTGAGGCACCTCAGTGTGTCAGGCGACAGCTTTTGTAACAAGTGTGCTCTGGGCCACTGAGTGGACCAACGTGCTTGTGGGGGTGATTGGTGTTCTGAAATATCCAGGCAGAGAAAATGAATTAAGGGAGAACGAAGAGGTGCTTCTGACAGGTTCAGCTTTTTATCCCAGAGTGATGGAGATAGGTCTGGAGACACCTAGCCAAAGGAAGGGGAGTTTTAGTTGAGAGACAGAAAGTTCCAAGATGGATCAGTCATTGTATAGGGACTAAGCTGCTTTGTGATTCAGTAATCATGTCAGTGCCATAGAGATGTAGACTAAACCCTGAGCTGGGCGCTTGGGGACGATGACAGGGAAAGGTGTGACTGGCTGACGGACTGGTAGGTGGTGAGATGGGCTGGAACTCGTGGGTGGGAGGAATGGATGTGTCTTTTTTTTTTTTTTTTTTTGCCTTATCTAAGGCCGCACCCGCGGCATATGGAGGTTCCCAGGCTAGGGGTCTAACAGGAGCTGTAGCCGCCGGCCTTCACCACAGCCACAGCAACGCGGGATCTGAGCCACGTCTGCAACCTACACCACAGCTCACGGCAACACCGGATCCGTAACCCACTGAGCAAGGCCAGGGATCGAACCCACAACCTCATGGTTCCTAGTCGGATTCGTTAACCACTGAGCTACGATGGGAACTCCTGGGTGGGAGGAATGGAAAAAAAGGAAAAAGATACTTTGTTTTTTTTAAGGACCACACCCATGGCATATAGAGGTTCCTAGGCTAGGAGTGGAATCAGAGCTGTGGCTGCTGGCCTACACCACAGCTCATAGCAACGCCAGATCCTTAACCCACTGTGCGAGGTCAGGGATCGAACCTGCATCCTCACGGATGCTAGCCGGGTTCCATACTGCTGAGCCACAGCGGGAACTCCCAGTCCCGGAACCTTGGGTGGTAGAGGGGCTTGAGATGAAGGAGGCCGCGCACGTGCCCTGGATGGACGCCCTGCGAGACTTGGCGCGAGCCCGGGGCGGAGGGGCGGTGCCCGGGTCCTTGGCCATGGTTGATAACGATGGGGACCGGCCTGTGCGTCTTGTTCCCTCCAGAGCGCTGAGCAGATCGCCGCGCTGTGCAGGACTTTTAGCGACACCCAGCCCTGCGGCATGGAAGGACCAGGCGAAGGTCAGGACACACCCCCGAGGCCGCTGGCTCGCCACCTCTCTGATGCAGATCGCCTCCGAAAAGTCATCCAGGAGCTCGTGGACACGGAGAAGTCCTACGTGAAGGTAACGGGAGATGCCCCGCAGTTCCCGCCGCCCTCCTGTGACGGCCAGTTGTGTGTTGACGGGGTCTCTGGGTCCTGTCTGTCCGGGGACCCTGCCACTCATGAGGGAGACGCCTGCTCCTCCAGGCAGTGAATTGCTGCCGGGGAGGGTGAGAGGGTGGAAGGGTGAGAGGCTTGGAAAACTAGATCCCTGCTTTGTTTTGTTACCAAGGTAGCTTTCACTATGGAAACAGATGTTCTAGCTTGTCATTTGCAATCTGTGGGAAGGGAGCCTGGGCTGCTTTAGCAACAGGGGGACGGAGATCACTGTAGCTGATGAAGAACAAGGGAACAGCGTGTTCGCAAGCGGCTGCTGGTTCGGGCCCCGGAGCTCAGTCCATGATCATTCAGGATGGAGCCCCACGACTGAGGCGCTGGCCGTCGCACAGGGTGGCGGCCGAGCCTTTTGGTGCCTGGGAAATTCATTTCTTTATCTCTGAGGCCTCAGTCAGTAGTCTGAGAAGCGTTTTTTGAAAAATGCGTCCAGCGCTTGGGAAGACAGAGTTCTGTGGCTTTAAGTATGTGCTGATGCTTTGAAACTATTTTAAACTCACTTTGTTGGCCAGTTGCTGGGAGCAGCGTGGCAGTGTGGGGGGCTGAGGATCCAGGCCTGGCTGGGCCTCTACCTGCTGGCGTGGTCTTGGGAGGGGGGTCCCTTCCGAGTCTTTCATCTGACAGGTGTGTTCTTGTGCCAGCTCTAACATGCCAGGTCGGTGAATTAAGCCTTGGTACAGGTACACACACACACACACACACACACACACACGTACACACACGTACACACTCCTTCTTTCCCCACAAGACATATATGAGCTTCCCCTTTTGTTATCATCACTGTGGTTTCATCTGAACTTTGACCAAAACCTCATTCACAGGTGGCTCAGGGGAACTGCCCACAGCCCCTTATCTTGGTCCACGGGGGGGGGGGACGGAAGCCTGTAGAGGTGACGGTTTCATTTACTGTTACGTCTTGTCCTGCACCAAATGTGCAGAGATGAAGTAAGCATCCAGGGGTTGAGACCAGATTTCCAAACCGGCCCTGGGCCACTGTGACCTTTCCCAGCAGCTCCGTGTGCTGCGGTGTTTGAGGCGTCAGAGCCCTGCTGACAGCCTGACGCTGGTCGTGGCTTTTCCCCCGCGGCGCCGTGGGCGTAGCTGAGAGCAGAGCGCACGTCCCTGTTTGTAACTGTCGTTACGTGTCACCGGAACACCACTCTGTCTGGAGAGTCGCTACACTGTGACCCTGGTCGGGCTGATGTGGACGCGCTGGGCCAGGGAGCCGAAAAGCGGGGCTCTCCCACCTCCGCGAGGCACGCGCGCTCTGTCTCCTTTGCCCGTGTCGCAGCTCCAGCCCGGGGCTCAGAGCAGCCGGCCTTGGTGTCAGCGCTCCTGGGCGCCAGCGGCCGGCACTGTGCTGCTGCCTCAGACAGAATAGCCGGCCCTGCTGCCTGTTGTGATTCGCACACTGGTCAATTCTACTTTTTCTCTTTGTTGCTGACATTTTTTTTTTCCAGTGTTAGGGCCGCACCTGCAGCATATGGGAGTTCCCTGGTTATGTGCTGAATTGGAGGTGCAGTTGCCAGCTGACACCACAGCTCACAGCAATGCCAGATGCGTCACCCATCCAGCAAGGCCAGGGACCAAGGATTGAACCTGCGTCCTCATAGATACTAGTTGGATTCGTAACCGGCTGAGCCACAACAGAACTCGGGGATGTTGCTGATATTTAACGTGGACTTTTATGTGTCCTTTAACCTGAATCTCTGCACGCGACCTGGAGTTTTCAGCATTTGGGATGTGGTCCAGTAACAGATCACCCCTTCTCTGAAGCAGCCACCATGGAGCAGAGCGGGAGGGGAGGCCGGGCCGGTTTTCTTGTCAAATACCCGGCATCAAGGGCCTGTCTGCTTGCTTTCAGAACCTGCACTGGAGGTTTCTGGCTCTTCAAAGCTCTCCAGGGCTGGATTTCTCTGTTATAAGGGTGAAGTAGTCAGATACTTCTGCTGTTTAATTCTTCAGAATAAATGAAATAAGAAAAAGAAGTCGTTTCTATCACCAGATTATATCCTGATCTCGGCTTCAAATTCCTTAAAAAAAAAAAAAACTTTAAGAAATTTTATAAACACAGTCAAGCCCCCCATTCAGTGCTGTTGGAGCCCGGTTGACTGGAGACTCAGATGCGGCCTAAATCGTAAACATGATGACTCCTCATCTTTGGGTATTTTTTTCTGGCATCGAGTATGGGAGTTCGCAGTCCTGCTCATGCGTCAGCCCCAAAGCTGAAGCGCTCCCAGATCTTGTCCCTCTTGGCCCAGCTGTCCTTGCTGGAGCTGTCACCGTGCTCCCTGAGGCAGAGGAGGAAGTCAGGTTGGCCAGCAGATGGGGCCACAGCTGGCGGGGAACTGGCCAGAGCTCACTTCTCTGCACAGAAACGGGTGCTCCTGCCGCAGTGGCCCAAAGAGAGATCTCGGTTCTATTTAAATACTCAAGAGTAGGTGATGGAGCTATAAAGGAAAGTGTGGACCCAACTGCTGAGCGGATTGTGCTGTGAACCTCTTTGAAATAAGTGAGCAAGAAGCACCACTTTCAGGGTCGAGAATTTCAACCAGGCATCAACTTCGTCGCTCCCAGTGGGAGGCTGGGGCTGCGGCTGGGGCTGCTGGAAACCCTTGCGTAGTTTGGAGACTTAAGGGTTAAAGATTCTCTCCTTTTGTCTCTCAGGATCTGAGCTGCCTCTTTGATTTGTACTTGGAGCCACTTCAAAGCGAGACCTTTCTTACCCAAGACGAGGTAAACAATCACGCTCCCTCACCTGCTGACCCGTAGGTTAGTCTCTGTTTGCCCTTCAGCGAACACACCTAGATTCCATCTACTGCTTCCAGAAGGGCGTTCGAGACTTAAGGATCTTCAGAGAGACTCCAGCGTCTCTCCGACCTTGGAGACCTTTGGCCTCCTCCAGAGCTGTTGATGTGGCAAGATCTATACAGATATATATGTAGTCTTTTTAGGGCCGCACCCGCGGCACATGGAGGTTGCCAGGCTAGGGGTCCAGTCAGAGCTACAGCCGCCGCCCTACACCACAGCTACAGCCACGCCAGGTCCAAGCTGCGCCTGCGACCTACACCACAGCTCACAGCAACGCCGGATCCTTAACCCACTGAGCGAGGCCAGGGATCGAACCTGCGTCATGGATACTAGTCAGATTCGTTTCTGCTGAGCCGCGACAGGAACTCTGGCAAGAGTTATAAACACAGAGGACGGTCATGTTATTTCTCTATTAGGAGATATGACCACAGCTACTTTTCTTTTTTTTTTTTTTTTTGGCTTTTTTGTCTTTATGTAGAGCCGCACCCACAGCATACGGAGGTTCCCAGGTTAGGGGTCTAACAGGAGCTGTAGCCGCCGGCCTTCGCCACAGCCACAGCCACGCGGGATCTGAGCCACGTCTGTGACCTGCACCACAGCTCACGGCAACGCCGGATCCTTAACCCACTGAGCGAGGCCAGGGATCGAACCCGCAACCTCATGGTTCTTAGCCGGATTCGTTAACCACTGAGCCACGAAGGGAACTCCCACAGTTACTTTTCAGTGCATGACTTTTTAATGTTAAATCGCAGGAATGAGTTCTTTTCTGCTGGCTTCCTTCTCCCCCCAACCCCCACTCTGAGTTCTGAGAACTTGACCCCCACTTAAAAAATTATCTTAGAATTCAGGGACCAGGCTGTAAGACTGTGTCAGCTGTATCCCAGAAGGAAGGCTTCTTTTCAGGATTTGCTTCTGTCTCCTTTTCGGTGAACGACTCGTGACTTCTTTGTGCCTCTGAGAGGGGGAGAGAGGCGTCGAGGTCTCCGTCGCTAAACCCCATTTTCAAATCCCGGTCTTCGCCTAGATGGAGTCGCTTTTTGGAAGTTTGCCCGAGATGCTTGAATTTCAAAAGGTGTTTCTGGAGACTCTGGAGGACGGAATTTCCGCGTCATCTGACTTCAACATGCTTGAAACGCCCTCGCAGTTCAGGGTGAGTCCTGAAGACTCAGGTTTAAAGCATGATGGTGCGGGTACAGCGCGGAGGTCTCCCTTGGAGGAAGGCATTGTCCCCTGACTGTTGAAAAGATGAGTTCGGGGCTTCCCGCCTGGTTTTGCTCCGGCGGCACTAAGAGGAGGCTCCGCGTCCTCCAGTACGTGCTCTGGGGACCAGGCGTCTGGGGAGCACGGCTTTTAGGGAGTCTGCCTGCCGGGGACCGTGTCCACGCTCCGGACTCAGCTCCACCGGGCGACCTGCAGGGCGACTGCTTCTGGGACAACAGCACCCACTGCATCTGATTCGGTGTCGCCACGGTCACATGACCCTGAGGTGAAAGCCTAGGTTTTTCACTTGTTCTGGGAGAACTTTTCTAAACGTAGCAGTTTGTATCTGCCAACCCCAGAGTCCCCGTCTGTCCCGCCCCCCACCCCCGGCAGCCACACGCCACTCTCCACGTCTGGGCTCTGTTTCTGTTTTGTAAATAAGGCCCCTCTGTGGGGACTCTGTCCAGGTGGACATTGGTGACTGGCAGGGGGTCCCCCCGGGGAAGAAAAGGCGGAAGGGAGTAAACATGGGCTACGGCAGCGTGCAGCAGAGTCGGCTTCATTAATTAGCCCCTCAGATTATTTATATCCCACTATGTCAGATATATTTTTTAGAATATTTTCTTTCTTGTTCTCGATTGCACACTCTGTCAATAGGCTCTACTGCCAGAAATTTTTTTTCTTTTTTGGCCACCCTGTGGCATATGGAGTTCCCAGCCAAGGAACAGATCCAAGCTCTAGTTGCGACCCAAACCAAAGCTGTGGCAACGGTGGATCCTTAACGTACTCTGCTGGGCTGGGAATTGAACCTGCGTCCCAGCACTCCCAAGACACCGCCAATCCTGTTGTGCCACAGTGGGAACTTTTTTCTAAATTTTTTAAAAATTATAGTATAGCTGATTTTCAGTGCTGTGTCAGTTCCTGCTGTACAGCAGGGTGACCCAGTCATACACACACACACACACACTTTTTTCCATACTATCTTCCATCACGTTCTACCGCAAGAGACTGGATATAGTTCCCTGTGCTGTACGGTAGGGCCTCATTGCTTATCCATTCTAAATGGGAGTAGTTTGCAGCTACCAACCCCAAACTGCCTGTCTGGCCCACTTCCTCCCACTTCCCTCCTGGCAACCACAAGTCTGCTCTCAGTGTCCATGATCTGTTTCTGTTTTTCATTTGTGCCCTATTTTAGATTCCACATATAAGTGATATCATACACTACTTATCTCTTTCTGACTTGGTTCACTCGGTATGAGAATCTCTAGTTGCATCCATGTTGCTGCAAATGGCATTATTTTGTCCTTTTTTGTGGCTAAGTAGTTTTCCATGGTTATATATACCACATCTTTTTTTTTTTTTGTCTTTTTGCCTTTTTTATGTAGAGCCACACCCACGGCATATGGAGGTTCCCAGGCTAGGGGTCTAACAGGAGCTGTAGCCATCGGCCTTCACCACAGCCACAGCAGCGCGGGATCCGAGCCGCGTCTGCAGCCTACACCACAGCTCACGGCAACGCCGGATCCTTAACCCACTGAGCAAGGCCAGGGATCGAACCCGCAACCTCACAGTTCTTAGTCAGATTCGTTAACCACTGAGCCACGAAGGGAACTCCATATGTACCACATCTTCTTAATCCATGCACTGGCTGATGGACATCTAGGTTGCTTCCATGTCTTGTCTGCAGCCAGAAACATGTCCGTCAACCTGAAGACCTGCTAGCAGGATGCCTGGGCTCTTCTCCCTTTGGGCCAATGGGGCTGCCCTGGGCTTTCTGTGGGTACCTTCCTTGAGGCATTAGTGCTCTGGATTCTGAAACACAAAGGCCATGGAGGCACCAGAGCAGTCAGATGTCATGCCCTGTCCAGCAGACACTGATTAAACCCCGTCCCATGTAACTTTTCCCCTTCTCCTTCTAGAAGCTGCTGTTTTCCCTTGGAGGCTCTTTCCTTTATTATGCGGACCACTTTAAACTGTACAGCGGCTTCTGCGCCAATCATATTAAAGTACAGAAGGTTCTAGAGCGGGGTAAGTGGCTCAGACCTTTTATAGCTATGCTCGTGACCTTCTAATTGTTAATGAAGAGTGCATTTGTATTCAATATATAGGGATAAGTGTAATTTTCAACAATGGACTGTGCTCCATGGTTGGCCTTGAAATTGACAGACATTAAAGGGCAAGTTTTGTTTATTTCAGTTTTCTGGTAACAGTGAATGCCTGTGTCTGAGGGCAGAAAAGATGCTTTGCCCCGTGTCACTTTGCTGTTAAATCACATCTGGGTCCTTTTTTCATCAAATTCTTTGCTCTCAAACTTTTAACCAACCATAGAAGCCCCTGGTGGGAACAGAAGGCAGTGAAGGCCATTTTCTTTCTTGCTTGTCAGCCTTCTTCTTAAACCCCAGGATCCACTGCAAAAAGCAAACCAACCCATCACCAAACTCACAAGAAGTGTGTTAAGCAAAACTGAAAGCCTCTTTGGTGAGACTGGCGTTTATCCCAGCCCATGTTCTGGCCCTGAAGTATCTTCTGTCCTCCACATTTTTATCATCTTATTTTGCTGCCTTTAACTGAAGACTTTAGCTGTTCTGAAGTCCAGGCTGACTGGGTGAGCACCCGGCACTGCTCCCCGCCTCACGTCAACAGCCCCCGGGACGCAGGGGAGCTAGAGAGGTGCCCGGGCCTTCACTGCTGACTTGCAGGGGGTCCGCTTGGGGGCAGACGGCCAGGGCACTGACCCCCTGGGCTTTCAGTGACGGGCCCGCCTGTCAGACCGGGTTGGGACGCGTATTCGGAGTGCTGGCGGCAATGACCCTTTTCAGGCATAGAAGTATTGGGGGGAGTGTTTGTGCCGCTGTCATCATCACGGTGTCACCAACCCAGTGTTCAAGCTATTCTTGTCGTACCTGTTGATGAAAATAACCAGCAGACAGTCTCTAACAGAATAGTTTTATTTGAGCCGAGCTGAGGACTGTCGCCCGGAAGACAGCCCGTCTGGAACCTCCGAGGAGCTGCTCCGGAGAGCATGGTTTTCGGCACAGGGTGAAGTCTTGTCAGAACAAAGGACACCAAAGGAGGCAGGGATGCGTTCCTGCAGGGTTTCACAAAACCAGATCAGCACGTACACAGCCAGTCAGTACGGCTTTGTCGCCTGGGAAGGGAGTCTTATCATCAAAGGGAGACGCGCACTGGCGTCCCAGGAAGGGAGGCATTTAACCTTTGCTTTTAATACAGACATTTTTTTTTTTGTCATTTTAGGGCCGCACCCGTGGCATATGGAGGTTCCCAGGCTAGGGGTCTAATCGGAGCTACAGCCGCTGGTCTACGCCACAGCCACAGCAATGCGGGATCTGAGCGCCACAGCTCACAGCAAGGCCAGATCCTTAACCCACTGAGCGAGGCCAGGGATCGAACCCGCAACCTCATGGTTCTTAGTCGGATTCGTTAACCACTGAGCCACGATGGGAACTCCTGTATTTGAACTTTTAAAAAAATGGAATGTACATATGTATATGTGACTGGGTCACTTTGCTGTACAGTAGAAAACTGACAAAACACTGTAAACCAACTATAATGGAAAAAATAAAAATCATTTAAAAATACTTTATTGAAGTATAGTTGATTTACAATGTTGCATTAATTTCTGTTGCACAGCGGAGTGATTCAGTCATACTTTCTTTTTGTGTATTTTCCATTGTGGTTTATTGCAGGGTTTTGAATACACCCCCGTGCTATACGGTAGGATTTTATTGTTTATCTGTTCTTTATATAATGGTTTGCATCTGCTAACGCTAAACTCCCAGTCCGTCTCTCCCTCCCCCTGTACTGAACTTTTTAGTTTGTTGACAGTACAGTAATCAAAAGCGTACAAATGGCTTGCTCACCTCCTCTTTGCCACCAAAGAGGAAGGGTCATCCCACCATCCACTTTGGTGGTCACACAGAATGGTGCTGCATCTCATACAGGCTGTATTTTGCCCTTGTACGAAACCCCCAGTACAGATCATCATCCAGACTGGCTGAATTCCAACACTGGCCAGCCCGTGTGAGCAGGTGGGATCCACAGCAACAGCTGGTGTACCCACTGGCTCTCTAGAAACTAAATGCACTCGAGGGAATTCCTGTTGTGTCTCAGGCTACAAACCCAACTAGTATCCTTGAGGCTGTGCCAGGTTTGATTCCTGGCCTTGCTCAGTGGGTTAAGGATCCCACATTGCTGTGGCTGTGGTATAGGCCTGCAGCTGCAGCTCCAATTTGACCCCTAGCCTGGGAACTTCCATATGTCACAAGTGCAGCCCTAAAAAGAAAAAAAAAAGGCGCTTGGGTTCACGTATGTACCTTTGTGATACCTAACAGAGAATTGGTTTTCAGGGTCCTGAGGGTCGAAATCTGGTGGGTTTAGACTGCTCAGAACTGTGGAGATGGAGGCTACAGTGCTTATTAACTTATTTTTAAAGGAAAAAAAGAAAGATCTTGCTTTACAAATAGTCTTTCATTGTATAGAACAAGTAACAATCTGTGCTAGCTCAGTGGAAGGAAATACTGGTTTATTTTGCTCTATGACTCTTTTGGGGGGGGGGTTGGGGTAGGGTCTGGATAACACCATTTTGTGGCTTTGTGAACAGTCTGAGACTCACTTTTCCCGCACCTATAACTCTCTCTCTCGTGGGTATGCGTGTGAATGCACCTTGCAGGGCAGCCTCCTGGCGTTGCTGCCGTGGTGCCGTGGGGCCGCTGGTGCCACGGGGTGCTGAGATGCGAGGTCTGTTCCCAGCCCGGCAGAGTGGGTTAAGGGTCTGGCCTGGCCGCAGCTTGCAGCGTAGGTCACAGCTGTGGCTTGGATCTTATCCCTGGCCTGGGGACTCCATATGCCGTGGGGACTCCATATGCCGTGGGGCAGCCAGAACAGGAAAAGACTCCCGCACTTGGCACCATGCTCCTCTTGGGCACGTGGACGGGGCTTTTCTGGCAGCTTCACAGGCTCCCTTTGCTCCGGTTCATCCCAGAGCCGTGAGGCTGTGGTGCTGGAGCCACAGGCACGTTTGGGTTAAAGGAATGACTCTAGGCGGCCTGTAGAAGTGGGTTGTCTGTAAGTCCATTAATGCCTAAATGAAGCAGAATTTCACTCATGCTGCCATGTTCTTCTAAGGGTCTTTTAATCCATCTGCTTGTAGCTAAAACAGATAAAGCCTTCAAAGCTTTCCTGGACGCCCGGAACCCCACCAAGCAGCACTCATCCACGCTGGAGTCCTACCTCATCAAGCCGGTGCAGAGGGTGCTCAAGTACCCGCTGCTGCTCAGGGAGCTGGCGTCCCTGACGGACCACGAGAGCGAAGAGCACTATCACCTAACAGGTAAGACGCGGGGCTCGGGTCCCAGTGCCACCGCGGCCGGCCCCAGCCTGCAGATCCCCTCGCCCTGCGTAGTGTCACATTCTGCCACATTGCTCAGTGCTGTGACGGTTAATCTGAGATCTATTTTAGTGTGTGAAGAGAGCTAGATCCTGTGGCCACCCCTTGGAACAGGCAGAATAATTTGGCAAAAATTCTCTCGTTGAAGAGCTTCTGGAGGGATGATTCCATTCTTATTTCTAAGAGAAGGCAGTTTAAGCTCAATGAGTTGAAATAAGTTGCTTCAGGTCGCACCTGTTTAACACACAGAGCTGCCTGTTTTCCCAAGATTTAGTGCGGTTTTGCCAGCGCTGCTGATGGAATACGTTGAGTGAGGCGCCACCTTGTGGACATCTCAGAGCAGATCGCGGCCCTGAAACCAAACTCCCAATGAATGGTTAAGCCCCACTGAACTGTCTTCTTTTGTAACCTGGGAAGTTACTGGCCCTCAGATACAAACTGGTCAAATACACAGAGCCCCTCAGTGTCACGGTAAACAGAGGGTCTCATAAAGGTGTTGTCTGGGTTGGGAAGAAAGAGCGATTTGTTCTCCAAGTGTCAAAACCTGGAGGTCTGGTTACACTACATATAATCAAGCATGTGGAAGGAAAAACAGACTTATTGATAAATATTAGTATCACTGAATAGCAAACACCGAAAAGAGTGAAAATTGAACTTGCTCCTCTTCTGTGACAAGCAAACTTTTGTATCATAAGTAATAAGGACAATTTTTTTTTTTTTCCCAGGGCCACACCCTTGGCAGATGGAAGTTCCCAGGCTAGGGGTGGAATCGGAGCTGTAGCTGCTGGCCTACGCCACAGCCACAGCAACAGGACATCCAAGCTGCGTCTGTGACCTACACCACAGCTCACGGCAGCACTGGATTCTTAATCCACTGAGCAAGGCCAGGGATCAAACCTGCGTCCTAATTACCAGTTTCATTACCGCTGAGCCATGACGGGAGCTCCAGGACAAGTTTTTTTTTGTATGACAGTTAAAGTCTATAAAGAAATGATACAAATTATAATTTGCATTCAAATGCTGTGTGCATAGTTCACTTTGCATTCTTTAAAGGGGGCCTGTTAAAAAAAAATCCTGCCTTCCAAACATCCCTCCAGACGAATTAAAATATTAAATCAGAAGAACTAAGTATGAAAACTAGTGAATTGAGGTGACTTGAAAAAAATCACTTGCTTTCTGACCTTGACAAAATCATTTTGTTCCTCACATACCCATGTCAAAAATTACAAATAAAGGCCACGCATGAACGCAAACCATGGCTCTGGCAGTCAGGCATTTGCACAGGCATTTGTAAGTTCTTGTTAAAAAATGGTTGCTGCTCACTATTCCAGTAAGTGGTCCAGAAGGAGAGCCAATACTTAGGAGCACGTATCCTGTGGCCAGTTGGCCTTGAGGTTTGAATTTTGGCTCACCCCTGATGTCTGTCTCCAGAAGCCTGGCAGAAAACATAGTCCCTCATCTGAGCTTTCTCATGTGTCAGTTGGGATTGATACCAGGCCCATTAAATGAGATGCCCTCATAAACCACCTAATAGAGCAC
This sequence comes from Catagonus wagneri, assembly GCA_004024745.2. NCBI lineage: Eukaryota > Metazoa > Chordata > Mammalia > Artiodactyla > Tayassuidae > Catagonus > Catagonus wagneri. Next base: position 5,122,320 of record PVHT020000077.1, on the reverse strand, counting down.
ACAGATAGTGCTCAGTAAGTGCGAGCTGTTATTAGTAGTGACACTTTTTTACTTGTACTCCATCTCATTTCAAAGAGGATTTGAGGTGGAAGATAATTCTGCTGTTCTTCATTATACTGTGGGCTATCTGATCCGTGCCTGAATGATGCTGCTATTAATAGGAACTGGTCTCGAATTCCAGCTTGAATCTTGAGCTTTTTCATTATTGCTGTGGGGCGGGATGTCAAACGAAAATTATAAAATAAATATGATTGCATATTTTGCAGAAGCACTAAAAGCAATGGAAAAAGTAGCAAGCCACATCAATGAGATGCAAAAGATATACGAGGATTATGGGACGGTGTTCGACCAGCTGGTAGCGGAGCAGAGCGGAACGGAGAAGGAGGTCAGTAGGCCTTCTGGACCCCGAGAGGCCTCATGGTCACTGGGTCAGTGACCCTCCACACCAGGCCACCTGTTAGGCCTTTTGCAGAAGTTCCTTGAAATTTTCTTTTGTAATGGTTTTTATTTTTTTCCATCATAGTTGGTTTACAGTGTTCTGTCAGTTTCTGCTGTACAACAAAGTGACCCAGTCACATACACACATTCTTTTTCTCACATTATCTTCCGTCATATCTAGATGTCCATCGTGACTAGATACAGTTCCCTGTGCTATACAGCAGGATCGATCTCATCTCTTATTCACTCCAAATGCAGCAGTTTTGCATCTGTTAACTCCAGACTCCCAGCCCATAGCATGGACATATTCTTTTTGATTTTTTTTTTTTTTGCCATGCCCGTGGCACATGGAAGTTCCTGGGCCACGGATCAAACCCTTGCCACAGCAGTGATGTGAACCACAGCAGTGACAATACCAGATCCTTAGCCCACTGAGCCACCAGGAACTCCTTATTTATTTATTTATTTATTTATTTATTTATTAAGGGACGCACCCATGGCATATGGAGGTTTCCAGGCTAGGGGTCAAATCAGAGCTACAGCTGCTGGCCTACACCACAGCCACAGCAATGAGGGATCTGAGCCGCATCTGTGACCTACACCACAGCTCATGGCAATGCCAGACCCTTAACCCACTGAGCGAGGCCAGGGATCGAACCTGCAACCTCATGGTTCCTAGTCGGATTCGTTTCCACTGCACTACAATGGGAACTTTTTTTGAGAACTCCTCTTTTTGATCTTAATGCCTATAAATAAGCCACACTGTTTAAGTGTAGGTGTAAGATAAAATTGATTACAGGGGTTTAAAAACATTGTACAGAAAATATCACTGAGCTCGTATCCCTCCCACTTCCGTCCTTCCCGCGGGACATGAGGTTAAGACAGATCTAGAGGGTGGACCACGTGCGGAGAGCTTGGGCTTGGCGGTAGGATGGATAAGGCGCCGGGAGCCAGCATGTGGGGAGAATTCAGGGCGTTCCCTTTTTATTTGGTTCTTTTCTAACCTCAAATATTGGTGGCTATCTCCTTACTTATAAAAGTAGCTTAAGTGGAATTTGACAGTTTATCTTTTCTGGTTGGATTACTAAATTTGGAATCTTGAGCTTTAAAAAGTCTATGTATAAGAAGCATTATCATTTAAGTAGTAAAAGGCAAGAGAAAACAGCTGGAGTTCAGTTTTTTTTTTTTTTTAACTGTGGTGTGCTAACAAAGGCAGGCGGGGTGCACCTGGACACTGGGGTGGAATGCTTGCCGTGCTGCAGGTCCTGAGGCCCGTCCCACCCACATACTGGGTGTGCACTGAAGCAAAATGCTTTTTTTTTTTGTCTTTTTGCCTTTATGTAGAGCCGCAGCCGCGGCATATGGAGGTTCCCAGGCTAGGGGTCTAACAGGAGCTGTAGCCGCTGGCCTTCGCCACAGCCATAGCAACGCGGGATCCGAGCAGCGTCTGCAGCCTACACCACAGCTCACGGCAACGCCGGATCCTTAACCCAATGAGCAAGGCCAGGGATCAAACCCGCAACCTCACGGTTCTCAGTCGGATTCGTTAACCACTGAGCCACTAAGGGAACTCTGATTTATTGTTCTTCTTACAGCTGAACCTGTGGCATATGGAAGTTCCCAGGCTAGGGGTCGAATTGGAGCTGCAGCTGCCAGCCTTCGCCACAGCCACAGCCACACAAGATCGGAGCCACATCTCTGACCTATACTGCAGTGCCAAATCCTTAATCCACTTAGCAAGTCCGGGGATCGAACCTACATCCTCAGGGACACTGTGTTGGGTCCTTAATCTGCTGAGCCACAAAGGGAACTCCACTTTATGCTGTTTTCAAACAGTTTGATGCTTAGCTCATATTTTCAAAACTGCCACTATTTAAGGCCCATGTTTACGGGGACCACAAAAATTGAATGGGAAACTACCTGCATTTTAGCAGTGACTGTAGGTGATCATCCCTGATGAGACAGCACCCCCTCTCCGCCACCCCCCGACCCCCGCCTACACCTACAATGTAGACCAGTAACCATGTTTCCATGATCTGTCTTCCTGATCTGTTCTTACCATTTAGGTCACAGAACTTTCAATGGGGGAACTTCTGATGCACTCGACAGTCTCCTGGTTGAATCCGTTTCTGTCTCTAGGAAAAGCCAGAAAGGACCTTGAGCTCACAGTGTTTGGTTAGTATTCCACTCAGAAGAACTGCACTATCTACCCCTCACGAGAAAGAATTATTTTTTCTTTCTTAGATGTTGTATCCGTGTGATATGATGAATGCTTCCTAGGCCCGTTTCGGGCGTCGTTTCATGGTGTGTGTAAATCAAGTCCTACCGAGTTATACCTTAAGCTCACACAGCTGCAGTATGTCAATTCGGTCACAGTAACACTGGAAGAAAAAAAAAAAAGGTAAAAGACCCCGGCAAGAACGAAGAACCTGCTGATCCACAGGCCCAGTTAAGGCCTGATTCCCAGAAGGACTTAGAATCGTGGCTCCAGTGGCTTTGACAGCACAGGCAGCCTCCGACTCTTCAGAGCTCTCGCCGGCACACTCCTTAGCTTTTCCCTCTGCTGCCTGGCTCAGCGGATCTCACCAAATGTTATGGGAACAGATCTCCTGAGGCTGTTTTGAAACCTGCTATCTTAGTAGTTTGCTGTATTTGAAAATGCCTTAATTCTCCCCAAGAGCGAGGCTAGATTGTATTCTGGGCGAGATGAACACCATGTCCTCAGCTTTCAATAAAACAAAACAAGAATTCAGGAAACAAAAATACCAGGATGTCCTTCAGATGATAGCTTTTAAATGGGCAGGTACTTGTGCATCATTCACATACGAACGGAAGGAAGAACCAGTTACTCACTCGTGTGTTGGTAGCGCGGAGCCTTGGAGCTGAAGTTGGAAGAGCTCTGTTGTCTTCAAGCGTTCAGCTCAAGTTCAGCCTTGGGAGAACTGGTACAACATAATGACTTTTCTTTCTCTTTTCCTTTCTTTAGTTTTTAAGAGAGCCGTCATACTGGTTTATAAAGAAAACTGCAAGCTGAAAAAGAAACTGGTAAGACACGAATTAATTGTCATGAAAGCTACCCTTTCATGACTGTACGTATCTTCCTGTTGTTGAACTGGGAAGCCTGTTAGGCGCCAAGGCCTTGCTGACCGATGTTTCTTATTCCTGGGTGACTAACCAAATCAGACACTCAAGGTATTTCTTATTCTCCCCACCAAAGATGTCTACTTTAAAAGAAGATGTTGGTAAATACCCATGCATGCTGGGTAAACCTAAAAATGGGTTTTCTGTCCCTAAAAATGGCCCATGTTTGCTCCATACATATAAGAGTCTGCGTGACTCGGATTTCTTTTTTGAGGTAACATGAAGTCATGGGAGAGTGGCTTGTCCTTTTTGCTTAAAAATCTAGAACTTTCTGCTTCCCAAACTGCACCTCCGCCCTGTCCCCAGCCAGGCTCTGAGCATCCCTGACAGCTGGGAGCACACCTGACCTGAGTCTCTTCTGCCCCGAGCCCCACACAGCAGCAGGTTCCCGCATGCACGCCTCCCCGGCCCGGGAGCCCCCCACACAGCAGCAGGTTCCCGCATGCACGCCTCCCCGGCCTGGGCGCCAGCTGGTTTAACACTCTTCGTGATGGCTTTCACCTTCCAGCCCTCAAATTCCCGGCCTGCACACAGCTCTGCTGACCTGGACCCATTTAAATTTCGTTGGTTGATCCCTATATCTGCGCTTCAAGTCAGACTGGGGAATACAGCAGGTAATTTTTGCATGTTGTACAAATGGCAGAAAAAAACACTTTAAGAGACTTTTTAAATCTAAGGGATGAGAAAGAAGGAAAGAACCCGAGTATGGTTTTCGGAATTTTATTTTATAGGCAAGGCAAGTGAGGAGAAGCGAGATTACTTTGGTATCTCTTTACAGATCTGGAGAAAGGCTATGCCAGTGAATGGCTTTTCTGTGCCAGATACCTCTCCTCATTATTTCCTTATTCTATCAAGTTTTCGACAGTGTTCTGTCTCATATCCTAGATACCCTAACACAGGTCCAAAAATTTAAACTTTTACAAATTTTGATAGACCAGAAAATTCCTTAAGAGTCAGCAAGATTATAGGTGACATAAAAAAAAGAGAAAACTCTTCCACTGTGGAACATGCTTAGAGAGGCTTCTAGAATAACCACGTTCTGGTGACAGTGCTTCTGGTGATGGAAAGGACAGGCTGAGGCAATGCACTGACAATTTTTGTTTGAGGTGCTTATGTTTCCGAGGCCACGGATGAGTTTGGGGCTGGTCTCTTTTTTCCTCAAGTGCCTGAGTACATCCTACTGTTCCTTCCAAAGAATGGGCTGTAAAACGGGATCCAGTTCATCTTCCCAGAGATGGCATCCAGGGGTAGGGTGAAAGCACTGGGATGGTTGGAAAACATCAGGAAATGGGCACAGTATCTGAAATGTTTACTTCCTCTAGCTTTCTGTGAAAGCCATACGTAGATTGAGCCACAGAAAAAAAAACAAGAATCAGGTTGGGGAATATCTGATATTTTAAAAAGGTACTAGAGAGTTCCTGTTGTGGCTTAGTGGGTTAAGAACCCGAATAGTATCCTTGAGGATGCGGGTTCGATCCCTGGCCTTGCTCAGTGGTTAAGGATCTGGCAATGCTGAACACAAGCTGTGGTGCAGGTCATAGATGCAGCTCGGATCCGGTGTGGCTGTGGCTGTCAGCTGCAGCTCTGATTCAGCCCCTAGTCTGAGAACTTACACGTGTCACAGGTGCAGCCATGAAAAAGAAGAAGAAAAAAAAAAAAGAGTTACCAGATCATGAGTTTTAAACTTTAAAAGTGTTCTTGTCCTCTTAACCACAGCATCTGTGGCCAAGCTGAAGCCCCTCGTTTCTTTCTACACAGGGACGGAAAATAATTCCTTGTGGGAGCTGATCCATACAAAGTCGGAAATAGAAGGACGGCCAGAAACCATCTTTCAGTTGTGCTGCAGGTATTACTAACTTCCAAAAACTCAGATCAATGGGAATGTGATAGAATTACATTCTTTTTTAAAAAAAAGGGTTTATTTTTTGCGCCCTCCTGAAATTAGATGACCTCATGAGCACACCCACCCTCCCCACGCTGCCAAATGCAGCCCTAAGTAGAATACACTGATTGTATATCCAGGTGTCAGTGCATGAAGTTCAAGAGCGATCAGTTCACACTTCTAAGTGAGGGGACAGAGGCACACAGAGGCTGGGTGACTTGCCGCCAGTCTGTCCTGAGGGTGGCAGTGTGCCACACGACGCCCAGGCGGCCAGGGATGGAAGCAGGATGAGACAGTGGACTAACGCATGTTTTCCCTCTCCCCACCAGTGACAACGAAAGCAAAACCAACATTGTCAAAGTGATTCGATCTATTCTGCGGGAAAACTTCAGGCGTCACATAAAGTGTGAATTGCCCCTGGAGAAAACATGTAAGGACCGCCTGGTACCGCTGAAGAACCGCGTTCCCGTCTCGGCCAAACTAGGTGAGAACTCTGCTGGCCTCGGCTTTATTCGGGAACACGCAACACGCCTCCCTGCAAGGATATATGCTCTCGTAACACAGCAGCAAAAAAGCCATTGCTCTGTAAACTGCCAGCAGCGGCTTTGCAAGCTCTAAACCAGACCCCCCACACAGGGTAGCGGTGACTTGATTTCCTTTTCAAAAACCTAAACGTGCCTCTCGCTCCCAGGCCTCCTTTTATAAAACATAACCACCCGCACCCCCAGCCTTCATCTCCCACCATCCGACAGCCTACAGTCCCACCTTCTCTCTTTCTGCCACTGGGATGCACAGGAGTCGAAGGGTCGGGTTCCGCTCACTGCCGTGTTCGCAGGGCTCAGGGCAGGGCCTCTAGACAGTCCGTACCTGGTGAATTAAGGTCAAGAAACCTAATACACTCATTCTTAGTAAGTCCACAGGTAAACACTCTAATTATGCTGTTCTTCCCGCCTGTTTTTAAAATTTTCAGCTTAAGTATTTAGAACATTTCTGTGTTAAGCTGTTCTGTTAACCTCTTTTATCTTGGATTTATTCTTACAAAATGTATCTCTTTCGGTCATAGTTTGACCTCTTCAAATTTACTGTATATTCCCCATTTTTTTCTTTACTGGCAAAGTAATCTACAGCCATCAAAAATATGCTACTGTTTGTCTGCAGATACACCACATCTGAGCTCCCCCCATCCCTTCAACCCAAGAGAAAGGAATTAAGCACACGATTGAATATTCATATTAAATCTCAAAGTTGGCTAGAAATTCTTCCAGCAGAGACAGTTCTCATGAGAGAGAAAGAGCATCTTTCCACTTTTAATTGAGCAGCAAGGGAAATAAACAGGTGAGAAGGTGGGCAGAGAAATATGGTGTAATCTTAGTTCTCAAACTACAAAGTACTTTAGTGAAAAACAAAACAACTAACTTTTAAATTTATCCACTAGCAAAAAAAATTCCTAGCCCTTGTGATAGTTTACAGTTTACTGTTTTATCTAAATAATTAACTCTGGTCATCTAAAAATGCCAAATTCAGAGTTTCCGTCGTAGCTCAGCAGTTAATGAACCCGACTATCATCCATGAGGGTGCAGGTTCAATCCCTGGCCCTGGCTCAGTGGGTTAAGGATCTGGCATTCCTGTGAGCTATGGTGTAGATTGCAGACGGGGCCTGGATCCTGCGTGGCTGTGGCATAAACCAGCAGCTGCAGCTCTGATCTGACCCCTAGCCTGGAAACTTCCATATACCCTGGGTGCGGCCACCTCCCACCCCCCCGCCAAAAAAAGATATTAAATCTGAAAACCTCCAGTGCGAAAATGACACACAATAGAATCCTAAGGAAAAACGTGCTTTTCTCATTGCAGCTTCATCCAGGTCCCTACGAGTGCTCAAGAATTCTTCCAGCAGCGAGTGGCCCGGAGAGCCGGGCAAGAGCAGCTCGCTGGACTCGGATGAGGGCAGCCTGAGCAGCGGCACCCAGAGCAGCGGCTGCCCCCCGGCTGGGAGCCCACACGATGCCCAGAGACAGCCCCACGCCGGCCTGGCCGACTTCTCCGACAGCCTCATCAAGGAGAGCGACATTCTGAGCGACGACGAGGAGGACTGCCATCAGGCTCGGAGGCAGGGCAGCCCCACCAAAGACATCGAGCTTCAGTTCCAGAGACTGAGGATCTCCGAGGACCCTGATGCCCATGCGGCCGAGCAGCAGCCCGGCAAGGACGGCCCGCAGCCCAAGCTGGTCCGGGGGCACTTCTGCGCCATCAAACGGAAAGCCAACAGCACCAAGAGGGACAGGGGAACTCTGCTGAAGGCGCAGACTCGTCACCAGTCCCTGGACAGTCAGCCTGGAAGTGCCAACCTTGACTTCAGCTCTGTTCTCGAGCGGGAATTCAGCGTCCAGAGCTTAACGTCGGTGGTCAGCGAGGAGTGTTTTTACGAGGCGGAGAGCCACGGAAAGTCCTAGTACAGTTTCAATCCAGAGATGGTTTGGCTTTTAAACTGGTGGTAAAATGGAAATTGCAGAAAAACTATTCCTGATTGGGTTTTGTGCAGTATACGTTTTCCCACAAATAGCTGTAAAGATTTTAAGTTATTTTAATTTATTCTGGTCAGAATTTGTAAATGACTCAGTTTATATATCCCTTTTGAGCAGGTATCAAAATGACTTAGAATCCTAAACATCAAATTGCATTCTAATTTAACTTATGTGGAAAAAGATAGGGAGGTTGTGACCAATAGCTTTTAAAAGGTCTTTTTTCCCCCCAGTTCTCTGGGCATTTTCTTTGAGCTGTTAGATTGCGCTTTATTTAAAGCATATTTAAATTATTCTAATGTGGGTTAGGGGTACCACGTGCAGATACTTCATTTTTGTAAGGTTGTAATAGACGCTGTTTATACTAAACATGTCATATCTATGCAGTATGTATATTAAAAGAAAGCTTGTACTGTATCTTATTTGATATTTATTCTCTTTACCAAGCTGTACAGTAGAAGGGAGACAGGTCACACCCGGTGAGCACACAGGAGGAGTTCGACGCTGCCAACATCGACACCCTGTAGGCCGCTAGCCCCCGAAGTAGCAGCTCCAGCCTAACTCTCCTTGTCACCTCTCCCTTTTTCTGATCTGTGCTTGAGTTCTTCTCTGAAGTTGTAAGCAAAGAGGTGCGGGTCTTCGTCACACATTTTCCGGTACACGTCACAGAGGCTCTTGAAATGAGAGACAGAGAGCTGGGTGGGTCGAAGGGTAGGGTCCACATCCGCTAACTGTAACAGTTTTCCAGTGCTTTCTATCCGCTGAGCTTCAGGGAATAACATTCTGAAAGGAAGAGAAAGAAAAAAAAAAATTCTGCAACACACGATGCTTCCTTTTACCTCCTCTGAAGACGACCCGGTTCTGACAACTGACCCGTTTAGGAGTGGAAGGGGCGCCTCTGCGGGGCCCTGCGTGCTGCACGCCGGCGGAGGACTTCGGTTACACCCCAGGCGTCAGGTATGAGCAAAGCGCTGCAGGCAGAGCTAGTCTGACCTGCAGAAAAGAGTTCTAAAGCTAAATCAATACATGTATCGCTAAGGTAAATTTCTCACATGCTCAGTTTCATTCTTAAAAAGTTTGATGTGCCTCACGTTTTAAAGTTGTTTTTTTTTGGGGGGGGGGCATAGCCGAGGCATATGGAGGTTCCCAGGAGCTGCAGCTGCCTGCCTTCGCCACAGCCACGCCAGATCTGAGCTGCGTCTGCGACCTACACCACAGCTCATGGCAGCACCGGATGCTTAACCCACTGAGCAAGGCCAGGGATCGAACCTGTGTCCTCGTGGGTACCACTAGGGTTTGTTACCACTGAGCCACAATGGGAACTCTCAAAAGTTGCTATTTCTGTGGGACTGAGCAGTTTTGATTCTCTGATCTGAACTTACCAGCCTTTGGAACTCTTCATCCCAAAAGAACGACCTTTCTTTGCGAACTCAGAAAATAGTTCACATGAAAACAGTTATTTGCCTCTTTAAGATATTGAAGCATCTTTAAAATTGATTCAAAATATAAATTCTGGATTTAACTAAATCAGATCACTGATATAAGAGTAGTGACTAAAACACTGCAAAGCTACACTTGAATTTTATTTTCTTTTCTCCAGCCTCCGAGGGCTCGGAAGCTGTTATGGCAGGTGGAGACTGAGCTTTCCTTAAAGGTTGATGGTCCTTCTCAGCAAGGAACTGCACGTCCCATCTTTTCAGGGTGAGCTGTCTGTGATCGGAGTTCAGTTTCATGGTCAGCAGGGGTCTGATCACACTTTCTAACTAGAATCTGGGACTGATTTGTGGTGTGACTGAAGGACACCAAAAGGTCCAAGTAGGTCACAGTCTTTGGTCCATATGTGCACAGGGGACTGTGCGTGTTAGTGGGGCCTATCACTTAGCTGGGGGACTGTCTTGGGAACACCAGGGCCAACCCTAAGCTCAGGCCAATTCCAGGATTTCCAGAAGTCAGACGTCCTTTCTGTGACCCCCTCCCACTGCCCCGTGGCTCAGGGCTGTCCTATACAACCGGACTGGGCACCCCCGGGGTGCAATCCAGCTTGTGTTCTACTTGCCAAGGAGTGCAACCAGGTGGGGGTACTACAGCACACTGAGCCGTGCCTGCAGGCTAGCTAGTACCAGGATGGCCAGGACATCCCTGTCACCAACCAGGGAGGAAGTAACTCTCTGGTGAAGTGTGAACACTGGTCTAACCACAGCCCACATATGGCAAGTTGAGGCTTCCTCTGGTCCTTATAAATCCTCAGGAATGCGCAGTATGGATTCTGGTGGTCTTCAGGACACGGCTGTCTAGCTGTGCCTAAAGGAGAATTTTATGTGCTAAGGGGGACCCTTCTCAAAACCAGAATGAGAGAGGTAAAATGGAGCTACTTTAAGAAAATGAGAAACGCGTGCCTCTAAAGTTGAACCCATTTAAACAGCTAAAGTTGACTGTATTCATTAGATGGAAAATTTTTTCAAAATATACACTTTGCTGCCGCCTTAAACAGACTGTAGTTGGGCCTGATTACACAATGTCTCTCTAGGTCCTCTGCCCATTTTTTCAATTGGGCTTTTTTTGTTGTTGTTGAGTTGTATGAGCTGTTCATGTATTTTGGAAAGTAAGCCCTTGTCAGTCGTATCATTTGCAAATATTTTCTCCCATGCCATAGGCTGTCCTTTTTTTTTTAATGCTTTTTAGGGTTGTACCTGTGGCATATGGAAGTTCCCAGGGTAAGGACTGAATCAGAGCTACAGCTGCCAGGCTACGCCACAGTCACACAGTATCCGAGCCGTGTCTGTGACCTACACCGCACTCATGGCAGCACTAGATCCCTGACTTCCTGAGCAAGGCCAGGGATCAAACCCGCATCTTCTTGAATACTAGTTGAATTTGTTTCTGCTGCGCCACAATGGGAACTCCTGTCTTTTCATTTTGTATATGGTTTCCTTTGCTATAAAAGCTTGTTAAGTTTTATTAGGTCCCATTGTTTATTTTTGCTTTTGTTGCCTTGGGAGATTGACCTAAGAAAACACCTGTACAATTTTTGTGGAGAATGTTCTGCCTATGACCTCTTCGAGGAGTTTCAAGTTTTTAAGCCATTTTGAAATTTTTGTTGATGGTGAGGTGTGTTCTAACATCACTGATTTATATGCAGCTGTCCAGTTTTCCCAGTACCACTTTCTGAAGAGACTTTTTCTCACCGTATATTCTTGCCTCTTCTGTCAAAGATAAACTGTCGGCACGTGTTTTATTTCTGGACTCTCTCTCCTGCTCCACTGATCCGTATGTCTGTCTCCATGCCAACACCGCATTGTCCTGATCACTGTAGCTTTGTAGTGATGTCTGAAGGCTGGGAGTCCCCTCCTTTGTTGCTCTTCCTCAGGATTGCTTTGGCAGTTGCGGGTCTTTCATGGCTCCATATTAATTTTAGGATCATTCTAGTTCTGTGAAAAATGTCATGGATAATTTGATAGGGGTTGCGTTAAACTTGTAGATTGTTTTGGGTAGTATAGCCATTTTAACAATATTCTTTCAATCCAAGAGCATGAGATATCTAAGTCATCTTTAATATATTTTATAGTTCTCAGTGCAGTGTCTTTCACCTAAGTATTTTATTCTTTGGAGGGTGCCATTTTAAGAGGTATTTGGTTTTTTTTTTTTTTTTTTTTTACTTTCCCTTGCTGATATTTCACTGTTAGTGTAAAGAAATGCAACTGACTTCTGTATGTTTATCTTGTATCCTGATACCTTGCTAAATTTATCAGTTCTAGCAGTTTTGTGTGGAGTCTTTAGGGTTTTCTACATAGCGTATATCATCTGCATATAATGACAATTTTATCTCTTTCCATCCAATTTGGATGCTTATTTCTTCTCCTTGTCTGATTGCTGATGGCTAGGACTTCCAACCATAGAAGAGGCGAGTGGCATCCTTACCTTGTCCTGGATTTTAGTGGGATTTCACCTTTTCTCTGTTGAGTATTACATTGTCTATAGGTTTGTCATAAATGGCTTTTATGACCATGTTGAGATATGTTCCCTCTATACCCACTTCGATAAGAATTTTTATCATTAATAGATGTAGAATTTTGCCAAATGCTTTTTCTGCCTTTATTGACATGGTCATACGGTTTTTGACTTGTTTTTGTGGTGTATCACATTGATTTGTACATGCTGAACCATCCTTGTGACCTTGGGATGGGATGAATCCCACTTGGTCATGGTGTATGATCTTTTCATGTGTTGTTGGATGTGGTTTGCTAATATTTTTGTTGAGAATTTTTACATCTGTAGTCATCAGCCTGTAATTTTTTTTGGTAGTGTCTCTGGTTTTGGTATCAGGATGATGGTGGCTCATAGAATGCGTTGGGAGTGTTCCCTCCTCAATTTTTTGGAAGAGTTTGCGCAGGACTGGTAGAAGCTGTTCTTTGTACATCTGGTACAACTCACCTGTGAAGCCACCTTGGCCTGGACTTCTGTTTGTAGGGAGTTCTTAAATTACAGATACTATTTCACTTCTAGTGATCAGTCTGTTCATGTCATTTTTTCTTGATTCAATTTTTGGAGGGCTGCATGTTTCTAGAAACTTGTCCTCTAGGTTGTCCAATTTGTTGGCATATAATTGTTCATAGTATTCTCTTATGGTTTTTTTTTTTTGTATTTCTGCAGTGTTGGTTGTTATGTCTCCTTTTTCATTTATTTTATTTGGGTTCTCTTTTTTCTTCTTGGTGAGCCTGGTCAGAAGTTTGTCAATCCTGTTTACCCCTTCTAAGAAATTTTTCTCTTTTAAAAATATCTGTTTTATTGGTGCAGCGGAAATGAATCCGACTAGGAACCATGAGGTTGTGGGTTTGATCCCTGGCCTCACTCAGGTTGAGTTTTTTTTTTTTTTTTTTGAGAAAGTCTTGTATTGCTATGAATGGCCTCTTGAAAACCACTTTTTCTACATCTGACGTATTTTGCATGGTTGTGTTTTTATTGTCATTTGTCTCAAGGTATTTATTAATTCCCTCTTTGGTTTTTTTTTTTCAGTAGTGTGTTTAGTCTCCACGTAATCGGTTTTTTCCCTTTCTTTTCCTGTTGTTGACTTTGTTTCATACCTTTGTAGTCAGAAAAGATACTTGAGATGATTTCTATACACACAGATTTGCTGATGTTTGTTTTGTGCCCTAATATGTGGACAATTATAGAGAATGTTCTGTGTGCACTTGAAAAGAACATGTATTCTAGTTCCATTTTAGAGTACTCTGCACTTCTGTTGACAGCCTTTCTTATTTCTTAGTTCCTTCAGTAATTTTATTATCTTTTTGAAATCGATGTCTATTAGCCGAAAAGAGGCCTGTTTAATTGTTTGTTCTTTCAGAGAAATTCTCCTGGTCTTTTAACTGGGAGGTGTTCCTCTGCTTCTTCATTTTACTCATGTTTCTCTTACTCTGGAACTCATGCAGGTGCTGTCTTGCCACCTGAGAGCACACACAGGGAATAAGGCTCTGTCACCACCACCATGCACCCCCAAACAACGGTGCCTGGCCTCTAACGCAGTCCGAAGGTTCTCTACATATACCCTAGACCCTCTGTGGTCACACCAGACTCCAGTCCCTTCAGGCTGTTTCTGAACAGCCAACCCCAGTCCTCTCCCTAGGTCTTATCTCCAAAGCCTGAGGGTGAGGAACCACCCGCTTTGCACCAGTGGACTCATGTCTCAGGCTGCGGAGTGTAGGGCGATGGCACTGACCATGTGCGCAGGTCTGGCTCTGTCCTGGTTGCTGTGCATTCTTCTGAGGCTCTGAAGCTCCCCTTCTGTCCTGGCTGATATCCCTGCCACTGAGGGGACTTTCCAGGGTACAGGAACCTTTCTTCCTTAACAGCTCCATCCCAGGGGTGCAGATCCTGTCCTGAATCCTTTCGCATTTTTTTTCCCTTTTGTCCTATCTGGTTACGTGGAGATTTTCTTGCTCTTTCTGAAGACTGAGGTCCTCTGCCGGATTTTCTGTTCCACATGCAGATGTATTTGTGGGAGGAAGTGAGTTTGACGTGCTACTACTCTGCCATCTTGTCTCAGGAGTATCTTCTGTTACTCATGACAAGCCTCTTTCAACCATACCTAAGTGTGTGCTAATGAGGTGACCTTGGTGGCCCACAGAAAGCTTCAGGATGGAGAGCACTTGCCAGAGGAACCAATCATGTGACTGAATGTTGGACCTTTCAGCTCCACACCCAGAGAGGAGAAGGGCTGGAAACTGAGCTCAATCACCAATGGCCAATGACAGAATCAATCATGCGTAGGTAAGGGAACCTCCATAAAACTCCATAAAAATGATGGGGCTTGGAAAGCTTCTGGGTTGGTGAACACACTGAGAAGCTCAGAGGTGAGAAAACCAGGCAGGACATGGAAACTGTACACTCCCTGCCCCCCATACTTTGCCTATGCATCATTTCTACTTGGCAGTTCCTGAATTACAACCTTAAAATTGATACATGAAAGTTGTTCTGTAAACCATTCTAGCAAATTTTTTTAACAGGATCATGGAAAATGACAATTTATATAGCCAGTTAGTCACAATTATAAGTGCCAACCTAGGACTTGTGACTGAAGGGGGACCAGTCTTGAGACACTGAACCCTTAAGCTGAGGGGGCTGCACTAACTCTCTGCAGGTAGTTAGTGTCAGACCTGAATTTAATTGTCGGACACCAGGTGGTGTCCAGAGAATCTGTGTTGGAGAAGACACCACACATTTTGTGACAGGAGTGTTGAGAGTAAAAACAGTTCAGGTGGTCTGAGTCTGGGGTGAAAAGTCATGACCTCCCCTGTACAGGGTCACTATAAACTGCGTGAGGTCAGTTTTAGTTTGTACTCATGATCCAACCAAACTTCTCAGAAGCACCTGAAGTTATATCAAGGGTTTTGCTTTGATGGCCACTGAGGAAAAAGTTTGTCATGGATCTGAATTAAGAGTAGTATTCACAGGCAGCTTAAAGAATCATAAAAACAACGTTCTTAATATTTGATGGTGATTGGGAATTTTATAGAGTGCTACAGAAAGGAAGAGAAAGCATTCTTACCCGAGCCCTCGATAGCAGTATTTCCTTCGGAACTGAAATGCATTCTGCACGACTTTCTCCACCAGCTTGAAGGGCTGCTCTATCTTGGGCTGAGTCAGCGGGGTGAAGTGCACCACCCCCACATCCACCTATTGGCAGAAAACAGACACCGTTTTACCTTTTCGTATAATAGATTAAACCGTATCTTCGTAAAACACAGCACAGGTGATCAACGGCACGGTTTTCACAAATTTTTATGTAGACTTCAGTTCACCTTCTCTAGGGCTGTAAGATGCTACACTTGATCTGAGCTGATGCAAATCACAGCTGGTTGCATCTGTTCTATGATGACATCCAGCAGACCTGCGCTTGATGATCACTTAATTTCAGAATGCAGTTTTATAATGGCCTTTTAAGATCTATCCAAATAATCATTAAAGTCAGTAGTCAGATAACAGCATTACAATATCTTATTTAGCTTCCGAATGACTTAAAAAAAAAAAAGCTGCAGGAGGACTATAAGGCTAGAACTCAAAACAGAGACATGGCAGATGGGCCCCCGGAGACCACTTAGTGCTGAACCCCCCAGGAAGGGAATCAGTTAGGACACCACTTATTT
Organism: Catagonus wagneri; assembly: GCA_004024745.2. Classification (NCBI taxonomy): domain Eukaryota; kingdom Metazoa; phylum Chordata; class Mammalia; order Artiodactyla; family Tayassuidae; genus Catagonus; species Catagonus wagneri. Next base: position 5,106,697 of record PVHT020000077.1, on the reverse strand, counting down.
TGGACACAGACGCTGATGAATCAGCTGGACTGAATTCCTGACTGTCGTCTGCACAGCCACGACTCGCTGGTAGCGGCTTGAAACACCCCGAGACACAGGAAGGAGCCAAAGGAATGGAAACCCCCATAAAAGTTTCTGTTGGAGTTTTAAGCTACTACCAGCTGTTGAGATTCTTTATCAGAAAATAAAACTTCAGGCTTTGCTGATAAGAGATTTATACTCTGTCCTGTTCCAAATGCTGACTCACGTGAATCACAAAGATATATTCAAAATAACAATGGAAAATACTGACAGTAAAGACTACAGCAGAAATGGGCTCGAAACAGTTAAACACACACACAAATGCCTGACAGAGGTCAGGGTCTAGGAAATGAGAAAGCTATTCATAATTCACAAAAGCTGTAGTCTCTAAGGGATTCCTGTTAAACTTGCCACTTAGAACATCATACAGACTCTACAAAGGCTAAGAAAGTACAGCAATTTACAAAGTGCGAGTTGTACCACTGCTTTTCAAAAAGAATTCTGTATTTTAAAATTCCACAGGGGTTATCTCATTCTATGCTTCTGAAGATCCTTGTGGCTACAAAACTCCTTAAAACTGGGCTGTATGTAATATTTGAGGATGGGAAAGTTTTTGTTTTTTCTTTTTAGATTGGAGGAAAAATACTTGCCTATGACATAAGATTATATGGACAAGAAAAAGAAAGACCAAAGACGTGCCTGCATCAGGCAGCCTGGAGGGGCTTTGAGAGGCGCCAGCACTGTTGCTCCTGAGGGTCTGAGCTGCCTCGCCGGGGGGCTGCCCCATCGGACCTCCTCCCCCTCCTCAGTCATCTGGTCCCCGAGTTTCAGATGAGCCACAGCTGCACCTAACTGGATGTCACCAGAAGAAAAAGAGTTCATGCTGGGGACGGTACGGCTGGCAAACGCTGAGGTGGTTGAAAGTTGTGGACTGAAAACTACAATGGAGAGGCTTTTCCGGAAAACCTGAAAATGCTCCCCTAAATGTCCATCAACCTTCAGACTCGTGTAGTGAAGACTATATGCCTTTGGTGGTTATTCCACTGCAGAGAGTGACTTTCTCATTGTTCTTAATAAAACTGAATAATTTTCAAGCTGTGTTGTTCATGTCTCTCCAGGTTTACTAACAAGTACCTCCTGCAGGAAACCAGATGCTTCGGTTAAAAGGCCAGGGCTTTCCTTAGACCGTCACACAAACACCATGGAACAGGGAACAAAGAGTCACTGCAGAGCTTGAGGGCCTGGGGAGGGGACTCAGGGACTGAGTGGAGGGGAGGAAGAAAGACGCTTCACCTGCGAGCCTTTCTGCAGAAGGAAAAAGAGGAGCGGGTCTGTGGGTGGGGAGAGAGACGAGGCCACCCCAAATTCATGATAATGACTTGCAGTGTCCAGTGCCTCCTGTCGATCTGAGACTCAGAAGTGAACCTGTCTGGGAAGGTTCTAGGCCATTCTCTAGACTTCACCCCACCCCTTCCCAGCATCTGCGCCCGCAGGCGTTCCTGCTCCGACCCCTCCTGCTGCCAGCCCTCCATGACTCGGCCCCTTCAGCCCTTCCAACCCAGTCCCTCCAAGTTAGATCTGATAGGCTTCTGCCAGTCTCCAGAGAAAATAACCTTTCCGCAAATTATGAGGTAAAATTAAACCCCACTGAACCCTAAACTCATGGAAATATTATCAAAACCCTACTATTCAAACACAATTACAACCAACAGCACAAAACCAGGGACAGATGCATTTTCCTGCCAGAAACTGCCACTTCCAGAATCCTCGGATTTAAGAATTTGGCCTCATCTTTATTTGTCTGATTTTATTCCTCTGAGATTCAGTTGGTGTTTGCAAATACAGGAAATGTCTAACCTGTATAAATATAGCAGCACCTCATGTAAGTGGAAGCAGCAGACTTGTGAAATTTGAACACAATTTTGATACCCAGTTAAGCTGGCTAATAAAATATTTCGGCTAAAAGGAAATTTCCACTCACAATCAAATACTATTACTATGAAATGGAGGACTCGTAAAACTCAGTGTCAGAAAGGCTCTTCCAGTCACATGTCTGGGTCTTCCAGGAAACCTGTACCACACTCTCCTCTCCCCCTGCCTCCAAAAGCACTTCCCAGAATTACTCCCAATGATAGAGCCCATTTTCTCTAGAACCACAGGAAAGCTGCTTGGTAACTATGGTAACAGACACAAAAATGCTTTTTACTTATAAATGAATGCTTATTTAAAATTTATTTAAAAAATTTACAACTATTACTTTTCCTTCCTTGAGTTTTAAGTCTACTAGAGGGTTTGATTACAAAAAAGAAATCAGTACACTGATATCAGATGCACTTAAAAATTCTAGTTTAAATGTGGCCAGTCTAGGAGTTCCTGTTGTGGCTCAGTGGTAACAAATCTGACTGTATCTATGAGGACCTGGGTTCAATCCCTGACCTCGCTCAGTGGGTTAAGGATCTGGTGTTACCATGAGCTGTGGTGTAGGTCACAGATGTGTCTTGGATCCCATGTTGCCATGGCTGTGGTGTAGGCCGGCAGATGCAGCTCTGATTTGACTCTTAGCCTGGGAACTTCCATATGCTGTGGGTGTGGCCCTAAAAAAAAAGAAAAAGGGAAAATGTTGCCAGTCTCTTTCCAAACTCAAGTCTATCTGTATACCAAAGTGACCTACTAAGATTTTAAATTAGAGGATTTACAGTGACTTTAGCTCGAAAGTCAATGCTGCACAAAGCCAAGGTTATGTTTCTTAACATCAGCTGCCCTGGCTACCAGAGACTAGAGGCAGATGTCCCATTTTCCAGGCCAGGGTGCCTAGGACAAGGATGGGTTATGAGCTCAGAGCAGCACTCAGGACTCATAAGACAACCAGGGCAAGAAGTTACTAAATCTTAGCTACTATCACCTCAGATCGTGACTCAGCACGGTGTGGGGAACACCGAAGACTGCGCAGTCCAGGTTCTGACTTTGAGATGATCATAATATGCCAAAGAGCTAAATAATTACCACATGAAAACATACAGAAACAGTACTGGCCATTATCTAAGAAAGGGTCTTCAACAACACCTCCCATGTTTTTCTAGACTATTACAGGACAAGCCAGTGGAGAGAAAAAACTACTAGGGCATTACAGTTTACTGAGCCCAAATATAACCATAACTGAGAAAGAGAAGGAACGATGAGAAACAAGGAATGGCTACAGGGAATATTCAAGACGACTTCAAGAACAATACAAGAAGCATTCGAAGTTCCAGGTGGTACATTCAGACCGCGAAGGAGGGAATGGGAGGGTCCAGGTTCTGAGGTGGCCAGCGCCACCCGATGGAATGCAGGGCCAAAGTTCGGGAGTCCCTTTCAGTGCCAGATGAAGTAACAGAGCTGGTGAGCACACTGGGGGATGCGTGGTCCTTCCACCTATTGGTACCTACTGACGCCGTAAGTGCCTATGCTGAGCTAACGACCGTCTCCATCAGAACGTCACAGGCCCTTAGGTTACAGCCTCCCCTGATCAGGGTAGCAGTCCAAATCGTTCCTGCCTAGGATACTGTAGTTACACATTTAGTAGAAAAACAAATCATTTACAAATATGTACATCAAATTTCCTAGAACTGTTAATAAAACATAATTTTATTGTGTCCATAATTCCTGTCCCAAGCCCGATTTAAGGACAGAATTTCCACTGTAGAATCTTACAACTCGGAGTTCCTGTTGTGGCTCAGCAGGTTAAGAATCTACTAGTATCCATGAGGATGCAGGTTCGACCCCTGGCCTCGCTCAGTGGGTTAAGGATCCGGCATTGCTGTGAGCTGAAGCATAGGTTGCAGATGCGGCTCGGATCCTGTGATGCTGTGGCGCAGGTCAGTGGCTGCAGCTCTCATCTGACCCCTAGGCCTAGGAACCTCCATATGCAGTAGGTGTGGCCCTAAAAAGACAAAAGAAAAAAGAAAAAAGAAAAACCAACCTATGACTCAAACACTAATATCATCCCAGGTACTCAAACCAAGGTATTCAACTAGGACACACAGGACCCTTAGTTCTCTCTTTAAAGTTTACAGTTTGTGTCTGTTACTGAAAAATATATATTTCTGCAGATATTCTGCCACACCTTTTGTTCCCTACATGGTTCTGAATGGCTCTTCTTTCGTTTCCTCCCTGGAATCGTACAAACAGAAGGGACTTTACACAGTCTCCGTGTCTCCTCTCGGAGCACGGGCACGGGGCGAGAGCCCGCGAGAGGCGAGCCCGGGAGGGGAGTGCTTTTTCCCGGTATGTTACACACGTCAGTGTGCGCACGTACCTGAGTTATCCCCACTAGTAACTACAACAAGATGGATGAGGGTCTCTTGGTCCCAGTAAAGACGACAAACTCAGGGAGGCGAACCCTTCATTCTAGACAAAGCACAAGAGGGACAAGGACTGACAGACGCTGGATTAGACCTTCCTGTCATACTTAATCTGGAGTTGTCCAGCGATCACAGGGACACTTTCTAAAACCATGACCTTTCCCACAACTGTGACTCTGGTATTCATGAAAGGGCAGACGTGGAGGTGCCCGTGTCACCGAGTCAGGCCTGTGCTCTGGCAGCAGCAGGAGGTCCCTGCCAGGGCCTGACCTCCGGTTTTAACTCACCTCAGAATCAATCAGCTCCTTGGGGATGGTTTCAATCTAAGCAAACTCACAAGATACTCAGTAACTGCTGCTATGATGATGATGAAAGACTTACAAACGCATATGGATGCAAATGTTATGTTAATTCGTAATGAGTCATAATTGCCAAAGATAACACTCAAGCTGACAAGTGAGTACATTCCCTTCCTATAAAAGCTGCCTCATGCGCAAGCTCTACTGTGGGGAGAAGCTAGTGCAGAGGTGCGGGGCGGGGCTGCTGTGCACACAGACTGAAGGCATCGAGCCCGAGGGCCTGACCCCCATGGGCACAGGGTTCTCCTAGTCCTGTGCCCTCAGCACCCAGACCAGCTCTCCTTCGGCAGAGGTTTTAAGTGCATTCACGCCTTCCTGCTCATCTTGCTTCTGAAAGACATTCTGTCCTTTTAAAGGTGACTTCCACAGCTACTGGATCTCTTCTCATGCTGATTTTTACTAGTTTAACTCCTGGAGATTTGAGGGACCTCCTTATGTATGTAACCAGAGATACAAAAATAAATGAGAAATGATTACAACTACTGCAAGCTCTCTAATTTGGCAACATCACAAAGTCCAAAGGAACCCACCCAGGACTGGAGAGTGTGGACTGGGACTGAGACGCAGAAGACCCAGCCGGGCCGGGAGGCAGAGTCACAGGAAAGGAGGACAAAGTGCACGAGGAAGGGAAGAGGGGGAGGGGGCGGTGAGCTGAGGGCCAGGCCTAGACAAGGTGCTTAGTCCACAACCCAAGATACTACCAATAGATGAAGATGTTTAAAAATAAATAAATAAATCTCTCCTGTTCTTCAAAACAATGCACAAAGAGAATGCAATGGTAAGGTCACAACAAATACATATTTATATAATTCATGAGGCTGAAAAACTACATTGATCTGCAAGTGTCACCACAAAATAAAAGACTGTCTTAATATTCTAAAATAATGTTATGAAGACAACATACACAAATCCGCAAGATCCTCTGACATGAACACTTAAGAAAGAGCAATATAATGTTGCAAAAATAAAGTAATAAATACTAGAGCAAAAAGCGTTGTAACTTATATACAGAAACACATCCCTGACATGCAGTCCTCAGAGCCAGGACTGAAGACTCTGCAAGTCCTTCAGACATCGGGGAACACAAACCAACAGAGAAGAGTCACCTTGACTTTCAACAGAGTCCTCACTACAAACTACCAATTCTAAAAGAGAAAGTTTTCAGGGCTGCCTAAACCATTACTGTAAAGCTAAAATGACCAGAAAGATGGAGGAAGATAATGTACTGATTGTGCTCAGAGCTGATGCTGTTCATTTCAGAGTCAGAAGAAACCCATTATTTTAGGATTAAGTCAGTCACTTTAAATGTATGGGACTGGAAGAGGTAACTATCTTACTCTTAATTCTGAACTTTCACTATTTTCAAGGTCAAAGAGAAAGCAAACGAGGAGAGACACTGTTGTGTTTTCAAATCAGAGACCCACCTTTACACTGGAATTAAGTGGGTGGCATATCAAACGTATAAGGCTGGGCATCATAATGAGAGTAAGAGTGCTGGGCCGCAGCCTCGGGGCCTGACTAAAGCCAGATGATGCTCCCAAGAGCAGGACGAGCCACAGGTCTGGAGAACTACTCCACACAAAGGCGCGGCATCACTGCTATTACCTCTCAAATATTCAAACTACCGATTGTCTGAGAGAGACAAAAGAGACGCTTCTCTGATTATTCAGATTATCATCACTAAGAAAAACACACTACAGGAATCACAGATAATTTCTTCTGAAAAACAGATAAATGAAAACATCTGAAAGAAAACAGATGGACTGCTGAGTCACTGGCCAGCTACCGCAGTCAGAGTCACTCATGGACTTGCTGTGAGAAGCAAACGTTCACATGTAAAGCTACAGGGATGTCAGAGCTCACTTGTTTCCACAGCTTAATAATCCAGACTACCAGAGAGAAATGACTCATTATAATGAGACTGGAAATACATTCTATTCCAAATGGAAGTAGGGCAGTGCTATGACTATAAACGGCTTCAAAAATCACAATATTCTGTAGATAAGCAATGAGATCCTGCTGTACATAGCACAGGGAACTGTATCTAGTCACTTGTGATGGAACAGGATGGAGGATAATGTTAGAAAAAGAATGGATATATGGATGTATGACTGGGTCATTTTGCTCTAAAGCAGAAATTGGCAGAACACTGTTAATCAACTATAATAAAAAAATACTGAAGATCTTTTAAGAAAATTGCAATATTCTGAGCCTGAATCTCACCTTCCTGCTATTCCCTCATTTTATGGACCTTAGTCAAATCACTTGACTTCTCTGGAGCTTAGTTTTTTCCCCTGTAAGATGGGGATTTCTGTTATCTCAGAGGCTTATTTTTAAGAATTAAATATCATAGTGCCTCAAAGAGTACTTAGCATATAGGAAGCAGTTTATAAATGGTAGATATTATTATTACATCAAGATTATAAAACCAAAGAGTTGCAAGAATTCCTTGAAGTGACAGTCTCATCTAAAACGGACCAAATTATCTTTTAATCATGTAACTGTATCACATTACTGCTATTTTATATACTCAAAATCAGTTTCTGAATTCTTTCAACAAGTATTTATTGTACCTCTACTATAAGCCAAGCACCATTCCAGGGATAGGAGAATCAGCAATGAACAAGACAGAGAGAAATCCTTGCCCTCGTGAGGTTTACATTTCAGAGGTCTTAAACCAGAGAAAGCAATAGGGGGATAATGGGGGGCAGATTTCTTGACCTATTTTGAAGTAGAGAAACCAAGGACTTGTTGATTGAATGGATGTTGGATATGGAATCAAGAATGCTTTTAAGATCCAGGGTCTACCAGATGGAAGGATGAGTTTGACATTAATGGACACTGGAAACCGGGGAGAACAGGAGTGGGGAAGGTGGAAGAGTTCAGTTCTATCCCTGATAGGGCTGAGATGTCCGGCAGTGATGTCAGGTTGGCAGCAGGATATACAACCTGGGTGTTCAGCGGGAAGGGTTGGGGGCGACACACAAACTAAGGCAAAGATACACTAAGATGAGATTTATCTGGGAAAGCCTATGGATTAAAAGATTTAATTCTCTTCAATATCCACACTAGACATAGATAATAATGTCAATAAATTATATTTTACTATATACCTCTACCTTCTAGCTCCTTTTTTTTATACAAGAAGTTCTGCCTTGGGTTAAAGGTCTGTAGTTAATGAAAGTTATTTGCATTTGAGAAGTTTGCCTTTTTAAAACAGGAAGTTAATACAAAGTGTTCTCATCAAGGCAGAAAAACATCAAAAATATTTTGAAGAGTTTCCATCATGGCTCAGCAGAAACAAATCTGACTAGTATCCATGAGGATGCAGGTTCGATCCCTGGCCTCACTTAGTGGGTCAAGGATCCAGCACTGCCGTGAGGTACAGTGTACGTTGCAGAAGCAACTGGGAGCCTGCATTGCTGTGGCTGTGGTGCAGGCTGGCAGCTGTAGCTCCGATGAGACCTCTAGCCTGGGAACCTCCATGTGCCATGGGTGTGACCCTAAAAAGCAAAAAAAAAAAAAAAAAAAAAAAAAAAAAAAAAAAAAAAAAAAAAAAAAAAAAAAAAAAAAAAAAAAAAAAAAAAAAAAAAAAAAAAAAAAAAAAAAAAAAAAAAAAAAAAAAA
>PVHT020000077.1:5082264-5098251 GCA_004024745.2 Catagonus wagneri | reverse complement strand
GAAAAGAAATGAAGACAGTCTAACAGAACTCTGAAACAATTTTAAATGCACCAACATCTGTATTATAGGGATGCCAGAAGAAGAAGAGAAAGGGGCAAAAAAAATATTTGAAGAGATAATAGACAAAAACTTCCCTAACACGGGAAAGGAATCACTCAAATCCAAGAAGCACAATGAGTACCATATAAAATAAACCCAAGGAGGAACACCACAAGACACATATTAAACTGACCAAAATTAAAGACAAAGAGAAAATGTTGAAAGCAGCTAGGGAAAATAAATAACATACAAGGGAACCCCGATGAGGTTACTGGCAGATTTTTCAGCAGAAATTCTGAAGACGAGAAGGGAATGGCATGATATACTTAAAGTGATGAAAGGAAAAAATCTCCAACCAAGATTACCCAGCAAGGCTCTCATTCAGATTGAAAGGAGAAATCAAAAGCTTCACAGATAAGCAAAACTAAGAGAATTCAGCATCACCAAACCAGCTCTATAACAAATATGAAAGGAACTTCTCCAGGTGGAAAAGAAACGGCCACAACTAGAAACAAACACAAATGATAAGGCTCACCAGCAGAGGCATACATATAGCAAAGGTAGGCAATCATCCACACACAAATATGCTACCAAAATAAGAAATCATGAGAAGAGGAGAGTACAAACGCAGGACACTGGAGGTGTACCTGCAATTTGGAAAGCAACAACTTAAAAAACTCTTGTATATACATAGACTCCTATACCAAAACCTCAGGGCACCTGCAAACCAAAAATCTACAGTAGCTACAAACACCAAATAAGAAAAGCAACTCCAATACAACACTAAAGATAGTCATCAAACCACAAGAGAAGAGAACAAGAGAAGAGAAGAAAAAAGACCAACAAAAACAAAGCCAAAACAGTGAATAAAATGGCAATGAGAACATACATATCAATAATTACGTTAAATGTAAATGGACTAAATGCCTCAACCAAAAGACACAGACTGCCTGAATGCATACAATAAAAAAAAAACAAGACCCATATACATGCTGTCTTCAAGAGACCCACTTCACTTCTAGGGACACATACAAATTGAAAGTGAGAGGATGGAAGAAAATACTCCATGCAAATGGGAGTCAAAGGAAAGCTGGGGTAGCAATACTTGTTACTCATATCAGACAAAACAGACCTTAAATTAAAGAATATTATAAAACAAAGAACGACATTACATAATAATCAAAGGATCGATACAAGAAGATGATGTAACAATTGTAAATATATATGCACCCAACACAGGATCACCTCAGTATATAAGGCAACTGCTAACAACCTTAAAAGGAGAAATTGACAATAACATAATAAAATAGCAGGGGACTTTAACACCCTACTTACATCAATAGACAGATCATCCAGACAGAAAATCAATAAGGAAACACAGGCTCTAAATGAAGCATTAGATCAGATGGACTTAATAGATGTTTATAGGGCATTCCATCCAAAGGCAACAGAATATACATTCTTCTCAAATGCGTACAGAACATTCTCTAAGATTGATCATATCCTGGGCTACAAATCAAGCCCCGGTAACTTTAAGAAAACTGAAATCATATCAAGCATCTTTTCCAACCACAACATTACATGACTGGAAATCAACAACAAGAAAAAAATGGCAAAAAATTCAAGCACGTGGAGACTGAACAAAATGCTACTAAACAACCAATAGATCACTGAAGAACTCAAAGAGGAAATTAAAAAATACCTAGAAGCAAACGAAAACAAAGACACAACAATCCAAAACCTATGGGATGCAGCAAAAGCAGTTCTAAGAGGGAAGTTTATAGCAATACAAGCCTACTTCAGGAAACAAGAAAAAGCTCAAATAAACAACCTCTTTACATCTAAAGCAGCTAGAGAGGGAAGAACAGACAAGACCTAAAGTTAGCAGAAGGAAAGAAATCATAAAGATCAGAGCAGAAACCAATGAAATAGAAATGAAGAAAACCACAGAAAAGATCAATGAAACTAAAAGCAGGTTCTTTGACAAGATCAACAAAATTGATAACCCCCTAGCCAGACTTATCAAGAAAAAAAGAGAGAGGACACAAATCAATAAAATTAGAAATGAAAAAGGAGAAGTTACAACGGACATCACAGAAATACAAAGGATCATAAGAGATTACTACATGCAACTATACGGCAATAAAATGGAAAACCTAGAAGAAATGGACAAATTCTTAGAAAAGTACAATCTCCCAAGACTAAACAAATATGAAACAGAAAAGATGAATGTACCAATCGCAAGTACTGAAATTCAAACCGTGATTAAAAAACTTCCAACAAACAAAACTGCAGGACCAGATTGCTTCACAGGTGAATTCTATCAAACATTTAAAGAAGAGCTAACACCTATCCTTCTGAAATTATTCCAAAACACTGCAGAGGAAGGGACACTCCCAAACTCATTCTATGAGGCAACCGTCAGCCTGATACCAAAACCAGACAAAGATACCACAAAAAAAGAAAATTACAGGCCAATTTCACTGATGAACATAGATTCAGAAGTCCTCAACAAAATACTAGCAAACCAAATCCAACAATACATTAAAAGGATTGTACATCACGATCAAGTGGAATTTATCACAGGGATGCAAGGATTCTTCAATAATCTGCAAATCAATCAGTGTGATACACCACATTAACAAACTGAAGAATAAAAACCATATGATCCTCTCAACAAATGCAGAAAAAAACTTTTGACAAAATCCAACACCGATAAAAACCCTCCAGAAAGTGGGCACAGAGGGAACCCACCTCAACGTAACAAAGGCCATATATCACAAACCCAGAGCTAACATCATTCTCAATGGTGAAAAGCTGAAAGAACTCCCCCTGAGATCAGGAACAAGACAAGGATGACCACTCTAGCCACTACTATTGAACATAGTTTTGGAAGTCTAGCTGCAGCAATCAGAGAAGGAAAAGAAATAAAAGGAATCCAAATTGGAAAGGAAGAAGTAAAACTATCATTATTTGCAGATGACATCATATTATACCTAGAAAACCCTAAAGATGCTACCACAAAACTGTTAGAGCTCATCAATCAATTTGGCAAAGTAACAGGATACAAAATTAATACAAAGAAATCTACCGCATTTTTATATACTAACAACAAAACATCAGAAAGAGAAATTAGGGAAACAATCCCATTTATCCTCACATCAAAAAGAATAAAATACTTAGGAATAAACCTACCTAAAGAAACAAGAGACCTGCACTCTGAAAACTGTAAGACACTGATTAAAGAAATTGAAGATGACACAGACGGACAGACATACCATGCTCTTGGATTGGAAGAATCAAGATTATCAAAATGACTATACTACCCAAGGCAATCTACAGATTCAGTGCAATCCCTATCACAGTACCAAGGACATTTTTCACATAACTAGAATAAAATATTTTAAAGTTTGTGTGGAAGCACAAAAGACTCAGAATAGCCAAAGCCATTCTGACAAAGAAAAATGGAGCTGGAGGAATCAGGCTCCCCGACTTCAGACTATACTACAAAGCTACAGTCTCAGAACAGTATGGTACTGGCACAAAAACAGAAATATAGATCAGTGGAACAGGATAGACAGCCCAGAATTAAACCCACACACCTACAGTCAACTAGTCTATGACAAAGGAGGCAAGAATATACAATGGAGAAAAGACAGTCACTTCAGTAAGTCGTGCTGGGAAAACAGGAGAGCTACGTGTAAAAGACTGAAATTAGAACACTTCCTAACACCATACACAAAAATAAACTCAAAATAGATTAAAGACCTAAACATAAGACCAGATACTATAAAACTCTTAGAGGAAAACATAGGCCAAACACTCTCTGACATAAACAGCAGCAACATTTGCTCAGATCCACCTCCTAGAGTAATGACAACAAAAACAAAAATAAACAAATGGGACCTAATTGAAAGTTTCTGCACAGCAAAGGAAACCCCAAATAAAACAAAAAGACAACCCACAGAATGGGAGAAAATATTTGCAAATGAAGCAACTGACAAGGGATTAATCTCCAAAATTTACAAACACCTCCTACAGCTCAATATCAAAAAAACAAACAAGCCCATCAAAAAATGGGCAGAAGATCTAAACAGACAATTCTCCAAAGACATACAGATGGCCAAAAATCATATGAAAAGATGTTCAACAACACTCATTATTACAGAAATGCAAGTCAAAACCACTATGAGGTACCACCTTACGCCAGCCAGAATGGCCATCATCAAAAAATCTACAAACAAATGCTAGAGAAGGGTGTGGAGAAAAGGGAACCCTATTACACTGTTGGTGGGAATGTAAATTGGTGCAGCCACTGTGGAAAATAGTATGGAGAGTCCTCAGAAAACTAAAAATAGAATTACTGTTTGATCCAGCAATCCCACTCCTGGGCATCTATCCAGAGAGAACCATGATGTGAAAGACACATGTACTCCAATGTTCATTGCAGCACTATATACAATAGCCAAGACATGGAAACAACCTACATGTCCATCGACAGAGGAGTGGATAAAAAAGATGTGGTACATATACACAATGGAATATTACTCAGCCATTAAAAAGAAATATGGCACTTGCAGCAACATGGATGGACCTATAAATTATCATGCTCAGTGAAGGTAGACAGTGAGGTATCAATGACACGCTATCACTTATATGTGGAATCTAAAAAAAGGACACAATGAACTTTGCAGAACAGATACTGACTCACAGACTTTGAAAAACTTATGGTTTCCAGATGAGACAGGTTGGGGGTGAGGGTTTGGGATGGAAATGCTATAAAATTGGGAAAATTAGGTTGTGATGACTGTCGTACAACTATAAATGTAATTAAATTCATTGAGTTAAAAAGGAAAATAGGAATGTACCTTAAAGCATGTTTAACCCATTTATCTTCAGCAAGCTGCTCTGTGTTGGAGGTCAGACTGAGAGCAGACTGGTCCCTCCACCTGCCACCACTCAGCCTCAGCAGATGTTGAGTCTGCACGACAACCATGGCAGGGGCAACACAAGCTAAGAAACTAAAGGGATCTGGCACATTTCTTGTTACAGTAGTAATAACAAACAATGAATGCTGTTAATGTTAGTGCCTGAAATTCAACTGTACTTCATCCAGTATATATATATATATATATATTTTTTTTTTTTTTGGTCTTTTTAGGGCTGTACCCACAGCATATGGAGGTTCTTAGGCTAGGGGTTGAATCAGAGCTACAGCTGCCAGCCTATACCACAGCCACAGCAAAGCCAAATCTGAGCCATGTCTGTGACCTACACCACAGTTCACATCAACGTTGGATCCTTAACCCACTGAGTGAGGCCAGGTATCAAACCTGTGTCCTCATGGATGCTAGTCAGATTCGTTTCTGTTGAGCCATGACACGAATTCCTTATCCAGTATTTATACAAAGAACTGTCTATTTATCTCTACGAAATCAAATAATTATATACTAAAATTACAACACTAAGGCTAAAAAACAAATCCAAAGGCATATTTCTAACAGAAGAAAACAATATATATCTCACTAAATGCCAGACTTAGAAAAGATTAAAACAAAAAAATCTAGAAAAATCCAGATAATTGAAACATGCATTTTTAGTATACATTGTTTTTAAAGAAATGGCTAACAACTAAACATGGCTATCTGCATATTAGTTGTAAAACTATAAACATCCTATTAAATATTAGCTTTCTTTCTCTATAGTGGCTGTGACTATATAAGGCTGTGGAATTAAAAATATCAAAGAAGAAGAAAAAATGAGAACCTGAAGTAGATGAAAATGAAATATGTTTGTACCATTATACTCATGGTCTAATACCTCAACGTTTGACTTTAGTTTCATCTAATATGTTTCATCACATTATTTTGGTGTAATTTCTTCACATGTTCTAAAAGCTCTAATGTATTAATTTATACTCCAGAAACCTTTCTCAGTGGAAAGACTAGAAAAAAATTTGATACCCCCAAAATACTTGGAAGATTTACTGACCAGCCTCTAGTCAACAGTTGTTGCTGGGTTTTCTTTCTCTTTTTATCAAAATCTATATAAAAAAACTGTCTTCTGAATGTTTATTTTGAAAGTTACCAGTTTTGTGAATCTTGACTTCAGACAATTTAGAAGCACCAGAATAAAAAGAGTCTCAATTATCATCTGCAAAGCATAATCCAGTTAAAAATATTTCAGACCACATTAATTGGGGACATAAAATAATAAACTATCTTCAAACACAGATAAAAATTCAAAAATAAATTATAACTATGGACTAAAACATAGTATTAAAAGAAAAGAAAGCCTTTTTGTGAGCACCCAAATAATTCCTCCTCTGTGTACAGTGACACAAAAGCATTTTCAGCTTTCAGGTTTCAACAAATCCTGCTGTAACAACAACTCCCTCCCTTCCCCGCCTCTTGGTTCTTAATTCTCCCACAGCTCAAAAAATGAGATGGAGAACCTGGTATTTATCTTCTAGCGCCATCAGCAGTTTTCACCTCTCAGAGTTCCGTGCTGCTCTTTATTTGCAATCTGCGAGTTAACTTGTTGGAGCTTTATCACTAAGACTCAGATGCTGTGAACTAGGCCTCATGGACGTGGTTTCTCTTCACCATATCTCATTGGGGTTCAGGTGAAGAGGCTGATGGAAGAGTTAAGACACGGAAGGCGACTGAGAAAAGGTATGAAAAACGAGAAGCTTCTATAATGCTTTGAGACCTACATATGGATCTGCAAGTATCACTTGGAGTAGTAAGCTGTAAATCTGTTTTTAAATATTAGTTTTGATACAAATAAATCTTGTCTGAAAAACTGATTTCACATTTTAATGAAATCCAATTCAGACTTTCTTTGGGTAATAGCTAGTAAATTTAACATTATAGATTCTAATCAATATGCCAACAGATTTTAGAACTATGAGCAAGTTGCTATTTAGAACTAAGTTTTTAAATGTGACCCCTTTGCTTTTGCTTATTTCACAGTATTTTTACCACCATAACCACTGAAACAAAGTATGCCTTTATTCTCATGAGATAGAAATTTGAGAGGACAGGCCACAAACTGTACCAAGCTTGTGGCTAGAGAGGAAGAAAAAAAAAAAAAGACCTTAGTGCAATCTAGCCAAGATGCCAGGATATTTTTACAAAAGAAAGAGTGACCTTCATTTTGGAGAACAAATTCATTCTGCGTAAGTTCTCTATGCAGAGGAATGCACTTAAAATCCAATATTCAGTAGTAAGTCAGCACGGTGCTAAGAGAATGCAGTGTCACCCTGTTTATGCCAGTTGTGGCTGACTGTAATTTATCATTGCCAGCACTTGTTAATTAAGATGAACAAGCTGTCTGCAAGCCTGAATTACACTGGAATTTATAAAAATGTATTGGTTAATGGGAAGAAAAGAGTTATAATTGGGAAGCTGAGCATAGACTGATCAGCACATAAAAGCTACTCAAGCAAAGGGAAGAAAGAAATGACGTGCTCTTAGGGAACACTAACAGCAGCCTGGTTCTTGAAGAACCTCCTAAGCCGAAAATGGTTCGGGAAGGCAGTAATTGAGGGAACTGGCTAGAGCCTGAAATGTTAAATCCAAACCCGAAAACAGCTATTTTGTTTTTTCTAGAAACTTTAACTTTTGTTTTATTTTGGTCTCAGATATGAAAAGAAATTTGGATAACAAAACAAAAAAAGAATGAACTGTACGATGGCAGGCTGTGATGCTTAGAGCGAAATTGACTCTAAGAATTCAAAATCTCAAGGAAATAAAAATCTCCCAAAATTGTAGAACTGATATTTTAAGATGATAAACAAAAACAGAACAACGGGATTCAGACAGCCCAGGATTTAACCTCTCAAGAAATCAATGTTTTAACTATTTTAAACTATATAACTATGTTAAAGGTAACAAAGGCATGGATTCGTGTTCCTTCAGATACTTCACAAAAGCCAGGCATCAACCTCCCTGGTGAGTCTCTAATAGCTAAGCTATTTGCTAATTTGTCCTATTAATATCCTCCGGAGTTTTTTTCTTTTTTTTTCTTGATGAAAAACATAGTGAGTGAAGTTTGATAGTTAACATGCTTTTTGCCTGCAGATGTAGCGTTTTCCCCTGCTTTCCACAGGAAGCATCCAGGACGATTTTGCCAGGAGTTACTGTGGTAAAGTGGGAGGGTGCAGGGTGGAGTGAGGCGGAAGAGACGGCTGCGGGCACTGCCGACCGGCCGCTGAGGCCTGTGTGGCGCAGAAGGACTTACTACCTCAATGTCCTAACCTGAAACAATGATAACGGCCAAGATTAGGGCTATGGTTTCTTTCAGCTCTAGGATCCTATGAAAATAAATAAAATCAGCATAAGGAAGGAAGAGGGGGAAAATATCCAAATGTCATTAAATAATCGTCACATGACAAATTTTAAAAATGCTAATAACAATGTCAACTGCAATTTACTAAGTGCTTTCTATGGGTTAGATATTGTTTGAAACCTTTAAATTACATGAACGTATTTACCTCCGTGATATAGATACTATAATCCTCTCCATTTTCTAAAAAAGGATACTGAGGCACAGAGAGTTCTGGAAAGACATGATTTGACCTAAGTGCCTTAAATTCAGAGCCGATACTGCCTTCTGTGAAATACTTACGAATCATGATAGAACCATTCTAATACATCATTCAAAAATTAATTCAGAAACACAAAAATTCCAGTATTGCTGTATTTCAGAACCACTATATTTCCCTCAAAGAAGGCAGTAAGTACTGCCAGATTAAAACATGAAAAGCCACAAAGTTAGGTGGCATGCTTTCCCTCTGGAAGGAAGGAAAGAAGGAAGGAAAGAAGGGAGGGAGGGAGCAAAAAAGTGTACATCATTTCTGGTACTCTCTCACATACAACCACTGATGCGGTTATTTCCGGAATGTACTTTAAGATTCTGTCACTACTTCTGAATTGTTTACAATAACCGGTTTTGCAGCAGACTACCTAATTTGGGTCAGCAAACGATTCTGGTCCCAACTAGAAAGGATCTCATATTCTCATAAGAGAAGAAGACAATGGCTTAATTGTTTCAGTTTTGAGTAACTTGTACCTAAAAGGAAACAGCTGCTCACTGAGCTGAGGATTTTATAAACTGGAAATTAGAAATAATCATGTCAGCGCCTTTGATTTCTTTCCTCCTTTAACGGTTAGCCTGGGGCATGTGACTGCCACATGATGGGCGCTTAATACATATATATATATTATATATATATATATATATTTTTTTTTTTTCCTTATGGCCACACCCGCGGCACAGCATACAGAAGTTCCCAGGCTAGGGGTTGAATTGGAGCTGCGGATGCCTACAGCACAGCCACAACAATGTGGGATCTGAGCTGCATCTGCAACTTACATCACAGCTCATGGCAACACTGGATACTTAACTCACTGAGCAAGTGCAGGGATTAAACCTGCATCCTCATGAATGCTTGTCAGATTCGTTTCTGCTGAGCCATGATGGGGACTCCACTAATACATTTTTAAAAATAAAATCATTTTTTGAATACTTAAAGCTCTTCTAATATATATTTATAAATCGTTTTTAACAGGTGGGTTTAAACTATTCTTCTTATGACCTATAAGGTATTTTAGTTAGAAACAAAATGTTTTAAAAGCCTGTAATACTGTTAAAACTCTTAATCAGATATCCTATGGCTGGAATTTGGTAAGACTTCAGTCTCCTAACAAGGAACGTGCTCTCCTGCAGACAAATTCAGCACAGCTGAAGTTTTAATAAAGAACAAAGTGGACGGCCCTTTCCTTCATGGCACGCCAGGCACCACCGTCATCAGGAGAATGGCAGCCTCAGGGGGCCCAGTGTGAGCTTCTCTCCTGGGAAGCAGCGTCCTCTCACACTGCCGGGGCCTATTCAGATGTGTTCTTAGCTCCCACCTTACATACAGAAGTCCTTTTGTTTCCTTCTTTCATTCTTTCGAGCCTGACTTTGTCTTCTCTCCCCAGCCTTTTGTTACCTGGTTCTCTACTGTACAAAATTAGCTGCAGTTCTGACCAAGGGCCACCAGGGTTTTCTAGGAGGACCAAGGTAACGGTGACACCATGGCTTCGGCGGGTCTCCAGCTCCTTGCTTTTGCCCTGGCCTTATCTGGGGTCTCCGGGGTCCTCACGGCCACTTTGCTGCCCAACTGGAAGGTGAACGTGGACGCGGGCTCCAGCATCATCACGGCCATCGTCCAGCTGCAAGGGCTGTGGATGGACTGTACGTGGTACAGCACCGGGATGTTCAGCTGCTCCCTGAAGCACCCCGTCCTGGCCCTCCCCACCCACGTGCAGGCCGCGCGGGCCACCATGGTCCTGGCCTGCGCTCTGTCTGCTCTGGGGATCTGCACCTCCACAGTGGGGATGAAATGCACTCGCTTAGGAGGGGGCAGGGAAAGCAAGAGTCACACCTGCTTTGCTGGAGGCGCCTGCCTCATGTCTGCGGGCATCTCCGGCCTAATACCGACAGTGTGGTACACGAAGGAGATTATCGCAAACTTCCTGGATCCGACGGTTCCAGAAAGCAGCAAACATGAACCTGGAGGAGCTGTCTACATTGGATTCATTTCGGCCATGCTGCTGTTTATCTCTGGCCTGATTTTCTGCACATCCTGTATGAAAAAGAGCGCAGAAGCTTTGCTCTACCCAACTAAGCAGCAACATATCCCCAGCACACAGCAAGAGGACAACTCAGCATACAGCCTGAAGGATTACGTGTAAATAGCTGATGCACAGGAGTTTTTAGCTGCCTGCTGTGACTTCTGTCTTTATTCTAAATACTGGGATTGTGCTTAACTTTATCCAAAAAGACTGTAGAATATTTAAAAATGATGTTCAAGAAGACCAACAGTGTCTGTGGACAATTACATTTGTTTTAGATTATTTTTCCATTATTGTTGTCATGTTTTATCTAAAGGTTTATAATGGAAGGAGGTTCTGATTATATTAATAAGCAATTAATTGATGGCTCCACCCCACCCTCTTTTAAGATAAACTATAAATACATCTTCCTAACTGGTACTTAATGGGATTTTATAAAAGAACTAAATTGCCAAGTATAAAAAGCACCTTGTGCTGGAGTTAATGCAGGATGTCACCTGCTTTTGCCAGCTCTGCCTGGCACCAACACAGTAACCTGCTTCTCTTTTCAAGTCCTGCTGAATGACAGCACCTTAGGGACGGAAGAGCGGTCCACTGCTTTCAGAGACTGATCGAACCAGCCATCTCACAGCCCCACCTACTGTGACATCTCGGTTCTTTGTAGATTTTAGGAAAAATATCTCCATGCATTTGCAGGAGCCTGACAATACAACAAAGATTAGGCAGAAATAAAAGAAACTGGTCAATGCTACCCCAGTAAAGCAAACCTAACCAAATTCAAACTGAAGTCGCTGGGACTTGAAAGGACTGAGTATAGGCTAAGTGAGAACAAGAAAAATTTGTTCTAAAATTCTTATGAACTGCCCTCTTTTGCTCCCAACAACAAGAGGATTTTCCAGATTGAATTCATTTACCCCTATTTTTGATTTACCACTATCATTTAATATCTCATTGATTAGTATTTGGATAATCAAGGTTACATTTAAATTTTCAGTTTTTTCTCAAGTTTGATTCACGTTGACAAAAATGTTTTTGTAAATGAGCTGCTTCAACTAGGTAATGGATGTGAATTTTTTTTTTTTTTTTTTTGCTTTTTGGGGCTGCACCTGTGGCATATGGAGGGTACCAAGCTAGGGGTTGAATTGTAGCTACAGGTGCTGGTCTGTGCCACAGTCACAACAACTTGGGATCTGAGCCATGTCTGTGACCTACACCACAGCTCACAGCAATGCCGGATCCTTTACCCACCAGGTGAGGCCAGGGATCGAACTTGCAACCTCATGGTTCCTAGTCAGATTCGTTTCCACTGTGCCACAATAGGAGCTTCAAAAATAATTTTTAAAGAATAAAGGATGCTTTAAAAATATGAGTTAAATTATGTAATGCAAATATTTTAAGAAAAACTGGATTTTCTAATGTGGAAAGGAAACTCTGCAGTTACTTCCAATAATTTGTTAACTTAAGCTTACATTGTCACTAATAACGCAGGAAGTGGGAAGTTACCTTTTATGTGAGTAAATAATTTTGAATTGTGCACATAGAGGTATGCACTGAAATATTTTACACCTACTTTATTTAGCAGATCATTCTCTTCTGCATGATCATTAGATATTAATGAAATAGCTAAAATAAAGGTATGATTTCATATGTGAATGAAAAGGTATCTGAAGAACACATTCCTTTTCAGTAGTCAAAATATTTTCTAAACAAATGTCACCTTAAAAATAACCGATAAGGGGGTTGTGGCAAGATGGCATAAGAGGTCGCGCTCACCCTCTCCCACAAAAACATCAAAAAACATCTAAATGTAAAACAACTTGCACAAAACATCAACTGAATGCTGGCAGAAGAACTTAAACCTCCAAAAAGGGCAAGAAACTCTTGACATAACCGGGTAGAACAAAAGAAGGAAAAAAAGAGAGAGAGAAAAGGAATCAGGACAGCACCGGCACTCCAGGGAGGGAGCTGTGAAGGAGAAAAGGAATCCACACCCTGGGAAGCCACCTAACTGATGGAAAGATCATCTGAGCGGGAGGGACCGCAAAGCCCGAGAAAAGCGCAGCAGCTGGACCGAGAACGGCAAAGCGGAGTGAGAGCCTGGCAGATCATCTGAACATCGGCACAGACACCACAGCCTGGGACGCTCAGGCAGGGGCTGGGAGCTGAGACAGACTCTGGAGGTCAGTCCTCGGGAGAGGGCTGGAGCTGGCGGTGTGGAGACATCCTAGGGGGCTGGGGGCTAGGGAGCAGTGCGCCACGGGTGGGAGAGCAATACCCGATGGGCTGGGGAGTGGAATGCCAGGACAGAGGGAACCTGGGAGAAGATCTGGGCCCACAGGAGAGGCAGGGCTCCATTGTTGGGGAGGAGGCAGGGAGGAGAGAAGGAGGGGCTGATCGCCACAGGAAGCACCTCGAATCAGCGCAGAGGGCAGAGTGAATCAAGCGCAAACCTCCAGCAGCCTGAGGCTGGCTGGCAAAGGCCGGGGTGACTCAAGCGCAGAGAGCTGGTGGGATTAAGCCCAAACCTCCAGCAGCCAGAGGGGAGTTTGCAAAGGCCGGGGTGACTCACAGAAAACCAGGGTACCTGGGTAGCTGAGGCTGCTTGCTAGACTGCTGTTGTCCCCAGTGTCTTCTGGACACACCCCGCCCAGGCTGCATGACCAAAAGCCCCTTGCTAGACTGCGTGGATCAGGCGTCTCTAGGCACAGTGCAACTGCTACGGGAAGCAGCTTGCTAGACAGCGGCGGACCAGGTTTCCTGGGGTGCAGACTGCCCACAATACGGAGGCCGCTTGCATGTCCACACTGGTCCGGCATCTCCAGAGCAAACATCCATAAGACTTTTGCTCCTATACCAGAGACTGGGCACTTCTTGTGCAGGCTACCAGTGGCCAGGCACCTCTAGTGTGGACTAAGGGCATCAGGGGCCTAAGTGTGACACGGGGCCTACCAAGCCCCAGAAACTATTGCTATCACTCCCCTGGGAACACACCTGCCCTGCAGCTGCCACTGCCAAACGCTCAGGGCAGAGCCCAGACACTTGTTCACTGTCCCCTCCCAACTCCATACAACTAGGCACAGCTGGAGCAGCACCTCCTTTGCAGTCTAAGTGGGACAGGGTGCCTCCTGGTGGCCCACAGGGGGCGGAAGCAAACCACTGCAGTTATCCCTGACTCCAGAGGAGGGCGTGGCCCACCGCCACAGGGGACACCTGAACAAAAATCACTGGCAACCCCAACCACCTCAAAGGGCACCACAGAGAAAGACATTATGACAGACCACCCCCTGCTGTTGCTCTCGCTCCCCTGGGAGCACACCCGCCACTGCCAAATATTCTGCCAGTGCCCAGACGCTTGTCCCTTCCCAGGAACCTGTAACTCAGAGCACCTCGTGCAGCACATCCTGCAGGGGCTCAGCAGGACGGGGTGCTTCCTGCACGGTCTACAGCAGGCAGAGGCAAACCACCACAGTCATCTCTGGCTCAGAGATGGGGGGTGACATGTTACCACTAGGGGTCCGCGAACAGGCACCACCTGCAGACGAGGGCACTGGGACTGAACACCATCTGTGGGTGCTCTGGCACTCCTGGGAACACACCAACCCTGCCACTCCCACTGCTAGGTGCTCTGGGCAGTACCCACATGCCTGATCCCTATCACTTCCCAGGACCCTGCAACCAGGAACAATCTGTATAGCACCTGCTATGTGGGCTCAGTGAGACAGGTTGCCTCAGGTGGAGGGGGCAAACCACCACAGTTATCACCGGCTCTAGAGATGACTGTGGGCTGCTACCACCAGGAGCTCCTGAAGAGGTACCACCTGCGTTTCCAGTCACCTCAGAGGAGGGCTTTGCAATCGAACACCAGCCTTTGTGGCTCTCATGCTCCTGGGAACTCACACATCCTGCTGCTGCTACTGCCAATTGCCCTGGACACCGGTCAGATCTGCCTAGAGCTCATTACCACTTCCCAGGGCCCTGCAACTAGGAGTAGCCACTGCCACCTTCCTGCAGGTCCCTGCTGCTGTTGGAAGCCCAGGCACCAACTGCTGGCCCTACCCACTGCTTTCTTCGCCCTGAAAACACATGGAGCACCAGGGAGATAACAGCCTGCTTACACCGAAGAAAGAGACACCAAATATTCAAACTCCCACACCAAAAATAAACAGTAACCCCACCAAAAAATACAAAGGAGTGCTGTTGCCTAGTAGTAGCCTTACAAGACTACAATGTGGCTTCCCCAAACTCACAGAAAAGGAAAACCATAAGCAAGATGAAGAAGCTCGGAAACTATTCCCAGTTAAAGGAACAGGACAAGTCATCTAAAGCAGCCAACAATGAAACAGACCTCTGCAGTCTGACAGAAATGGAGTTCAAAAGGGAGGGAGCGAAAATACTTGATGAATTAAGGCTGAATATCCAGGAATTAAGAGAAGACACAAACAGCAATGCAGATTCCCTTAGAAAGGAACTAGAAGACTCAAGGGATTAAGATGGCGGAATAGAAGGACTGGAGCTCAACTTCTCTCCCAAATAACAGCAAAAATACAACCAAATGCCGAGCAACCTTCAACCAAATGGACTTTAAACTTCCAAAAAAGATACTCTGCTCCAGAAGACACAGCGGAGACCACATCAAGAGGTAGGAGGGGCAATTACGCGACAGAAGCAACCCCCTACCTCCCGGGTGGGAAGCCCCCCAGACTGGAAAGTAACTGCATCACAGAGACTCAGCTACAGGACTGAGAGTTCTGAGCCTCACGTCAAATCCCCACACCTGGGGATCAGGCACAGGGAGAAAGAGCCCCCAGAGCATCTGGCATTGAAGGCCAGCGGGGCTTGTGTGCAGGAGCTCCACAGGACTGGGGGAAACAGAGACCCCACTCTTGAAAGGCACACACAGACTTTCACGTGCACTGGGTCCCAGGGCAAAGCAGTCTCCATAGGAATCTGGGTGGAACCTGACTACAATTCTTGGAGGATCTCCTGGGAAAACAGGGGTGACTGTGCCTTGTTGTGGGGGAAGGACATTGGAGGTGAAGCTCTCGGGGACATTCAGCAGCCTGCATTTCTCTGGAGGGGGCCATTTCTGGGAAAACCTGGTCCCTCCCATCAGCGCTGAGAAGCCCGAGGCCAAACAACAATTCAGGAGGGATCTCAGCCCCACCCATCAGTAAACAGGCTGCCTAAAGACCCCTCAGGCACACAGCCAGCCTCTAATCTCATCCAGAGACAAAGGCCCAGCCATCAGAGGGAGAGGAATCAACCCCACCTACCAGTGAGCAGGTATCACTCCCTCCCATCAGGAAGCCTACAGCAAGCCCCCTCC
>PVHT020000077.1:4991230-5078940 GCA_004024745.2 Catagonus wagneri | reverse complement strand
ATGACTCGAAGAGACACATGTACTCCAGTGTTCATTGCAGCACTCTATGCAATAGCCAGGTCATGGAAACAACCTAAATGCCCATCGACAGAAGAGTGGATAGGGAAGATATGGTACATACACACAATGGAATGTTACTCAGCCATTAAAAGGAACGAATTACCAACATTTATAGCAACATGGATGGACTTAGAAATTACCATGCGAAGTGAAACCAGTCAGACAATTAGACAGCAACACCCAATGCTACCACTTACATGTGGAAACTAAAAAGATACAATGAACCTTTTTACAGAACAGACAATGACTCACAGACTTTGGAAAACCTTGGTTTTTCAAATAAGACAATCTGGGGGGTGGGGGGATGCACTGGGGGTTTAGGATACAAAATCTATAAAATTGACTTGTGATGATTTATGTACACCTATAATTGACATAAAATCCATTAAGGAAAAAAAATAAAATAAATAAATAAAAAAATAAATTCTGAAAAAAGAAAGGAACTAGAAAATATAAGGAGGAGCCAAGAAAAGCTAGAAAACTCATTTACAGAGATACAAACTGAGCTAAACGCAATAAAGAGCAGTTTGAATAATGCAGAGGAATGAATTAGTGACATGGAAGATAGAATAATGGAAATCACGCAATCAGGACAGCAGACAGAAAAACAAATGAAAAAACACAAAAGCAATATAAGAGATCTATGGGATAATATAAAGTGGCCCAAACTACACATAATAGGTATCCTAGAAGGAGAAGAAAAAGAAAAGGCGATTGAAAATATATCTGAAGAAATTATGTCTGAAAACTTTCCAAATCTGAAGGAATCTGACATCAAGATACAGGAAGCACAGAGGGCCCCAACAAGATGAACCCAGACAGACCCACACCAAGGCATACTATGTTAAAAATGGCAAAAATTAAAGATAAAAACAGGATCCTAAAGGCAGCAAGAGAAAAGCAAAGCACTAATTATAAGGGATTCCCCATAAGGCGGTCAGCTGATTTCCCTGCAGAAACACTACAAGCCAGAAAGGATTAGGAAGATATATTTAAAGTGCTAAAATAAAAAAAATTTGCTCTACCCAGCAAGAATATCATTTAAAATAGGAGAAATAAAGAACTTCTCCAACGAACAAAAGCTAAGAGAGTAAAGCAATACTAAACCCTTTCGAAAAGAAATGCTGAAAGGGTTCCTATAAAAAAAAAAGTGAAAAGTAAGAAACAGAATGGAGGAAACCACAAATGGAAAGCAATCATTCAAATAAGCCAGCATACAGATGTAAACATGAAGACGCTAAAATAAAAATGAAAATAAAATAAAAAAAGACAACAAAATCATACATTATGGAGAGGGAAAATAAGATAATATAGACTCTTTGTCGTTAACTTTAAAAAAAAAAGTTTAATGATGTGTTTGAGCCTATAGGGCTATCAGGCTATAACAAGCAGATATAAGAAGGTGTTAACATACTTAAAAGACAGGGCAACCACAAATTAAAATGGAAGACCAGGAGTTCCTGTTGTGGCTCAGTGGTTAACGAATCTGACTAGGAACCATGAGGTTGCGGGTTCGATCCCTGGCCTTGCTCAGTGGGTTAAGGATCTGGCATTGCTGTGAGCTGTGGTGTAGGTTGCATACGCAGCTCGGATCCCAAGTTGCTATGGCTGTGGTGAAGGCCAGCAGCTACAGCTCCTGTTAGACCCCTAGCCTGGGAACCTCCATATGCCATGGGTGCGGCCCTAGATAAGGCAAAAAGACAAAAAAGGGAAGATCACATCCACAAATACTGATAAGAAAAGCACTCAAGCATAAAATGAATGCAAACCATCCAACTGAAAAAAGAAAGGAAGAAAAGAGAAACATAGAATCAACTGGAAAACAAGGTCTAAAATGGCAATAAATACATATCTATCAATAATCACCTTAAACATCAATGGACTGAAGGCTCCAATCAAAAGACACAGAGTGGCAGACTGGATAAAAAAGCAAGAGCCTACAATCTGCTTCCTACGTGAGACTCACCTTAGGGCAAAGGACACACAGAGATGGAAAGTGAGGGGATGGGAAAAGATATTTCATGCCAATGGGCAAGAAAGGAAAGCAGGATTGTCAATATTCATATCAGACGAAACAGACTTTAAGATGAAGGCCATAAAGAAAAACAAAGAAGGACACTATTTAATGGTTAAAGGATCCATTCAAGAAAAGGATATTACAATCATCAATATATATGCCCCCCACAAAGGAGCGCCCAAGTACCTACAACAAATACTATCAGACATAAAAGGAGAAATAGATGGCAATACAGTAATAGTAGGAGACTTCAACACTCCACTCACATCAATGGACAGATCCTCTAGAGAGAAAATTAGTAAGGCAACAGAGATCCTAAAAGACACAACAGAAAAGTTAGACCTAACTGACATTTTCAGGACTTTACATCCAAAAAAATCAGAATACACATTCTTCTCACATTACATCCAAAAAAATCAGAATACACATTCTTCTCAAGTGCACATGGAACATTCTCAAGGATAGATCACATACTGGGGCACAAAGCTAACTTCAACAAATTTAAGAGTATAGAAATTATTTCAAGTATCTTCTCTGACCACAAAGGCATGAAACCAGAAATCAACCACAGGAAAGGAAATGAGAAAAAACACACTACGTGGAGACTAAACAACATGTTACTAAAAAAATGAATGGGGTAATGAGGAAATCAAGAAGGAAATTAAAAAATACCTCGAGACAAATGATAATGAAGACACAACCACTCCAAATCTATGCAATGCTGCAAAAGCAGTGCTCAGAGGGAAGTTTATAGCAACACAGGCTTTCCTCAAAAAAGAAGAAAAATCTCAAATCGACAACTTAACCCAGCACCTAAATAAATTAGAAAAAGAACAAAAAATCCCTAAAGCCAGCAGAAGGAAGGAAATCATAAAGATCAGAGAGGAAATCAATAAAATAGAGATTCAAAAAAACAACAGAAAAAATCCATAAAACCAAGAGTTGGTTCTTTGAAAAGGTAAACAAAAGTGACAAGCCTCTGGCTAGACTCACCAAGAGGAGAGAAAAAACTCAAACAAAATAAGAAATGAAAACAGAGAAGTCACAACGGTTATTACAGAAATACAAAAAAACAGGAGCGAATACTATGAACAATTGTATGCCAACAAATCTGACAACCTAGAAGAAATGGACAACTCTTTAGAGACTTATGACCTGCCAAAACTGAATCAAGAAGAAATAGATCAACTGAACAGACCAACCACTAGAAATGAAATTGAGTATGTCATAAAAACACTCCCTACAAATAAAAGTCCAGGACCAGATGGCTTCACTGAATTCTACCAAACATACAAAGAGGAACTCATACCCATCCTCCTTAAACTTTTCCAAAAGATCAAAGAAGAAGGAACACTCCCAAAAACATTTTCTGATGCCAACATCACTTTAATTCCAAAACCAAAGATACCATGAAAAAAGAAAACTATAGGTCAGTATCTTTGATGAATATAGATGCAAAAATTCTCAACAAAATTTTAGCCAACCGAATCCAACAACATATAAAAAAGATCACACACCACGACCAGGTGGGATTCATCCCAGGTACATAAGGATGGTAAGGATGGTTCAACACACACAAATCAATAAACGTCATACACCACATTAACAAAAGAAAAGTAAAAAACCACATGATCATCTCAACAGATGCAGAAAAAGCATTTGACCAAGTCCAACATCCATTCATGATCAAAACTCTTAACAAAGTGGGTACAGAGGGAACACTCCTTAACGTAATCAAAGTCATATATGACAAACCCACAGCCAATATAATACTCAATGGAGAAGAAAGCCTTCCTCCTAAAATCTGGAACAAAGATGCACAATCACCACCTTTTTTTTTTGTTTGTTTTTTTGCCTTATCTAGGGCTGCACCCGCGACATATGGAGGTTCCCAGGCTAGGGGTCTAACAGGAGCTGTAGCTGCCAGCCTTCACCACAGCCACAGCCACGCGGGATCCAAGCCGCGTCTGCAACCTACACCACAGTTCACGGCAACGCCAGATCCTTATCCCACTGAACAAGGCCAGGGATCAAACCCACAACCTCATGGTTCCTAGTTGGATTCGTTAACCACTGAGCCACGACAGGAACTCCTGCAATCACCACTTTTATTCAACACAGTATCGGAAGTCCTAGCCACAGCAATCAAACAAAGAAATAAAAGGCATCCAAATAGGAAGAGAAGAGGTAAAACTGTCACTGTATGCAGATAACATGATACCATATATTGAAAACTCCAAAGACTCAACCCCAGAATTACTTGAACTCATCAACAAATTCAGTAAAGTAGCAGGATATAAGGTAAACCTTCAGAAATCAATTGCGTTTCTCTATACTAACAATGAAATATTAGAAAAAGAATACCAAAATATTTTACCTTTCAAAATAGCACCCCAAAAAAATCAAGTACCTGGGAATAAACCTGACCAAGGAGGTGAAGGACTTATATGCCGAGAACTACAAAACATTAATCAAGGAAACCAAAGAAGATACAAAGAAATGGAAAGATATTCCATGTTCATGGGCCAGAAAAATTAATATTGTAAAAACGGCCATACTGCCCAAAGTAATCTATAGATTCAATGCAATCCCTATCAAATTACCCATAACATTCTTCACAGAACTAGAACAAACAATCCAAAAATGTATATGGAACCACAAAAGACCCAGAATCGCCAAAGCAATTCTGAGGAACAAAAACCAAGCAGGAGGCATAACTCTCCCAGACTTCAGGCACTATTACAGGGCCACAGTAATCAAGACAGTGTGGTACTGGTACCAAAACAGACATTAACAGACCAATGGAACAGAATAGAGAACCCAGAAATAAACCCAGACACCTATAGTCAATCTTTGACAAAGGAAGCAAGAACATAAAATGGGAAAAAGACAGTCTTTCCAGTAAGTATTGATGGGAAACCTGGACAGCTACATGCACGTCAATGAAACTGGAACACACTATGACACCATGCACAAAAATAAACTCAAAATGGCTTAAAGACTTAAATATAAGACAAGACACTATCAAACTCCTGGAATGGAACATTAGCAAAACATTCTCTGACATCAACCTCACAAATGTTTTCTCAGGTCAGTCTGCCAAAGCAACAGAAATAAAAGCAAAGATAAACCAGTGGTACCTAATCAAGCTGACAAGCTTTTGCACAGCAAAGGAAACCAAAAGGAAAAACTAAAAGACAATTTACAGAATGGAAGAAAATAGTGTCAAATGATGCAACTGACAAGGCCTTAATCTCTAAGGCCTTATACAACTCAACAGCAATAAAGCCAACAACTGAAAAATGGGTAAAGGACCTGAATAGACATTTTTCCAAAGAAGATATACAGATGGCCAACAAGCACATGAAAAATGCTCAACATCACTGATGATTACAGAAATGCAAATCAAAACTACCATGAGATACCACCTCACACCAGTCAGAATGGCCATCATTAATAAGTCCACAAACAAATGCTACAGGGGGTGTGGAGAAAAGGGAACCCTCCTGCACTGTTGGTGGGAATGTAAGCTGGTACAACCATTATGGAAAAAACAGTATGGAGGTACCTTAGAAAACTATACATAGAACTACCATATGACCCAGCAATCCCACTCTTGGGCATATATCCAGACAAAACTTTCCTTGAAAAAGACTTGCACACACATGTTCATTGCAGCACTATTCACAATAGCCAAGACATGGAAACAACTCAAATGTCCATCCACAGATGATTAGATTAGGAAGATGTATGTCTACATGATGGAATACTACTCAGCCATAAAAAAGAATAAAATGATGCCATCTGCATCAACATGGATGGAATTAGAGACCCTCATACTGAATGAAGTAAATCACAAGGAGAAAGACAAATACCATATGATATCACTTATATCTGGAATCTAATATACTGCACAAATGAGCCTTTCTACAGAAAAGAAAATCATGGACTTGGAGAACAGACTTGTGGTTGACAAGAGGGTGTGGAAGGGAGTGGGATGGTATGGGAGTCTGGGGTTAACAGTTGTACACTATTTACCTTTGGGATGGAAAAGCAAGGACATCCTGCTGTATAGCACCAGGAACTCTGTCTAATCACTGTGACAAATCCATATGTGTTTGTGTAACAGGGTCACCACGCTGTGTAGTTAGAAAATTGACAGAAATCTGTAAACTAGCTATAATGGAAAAACCAAAAAAATATTAAAAAAACCTATGCAATGTGTTATTTTGATAAAAATAAAAGCAAATTTTTATTTTAAAATTTTAATTAAAACAAAATTTCAATTAAAAATTAAAAAAAATTCTGTCTAGGATCTAACAGGGTCTACTATTCTGGAAGAAGTCATTTACAATGTCAGAAAGCTCAAGATGCTAAAAAGGGAGGTAATATACTAAGACTGACTTAGGAAAAGTAGACGATTATGTCTGTTATATAAATAGAAGATGAAGTGAATTCCTAAAGTCACCTGAATGCTTGGCTTAACTCTGGTAGACAACACAGCAGAGGAAGTGGAAGGTGGCAGCACAGATGTCTGAGATCATGGTTCAACGTGTCTAAGTAGGTCGAATACTACTGGTCAGGGGCTCCATTCTGAATCTGTAACTTGTGTCTACACCTCAATCTAAAAGTCACATACCACAATTTGTTCATGAGATTTACTTATATTAGTGAATAATGTGAGGGAAGCTTTGCAGGACTTCACACTTGAGAGAGCTGGAGCAAGCAACAAGAAATCTGTTCCTCACTTGCTGTGAACTTCCCTGAAGGCAGGTGTCTGACAGGGCTCCTATTCCAGTCAGTGCTCCTTCTCTATCTAGCTTAGGGCTTTCCATGCAGTTTGGGCTCAGTATACATCAATGAAGATATAAGTGAGTTTTCAGAATACATGACCTGATCCAGCAGTGGTTTTGCTAAACTAGACACTGGCTTATTGATATATATCGTTGGCAGAGAAGCTTTGTTTCTGTAATTAGCATTTATCCTTCTGTGATTTGCATATAATAGTCAGAGCTTAGTTTAATATCCAAGTATTTTTCCATAGATGGTTGATGACAAATAATATTGTCAAAACAAGGTCTCTCAAAAGAGCGGGGGAAAAAAACATGATAAATAAATAATGTTTGGATTTTGAAAGTGATGTCAGCACCTTGCCAGCATAAGTCATTTCTCTTTTCTCTCTCCTTGTATTTACAACTCATTGGTCATTCATGGAACAAGAGAGCCTCTGCACATGATGCAGGGGATTGCTACTACCTGTGCTTCAGAAAGTAGGCAGACAGGACCTTGGAGGGGCTGCAGACCCAAGGAAGGCAGTGAGCTTGCTTCACCCCCAAGGCCTTGGTGGGTGAGGGTGGGGGAAGCAAAACTGGAGACTGAAAAATATGGCGGACACGCAGGAAGACAGAGAACTTGTGGCGGTCCAGCCAGACTGAAGGGAGGACCAGGCACGCCTCTGCAGCAGAGACGAGCTTGGAGGAGCAAAAGAAGAACCTGAGGAGTCAGTTCCTCTCCCTCCCTAGAGCAACCTGCCAGGCTTTCACCAGCGACAGTGGTGACCTCCCTCACAGAGGAAGTGGACAGAGAAAGGGCTCAGCTGCAGAGATCCCAACTGGAGAGACCCACTTTTCTCCTGCAGCATCTAGATTTGTGAGAAGGGACCTCCATGACTGTGGGGAGGGAGAGGCACAGACAAGAAAAATGAAGGGTACGGAAGGTTTATTCCTGCTGTCTACCTTGGGATTTCAGCAGGAGGTCCAGGTCCATCCACAGACCTCAAGAGTACCTCCATTCAAGGACTATTCTTACTGGGCAGCGAGCACTCAAAGCCCCAGATGCTCAGCCCAAATTTCCCTCTACTCTGCCACAGCTCTTCCCCAACCCCTTTCTTTTTTGGCTGTGCTCTGTGGCATGTGGAAGTTCCCAGGCCAGAGAGTGAACCTGTACCATAGTGACCCGGGCCACAGCAGTGACAAAGCAGAATCCTTAACTGCTAGGCCACCAGCTGTTTCTATGGCACTTAAAAAAACAACAACAAAACACAAGGAAACAAGTCTCCAGAGTGCAGTCCTAAAGCCAGGTCAGGTAAAAAGAAACAAAAAACTTGAGCTACTGTACCCCTTCTGGAAAACGAGTTTCTATTCGCCAGTCTGTTAAACAACTAAGTGTGCTAGTTCATATGCAATGGCAGAGGTACATTTCATCAAACACTATGAAAAATCAGAGTAACATGGTATCAGAAAATGGTAATGCTCCAGTAACCACACTCAAAGGCAAAGAATATTATAATCTAACTTATGAAGAATTCAAAATAGCTGTTATGATGAAATTCAATGAGCTACAAGTAAACTCTGAAAGGCAATTTGATAATGAACAGAGGAATTCTTTACCAAAGAGACTGAAATAAAAATAACCAAATTCTGGAGCTGAGGATTTCAATGAATGAGATGAAAAATGCACAACAGCTTAGAAAATAGAGCAGGTAAGATCAAAGAATTAACAACTTGGAAGACAGAAAGTTAAAGATGACTCAAGAATGAGAACGAAGATTTTTTAAGTCTTCACTTCTAAAACCCTAGGTGAGCTATCAGATACGAGGGCTATAGCTAGAGGAAAAGAAGGAACAGAGTATTTAGAGAAATTATTGCTGAGAACTTCTTAAATCTGGGGAAGGAATCGGGCATACATGTCTAAGAAGCGAACAACACCCTATTATCTCAATGTGAAAAGACTTTATCCAAGGTACATTGCAATGAAAAACTGAAAGAATCAATGAAACTAAAAGCTCGTTCAAAAGCTTTTGTTCTTTGATAAACAAAACTGACAAAGTTTAGCCAGACTAAGACAGAAAGAGAGAAGATGAAAATAAATAAAATTAGAAATGAAAAAGGAGACATTATAATGGAGACTACAGAAATACACAGAGCCATACAGGACCATATGAGACTATTATGAAAAATCATATGCCAACAAATTAGATAATCTAGAGAAAACAGATAAGTTACTAAAAACACATAAACTATTAAGACTGAACCAGGAAAAAAAAACAAAAACCAAAAATCTCAACAGACCAATAGCGAGCATAGAGATTGAATCAGTAATTAAAACCCCCCAACACAGAAAATCCCAGGACTAGATGGCTTCACTGGAAAATTCTACCATTCAAAGAATTAACACCAATCCTTATCAAACTCATCCAAAAAAAATTGAGGGAATACTTCCAAACTCATTCTATGAGGCCAGCACTACCCTGAAACCAAAGCTAGATAAAGATACCACAAGGAAACTATAGACCAATATCCCTAATGAATATAGATGCAAAAATTCAACGAAATATTAGCAAATCAAATTCAAGAACACATAAAAAGGAGTAAACATCCTAATCAAGGGGGATTTATGCCTAGAATGTAAGGATGGTGCAACATATGCAAATCAATAAATATAATACATCATACTGATAAAATGAAAGATAACAATCACATGATCATCTCACTAGATGCAGAAGAAGTATCTGAGAAAATACAGTTTCCTTTCACGATAAAAACACTTAGTTGACTGGGTATAGAAGGAACACAGTTTACACAGTTCCCTATAATAAAGGTCACATATGACAAAACACACAGCTAACATTATACTCAGTGGAGAAAAACAAAGCTTTTCCTCTAACATCAGGAACAAGACAAGGATGTTCCACTATCACCATTCTTACGTAATAAAGTACTGGAGTCTTAGCCAGAGTGCTAAGACAAAGATATAAAAGCACCTAAATTGTGAAAGGAGTAAAACCGTCATTATTTGCAGATGATGTTTCCGTACACAGAAAACCCCAAAGACTCAAGCAAAAAACTGTTGGAAGTAATCAACAATTTCAGTAAAGTTGCAGGACATAAAAATCAACATGCAGAAAGCAACTGCATTTCTTTCTATACACTAAAGATGAAATATCTGAAAAAGAAATAAAACTATCCATTCACAATAGCATAAAAAATAAACTATTTCAGAATAAATTTATCCAAAGAAGTGAAAGATCTGTACAGTGAAAACAAGACTTTTCTGAAAGAAACTGAAGATGATACAAACAAATGGAAAGATATTTTATACTCCGAGGTTTTAAGAATTCTTATTATAATGTCCATACTACCCAAAGCCATCTATAGAGTTCAATGAAATTCCCATTAAAATACCAATGGCCTTCTTCACAGAAATGGAAAAAAGAATTTTAAAATTTGTATGAAACCACAAATCCACACTGAGGAAAAGGAATAAAGTTGGAGAGATCATACTGTCTGATTCCAAACTATACTACAAAGCTACAGTAACAAAAACAGTACGTTACTAGAAAATAGACACACAGACCAACGCAACAGGATAGAGAGCCCAGAATTAAACCCTTGCTTATAAGATCAATTAATATTTGACAAGGGAGCCAAGAGCACCCAAGGGAAAAAGGACAGTTTCTTCAATGAATGATGTTAATAAAACCAGATAAACACATGCAGAGCAGTGAAACTGGATCCCTTTTTCTACCACCCAAATAAATTAGAAACTGATCAAACACTTAAAACCTAAGACTTGATCTTACACAACTCCTAGGGAAAAAAGTAGGGAATAAACACAACATTGGTCCTAGCAATGATTTTTTTTTTTGATATATAAAAACAAAAGCACAAAGAACAAAAGCAAAAATCAACAAATGCAACTATGAACCTAAAACTTTCTCACAGCAAAAGTAGTAATTTACAAAATAAACTGGCAACCAAGAGAATGAGAGAGTTTTTAGAAATTATATTTTGGATAAGGAGTTAATACTCAAAACATATAAAGAATTCATATTACTCAATAACAACAACAAATCTGATTTAATCTGGGCAGAAATACTAAACAAATGTGCTTCCAAAGAAGACATCCCAGAGGCCAACAGGTACAGAAAAAAATGCTCAGCATCACTAACCATCAGGGAAATGCTGATGAAAACCACAATGAGATATCAGCTCACACTTGTTAGAATGACTATCAGAAAGATAAGAAGTAAGTGCTGGTGAAGACGTGGAGAAAAGGGAACCCTTGTGCGCTGTTGGTGGGCCTGTAAATTGGCACAGTCACTATGGAAATGGTATGGCGTTTCCTCAAAAAATTAAAAATAGGTCTACTCTGTGATCCAAGAATTTGATTTCCAGGTATTTATTTGAAAAAAGAAAACTTACTCAAAAAGACATATGCACCTTCATATTCATGCAGCTTTACAAGAGCAGATATGGAAACAAAACCTAACTGTCCGCTGACGAATAGCTAGAGAAAATGTGATGTGTGTGTGTGTGTATATACATACATATATGGGTGTGTGTACGTACACACACACACACACACACACGCACACTGGAATATTATTATTTACCCATGAGAAAGGAGGGTGTGTGTACATACACACACATACACACACGCACGCACACTGGAATATTATTATTTACCTATGAGAAAGGACGGCACTCTGACATTTGTGACATTGATGAACCCTGAGCACATTATGCTGAGGTAAGTCACATAGAAAGACAAGTACGCATGTTATCACTCATATGTGGAATTTTAAAACGCCAAACTTATAAAATGGTGGTTACCAGGAAAGAGGGGGCAGGACAGAAGCTGTTTAAAGTTTTGAACTTACAAGGAGTAGGAAATAAACCCTAGAGATATAATGCACAGTACAGTGAATACAGACAATAATATTGTAATATAATCAAACTTTTTAAGAGATTAGGACTTAACTATTTCAACTATTAAAAAGGAGAATTATGTAATTTGAGAGAGGGGCTAATTGCTGCTACAATGGCATTCACTCTCCATTATATTGCAATATATAAATGCTTCAAATTAACATGTTGTACACCTTAAATTTATACAATGTTATGTGTCAAATATATTTCAGTAAAAATAAACACAGTGTCTGATTTAACTTTATTTAGAAGTCTCCATCAAAAACCACAAAAAAATACTGCTTTTTTTTTTTTTTTTTTTTTTTGCTTTTTAGGGCCGTACTTGCAGCATGTGGAGGTTCCCAAACAAGGGCTCTAATCTGAGCTACAGCTGCCAACCTACACCACAGCTCACAGCAACACCGGATCCTTAACCTACTGAGTGAGTCCCAGGATTAAATCTGCAATCTCATGGTTCCTAGTTGGATTTGTTTCTGTTGCAACAATGGGAACTCCAAAAATACTGATTTCTTTTTTTTGAGGATTGGGTGACTGTATAACTTTTCTATACTGGAATACTTTTAGGGTAAAAGGGGATAATAGTAAAACCACCATCAGGGCAACATGGATGAACCTAGATATCTGGTCATTCTAAGGGGAAGAAAAACTAGAATAAGAGCTATTCATACTGTGATTTTTATAGTTCTTATTTAGGAGAGAGAAAGAAAAAGTTTTGGTATAGTTTTAATTTTTTTTTTTCCTTTTAGGGCTATACCTGGGGCAGATGGAAATTCCTGGGCCAGGGGTTGAACCAGAGCTGCAGCTGCCCCTATGCCACCGCCATGGCAACACCAGATACAAGCCATGTCTGCAACCAACACTGCAGCTTGTGGCAATGCTAGATCCTTAACCCACTGAGTGATGGCAGGGATCGAATCCACATCCTCATGGATACTAGTGGGGTTCTTAGCCCACTGAGCCACAACAGGAACTCCCTATAGTCTGAATTTAAGATCAGACTCTAGAGATAATTTCCTATGACCCATTCTCACAGAAGCAAAGATTACAATTAAAATAACAATTCTGGTATTCTGAAACAAACAAACTCACCTCTGGTTTGGGGACAAAAGCCCGACCTGGAATTGTCAAGACGTGCTGAACGTCGCAGAGGTACTGGGCCATGATGGACAGGCGACTACGCTGTTTGCTTCCCTTATTGGCTACAATTCTCTGCAGAAGGATAAAAAGAAATTTTAGCAAATAATTCATTACTGATGAACACTACACAGATTTTTTCTTTTTAGGGATGTACCTGCGGCATATGGAAATCAAATCGGAGCTCCAGGGGTCAGGGTCGAATAGGAGCTGCGTTTGGCAGCCTATGCCACAGCAAAGCCAGATCCAAACAGCATCTGTGACCTACACCACAGCTCACGGCAGTGCAGGGTCCTAACCCTCTGAGCGAGGCCAGGGTTCAAACCCGCATCCTCACAAAGCCAATGCTGGGTCCTTAACCCTCTGAGCCACAGCGGGAATGCCCAGATAGATTTTTTGAGGTAAGCTTTAAAGCCAAAGGCTACCTGGACATGGTACACGGCTGTGAGGAACATTTCCCTCCAATATCAACTGAGGTACATCTAAGAAATGTGAATTATATCAGACAAAATGCACTAAAAAAAAAAAAACCTCAAGAGAATTTCCCTACCACTAGCTGCTGGGATTTTCAAACCACTGTTACATTATGTAGGAAATACTGTATGAAACAAGTAATCAATAAATATTTGATAAATGAAGAAATTAGCAAGAATAATGAAGATCTAAAGATGTTTAGTTTTATGAACCACCCCAATATCTGAATCAACATTTTCAATGGTGTGCTTTTATTTAAATGTAATAAAACCTTGAATATTCCAAACTCTTGAGGAATTGACTGTTTTTGACAACAAATTTTTACAAAAAACGTAGTCATTTATTCTTTTAAGCACCCACTTTAACTTTAAAGTTAGGCCTATTCAAATTAACTCATAAGCACAATTTCAACCAACATTACAAAAAGATTTTTAAAAAGAACTTGAAACCCCATGTAAATTTTATATGAAAAAGTCAAGGGTCAAGACCAGCCAGGACACTCCCTGAAGAGCATCGACAGGGTGGGGGACAGGGGCAGAGCGCTGTGAGATGAGCTGGGGGACTCGCCTCCCCAGATATCAAAATTAAGGCAGTCTGGTATAGCTACAGGCACAGACAACTAGACCAATGCAACAAGCCACAGGAAGAGAGCTGGGCATGTGTGGACATCTGAAATGTGGCACATGATGTGGCACCTGCTGGAGGGAAAAGGATGGATCACTCAGTGATACTAGTATCTACAAGGAGGAAAACGCAGGTGCGTATCTCATACCACAACCCAAAATAAATTCCAAGTCAGTTAACAGTAAGTGAAAAGGAATATTTTAAAAATTTATAAGTAGGCGTTCCTACTGTGGCACAACGGAAACAAATCTGACTAGGATCCATGAGGAGGAGGGTTCGATCCCTGGCCTTGCTCAGTGGGTTAAGGATCCAGCATTGCAGTGAGCTGTGGTGTAGGTCGCAGATGTGGCTTGGATCCCGTGTTGCTGTGGCTGTGGTGTAGACTGGCAGCTACAGTCCAATTCAAATCCTAGTCTGGGAACCTCCATATGCCACAGGTGTGGCCCTAAAAAGCAAAAATAAGCGAGTAAGTAAGTAAGTATCTATGTGACCCCAACGGTAGGGAAGAATTTCTTAATAGTGCAAAAGCAGAAGCCATAAAAGACTGATACATTTATTTACAAACTTCTATATAATAAAAAACATTATAAAGATAAGCCAGACTGTGAGAAGGCATTTGAAATTCATGATCTGAAAATGATTAGTGTTCAGAATATAGAAAAAACTTCTACCCACAGAACAATAATCAGAAGACAAACAATACAAAATAATATGAGAAATATGGTAAAAGAAATCCAATGAACCATAGTAAATTATGTTCAATTAATTACGAATTAGGGTCATGCAAATTAAAACTGTATGAGATTTAATTTCATATTCACGAAATGAACAAAATTTAAACAAGAAAAGAACCTGTGACAAAACCTAGTGTGAGCGAGTGTACAGAGCAATAGGAATTCTCCTGAGCTGCTGGAGAGGGGTAATGGGTATGAGCTTTCTGGACCGTAACCTGGCAATATACACAGGAGAGCTAAAGGTGAGTAAACGCTTATGATGCTTTAGGTCTACCTTTATGAATATATCCTAGAGAACAACTCAGACACTTCGCAAGGAGGTATGTATAAGAATATTCATTGCAACATTATATGCAGTGTACGAAAAAAGTGGAAAAATATAAAGATCAACACATGAATGAATAATAAAACTGTGGTAATTTTGACAATGGAATACTAAAGAGCAGTTACAATGAGTTATAAGGTTTACTGACATAAATCCCAAAATAAGAGTAAAAAATAATTAAGTGGGAGTTCCTGTCGTGGCTCAGGGGTTAATGAACCCAACTAGTATCCAAGAGGATGCGGGTTCAACCTCTGGCCTCGCTCAGTGGGTTAAGGATCCAGTGTTGCTGTGAGGTAGGTCGCAGATGCAGCTCAGAGGATCCAGTGTTGCTGTGAGGTAGGTCGCAGATGCAGCTCAGATCCCGCGTTGCTGTGGCTGTGGCATGGGACGGTGGCTGTAGCTCTGATTTGACCTGTAGCCTGGGATCCTCAATATGCCGCGAGTGTGGCCCTAAAAAGACCAATAAAAAAAAGAAAAATTAAGTGGCAGTAAATATGTACAATATGACTCCCCTCATATAAAAACTTCAAAAGACTATTTCTTACTGTTTGTGTGTGCATATATCTATATATCGAAATCAGAGGAGCAAGCAAAACACATTCATGAATAATGGATATCAATTTTAAGACAGCTCAATTAAGAACGGGGAAAGAAAGAGGATGGAGAGCGTTCCAAATGTATCTATAATGTTTTATTTCTTGAAAATATGAAAAATATGGCAATGCATCAAGACTGAACAAAAGTGAGTGGTGGATAAAAAAATTAGGCATACTTATTTTTCTAAAATGTATCCTGCTGCTCCATATTCTCAGTGCTCACTGGACATTCTAAACCTCTTCTGAATGATATATAGAATCAACATTACAAATACCAACTTACTGGAATAAGCCTGGGCCAGAGGTGCCAGTGGTGTGCCTCACCGCCAACCAAGATGGAGGGCTTTCTGAGTTATGTTTACCGCGCTGAATGTTCTCTTTCCTGCTTCACTGTCATGTGTCAGCCCCTAATAGTCCCTTTTACTTGGCTGCTTCTAACCAGCTGTGGGCATGAAAAATCACATAGTTCGGCCTGTAAAAGCTTTGCCTTAAGTAAGATTTAAAAAGAGGCTTTAATCGGAGAAGCTGAGAAAATTTCCTGTGGGCAAAGTTAACTGTAGATTTTGTAGCATCTACTTTGTTACTCAGAAACCATCTCTCATCTCATCCCTTTTCATTTTAATTTACCTGGCTCTTGTCTACATTTGGACAGCAAAATTACTGGGGAAGTCGAGTTCAAGACAAGTGATACGTTTTTACTATACATAACAAAATAAATTCTTCCTTACTAAAATGCAAAACTAAGAACTGTACATACTCTCAGGCAAGTATCAAAAACAAAGACAAATAATGGAAGTGTAGATTTAAGTTAAAGAATAAGTTTGTGCAACAAATGGTGAAAAGCATCTCCAGTTCTTCACACACACACAAAAAAAAGGAACAACTTTTCCAATGGTTTAAGATTCAAATTGTTAAAATGCACTGTGCAAACTGGCCCACTCCTAAGCGGCTTTGTAAAACTAAAACCTAGCATGAACGTAATCACAGAATTTAAAAATAAACCAAAAGAAATTCACAGATTTTAAAAATTATTATTTCATCCTGGATTTTCTTCCAGAATTCTACGTTACATCTGAAATGAGGGTACTGAAGAAAAGAAGAGAAATTAAAAATTACTTTAACCAGGATTTCCTGTCATGGCTCAGTGGATTAAGAACACAACTAGCACCCATGAGGATGTAGGTTTGATCTCTGACCTCTCTCAATGGGTTAAGGATTTGGCATTGCCAAGAGCTGCCGTGTAGGTTGCAGATGTGGCTCAGATCCAGTGTTGCTGTGGCCGTAAGCCGGCAGCTGCAGTTCTGATTCAACTCCTAGCCTGGGAACTTCCATATACAGCAGGTGTGGCCCTAAAAAGAAAAAACAAAGTTACTTTAACCAAAAAGCAAACCAGGGAGGCAAGGAAGGTAAGCTAATTTGATTTAAGACATTCAACTGTATTTCACTTAGAGGTGTATGTATCCAGTTCTTCCAGGGGAAGGGGTGCCCTATCCATTAACGTAACCCAACTAATCTCTGCAGCAAATACACATAGCCTGTGGAGACGAAAACATGTGAATCACATCTTAGCAGAAAGCAGCACACATACCTGTCTCTAACTTATTAGGCAAAAATTCAAGTCACAGACCAGAAAACTCCACAGAAGACTTCATTAAAAGCTAGCAAAAAAACTTAAATGGTGGCTCAACCACTCAAAGAGGAATTGGTATTTCTTTGACAGAGGTAAGTAAAGCTATGAAAATCAAGCTCCATTACAAGATGCATGATTTGAAAAAGAAAAACCAAGAAACAAAACCACGTAATTTTTTCAGTATAAGGAAATTTCTAACCCTTGTGATTTTAAAAACATTCTGATTAAGTATAAGAAACACAAGGGGTCAAAGATTTGCAAGACAGTTTTTTTTCCCCCTTGTTCATCTAAAATAATTTTAGTACAATTGGAAAAATTGGGCTTATCCTTGAAAAGTCACATGGTCAAACATCAGGGACAATGAGATCTACATAATTAATGAAGAGGTGATTCTCCTCCAGGGATGTGACCACTAAACAGTCAGGTTCCTCTGGAGACGGCAGGAGCCTGATGCTGGAGCCGAAGAAAAGACCACAGGTCCCGTCACACAAAGAACCTGAACACTGTGACTTCAGCAGAAAACATAAGCCCTATGTTCAAGTTCAGTTCTCCCTGTAACTAACTCCAGGGCGTTTGGAAGACATTAAACTACCCTGAGCCTCAGTTTCATCATCTATAAAATGAGGTTGATGAGATTTGTTAAGGTCTCATTTATGCCTAACAGTCTGATTCTATTTTAAAAGCTGTAACTTTAAACTATCTATGAGCCCCTTACTGTGTAAGAGCTGAATTCTTACATTACACTTTGTAAATGTAAGAGAAAGGAGTGTGATGACCATGCCCATTTCTGGTGTGTAACTCACAAAGCAAAGCAAATGTTTAAAAGTACTTTCTGTGTTGGCACAACATTGTAAATCACCTATACTTTAATAAAAAAATTTTTTTTTAAACTAAAAAAAAAAATGAAAGTGCTTTATGTGGCTAAAACACAAAATTACAAATACGACAGCGTCATGAAGAGAAGGTATATAAAAAAAGGCTGCTACGTAGTCTTGCACTGAAATTCTCACTTGTAGAAATGTGAAGTATCAGAGGACCAGTTGTAACCCAAGCGTCTAAAGCATTCTGTAAATTATAGACTCAATATAAACTCTTCTCAATATTCATACTAAAGTTTAACTAAAATCAAATTGTTAAAGAAAAATAACTGCACACGGTGCAGTGGAACCAACACTATTATTAATAACCACAACTGACAATGAGTCATTGAAAATGTTACTCCACCTCTTCAGCCTCTGTTCCTTTGCTCTTCCCCCTAAAGAATCAGAATACACAGTATTTTGCATTTCTATTGTGTTACTTAAGAACAGAAATACCATAATAATCATGTCTGCGGAGCAAAAAATTCAAGGACAACACCAAAAGTTGAGAAAGCCAACAAAAAGGACTATTAGCATGGCCTCAATTCAAACCAACAGAGAAGAATTAACAGATTCACGAGCACTAGGACCTTAAGAAAGAGAAGAAGTCATCTTAGAATTTCTAATAGATATAAGAGGGTTCTACATTTCCATGGGAGATTTTATGGCCAAATTCTCTAAAACAAAGTTTCTCGGTGGGGGCATTACAGACACCTTGGGCTGGTTAATGCTGAGTAATCTGTGTAGAGGACTGTCCTGTGCGCTGAAGGATGCTTACCAGCATCCCTAACCTCTACTCACTACTCACTAGTCGCAGAAGCATCTCCAAACTGTGACAACCAAAAAATATCCCCAAGGGGCGGGTGGGGTAAAATCACTCACTAGAAGGGTTTCCAGTGGAGATAGAGAGAAGGGAATGGAGGTAAAGAGAGAGAAGGGAATGGAGGTAAAGAGAGAGATAGATTGAA
Source organism: Catagonus wagneri (assembly GCA_004024745.2). NCBI lineage: Eukaryota > Metazoa > Chordata > Mammalia > Artiodactyla > Tayassuidae > Catagonus > Catagonus wagneri. The sequence continues at coordinate 5,059,808 of PVHT020000077.1, read as the reverse complement.
GAAAAAAAATTCAAAGGATACATACACAAATTATTTGTAAGGAAGTCATCGAAAGAGATGAACTAACGTAGTTACACAGCCTACTCTCAAAGGAATTCTGACAGTAAAAGGTTTTTTGTTTTTTTAACAGAAACTATGAAGCCGAACAGTTTTCATAAACCAGACAACAGGCAGTGTGGGCATGTGATCTCGGCCAGAGGGCCAGAGGGAGGGAAGGCGAGCCTCAGGACTGCCCGCCTTACAGCCCGGAGGCCATTCCCGGGCTGCGCACAGGGAGGAGGAACACACAGAACCCAGAGGTCTCCTGCACTGGAGGAGACAGAGGCCGACACTGCAGGAGGCCGGGGCAGCTAGAATTTGCGGGGCAGACTACTGGATACAGGGCAACACAGAGGAGAGGTTGGGGGTAGGGAGGCAGAGAGAAAGAAGTGAGCCAGGGCTCCTGAGATCCACTCCTTCAAGCCCTGGCACTCAGCCTAAGTGCACGAGGTTAACTCCTCAAGGCCTGGGAGGCTGGAGAATGTACCACTAGAAAGCTGTAGGACAACAGGGAGCTCACATGTGGCTGCAAATAGTCTGCATCCCCAAGAGCTTAAACAGAGAGCCCCTGACATGCATAGGCACCAGGTAGATTCCTCAGAAACGTCATGAATTAATAGCTGGACTTAGCCCCAAATCACAGGCTACTTTGGACCCATCTTAACAAAGCTTAAAGGCAATGTTCAAAGAGATCTGCAAGTAACTTACCTATGTGCTAGAACAAAACCCACCACTCAACCCGATACAACAAACTCGGCCCTCGACAACATTAAAAAAACAAAAATAAAAACTGCACAGTATCCACGGTCTTGTCCAAAATTATCAAGCTTGCAAAGCAGCAGAAAAACAGGACCCAAAGTGCGTATGTGTTGCAGGTGGGGGGTGGGAATCAAGTGGTAAACGTACAGAAATGACAGAGGTAATGAAATTAGCAGGTAAAGATCTTAAAATAACTACCACAAATATTATACATATGCATAAGGATGCCAAGAGAAGTATGACTACAATAAGAAAGGGAAGATACAATAAGACTTAATTCAACTTCTAGAGACAAAAATACCTCAAATGAAAAATAAATAGTAGGAGACGACGGCAAGATGGTGGAGGAGTAAGAGGTTGTGCTCACCCTCTCCCACAAATACATCAAAAAACACATCTAAATATAACACAACTTGGACGAAACATCATCTGAATGCTGATTAACTTAAGCCTCCAAAAACTGCAAGAAACCCTTGAAATAACTGGGTAGAACAACAGAAAAAAAAAAAAAAGGAGAGAGAGAAAAGGAATCAGGACGGCATCCCGCACCCCAGGGAGGGAGCTGTGAAAGGAAGCCACACTCTGGGAAGCCACCTAACCAACGATCAACGGAGCTAGAGGGACCTCAAAGCCTGAGAAAAAGGCAGAAGCTGGACTGAGAATGGAAAAGCTGAGTTAGAGACTCACAGAGACAAACTGAATACCAGCACAGACACCACAGTCTGGGGCACCGGGCGGTGCCTGGGAGCTGAGACAGAGGCTCCTGAGAGAACACTCAGAGTACCATTGAGGTAACAGCCTGCTCACTCCAAAGAAAAAGACACCAAATATTCAAACTCCCACACCAAAAATAAATAGTAACCCCACCAAAAAATACAAAGGGGCACTTCTGCCTAGAAGTAGCCTTTTAAGACTACGGTGTGGCTTCCCCAAACTCACAGAAAAAGAAAACCACAAGCGAGATGAAGCAGCTCAAAAACCACTCCCAGTTAAAAGAACAGGACAAGTCATTTAAGGCAGCCAACAATGAAACAGACCTCTGCAGTCTGACAGAAATGGAGTTCAGAAGGGAGATAATGAAAATACTTGAATTAAGGCTGAATATCCACGAATTAAGAGAAGATGCAAACAGCAACGCAGATTCCCTTAGAAAGGAACTGGAAAACATAAGGAGGAGCTAAGAAAAGCTAGAAAACTCATTTGCAGAGATGCAAACTGAGCTAAAGGCAATAAAGAGAAGATTGAATAATGCAGAGGAAAGAATTAGTGATGTAGACGATAAAATAATGGAGATCACACAATCGGGACAGCAGACAGAAAATAAAATGAAAAAACATGAAAGCAATATAAGAGATCTCTGGGACAATATAAAGCAGTCCAATTTTCGCATAATAGGAATTCCAGAGTAGAAAAAGAAAAGGGTATTGAAAAAATATTTTAAGAAATTGTCTGAAAACTTTCCATATCTGAAGGACTCTGACATCAAGATACAGGATGCACAGAGGGCCCCGAACATGTTGAACCCAAACAGACCCACACGGAGGCATATTATATTAAAAATGGCAAGAATTAAAGATAAAGAGAGGATCCTAAAGGCAGCAAGAGAAAAGCAAAGCGTTAATTATAAGGGATGCCCCATAAGGCTATCAGCTGATTTCTCTACAGAAACATTACAGGCTAGAAGGGAATGGCAAGATATATTTAAAGTGCTGAAAGGAAAAGGTCCACAACCTAGAATACTCTACCCAGCAAGAACATCATTTAAAATAGAAGGTGACATAAAGAATTTCCCCAACAAACAAAAGCTAAAAGAGTACAGCAATATTAAACCCTTTCTCAAGAAATGCTGAAAAGGTTCCTATAAAAAGAAAGAAAAGCAAAAAGAATCAGAATGGAGGAAACCACAATTAGAAAGCGATCATTCAAATAAGCCAGCATACAGATCTAAACATGAAGATGCTAAAATAAAATAATTAGTTAAAATAAATTAAATTACCAAAAAAAGAGGCAACAACCTCATACATTGTGGGGAGGGAAAGTAGAACTATTTCTTTTTTTGTTTTTTTTAGCTTTAAAAAAAACACTTTTTCTTTTTTTTTTATTTTCTTAATGATTGTTTAAGCCTATATGGTTAACAGGCCACAGCAAGCAGATATAAGAAGGTGTTAACATACTTAAAAAACAGGCCAACCATAAACCAAAATGGGACATCTAATCCATAAATACTGAAAAGAACTTAAGTTTAAAAGAATTGAAACCCATCCATCCAAAAACAGAAAAGAAGAAAAGAGCAACATAGAATCAACTGGAAACAAGATCTAAAATGGCAATAAATACATATCTATCAATAGTCACCTTAAATGTCAACGGTCTGCTCCAATCAAAAGACACAAAGTGGCAGAATGGATAAATAAGCAAAAACCTACAATCTGATGCCTATAAGAGACTCACCTTAGAGCAAAGGACACATATAGATTGAAAGTGAGGGGATGGGGAAAGACATTTCATGCCAACTGACAAGAAAGGAAAGCAAGAGTGGCAATACTCACATCAGACAAAATAGACTTTAAAGTGAAAACCATAAAGAAAAAGAAGGACATTACTTAATGGTTAAAGGATCCATTCAAGAAACGGATATTACAATCATCAATATATATGCCCCTCATATAGGAGCACCCAAGTACCTACAACAAATACTATCAGACATAAAAGGAGAAATAGATGGCAATACAGTAATTGTAGGAGACTTCAACACTCCACTCACATCAATGGACAGATCCTCTAGAGAGAAAATCAGTAAGGCAACAGAGATCCTAAATAACACAATAGAAAAGTTAGACCTAACTGACATTTTCAAGACATTACATCCCCAAAAAATCAGAATATACATTCTGCTCAAGTGCACATCGAACATTCTCAAGGATAGATCACATACTGGGGCACAGAGCTAACTTCAACAAATTTAAGAGTATAGAAATTATTTCAAGTATCTTCTCTGACCACAAAGGCATGAAACTAGAAATCAACCACAGGAAAGGAAATGAGAAAAAACATACTACATGGAGACTAAACAACATGCTTCTAAAAAATGAATGGGTCAATGAGGAAATCAAGAAAGAAATAAAAAAAATACCTTGAGACAAATGAGAATGAAGACACAACAACCTCAAATCTATGGGATGCCACAAAAGCAGCGCTCAGAGGGAAGTTCAGAGCAATACAGGCCTTCCTCAAAAGAGAAGAAAAATCTCAAATCGACAACCTAACTCATCACTTAAATGAATTAGAAAATGAAGAACAAAAACACCCTAAAGCCAGCAGAAGGAAGGAAATCATTAAGATCAGAGAGGATATCAATAAAATAGATTAAAAAAACAATAGAAAAAAATCAATAAATCCAAGAGCTGGTTCTTTGAAAAGGTAAACAAGATTGACAAACCTCTGGCTAGACTCACCAAGAAGAGGAGAGAAAAAACCCAAATAAACAAAATAAGAAATGAAAAAGGAGAAATCACAACGGATATTACAGAAATACAAAAAACCATGAGAGAATACTATGAACAATTGTATGCCAACAAATTTGATAACCTAGAAGAAATGGGACAACTTTTAGAGACTTACACCCTCCCAAAACTGAATCAAGAAGAAATAAATCAACTGAACAGACCAATCACTAGAAATGAAATTGAGTATGTCATCAAAACACTCCCTACAAATAAAAGTCCAAACATACAAAGAGGAACTCATACCCATCCTCCATAAGCTTTTCCAAACAGTTGAAGAAGAAGGAACACTCCCAAAGACATTCTATGATGCCAACATCACCTTAATTCCAAAACCAGACAAAAACACCACAAAAAAAGAGAATTACAGGCCAATATCTTTGATGAATATAAATGCAAAAATTCTCAACAAAATTGTAGCCAACCGAATCTACCAGCATATCAAAAAGATCATGCACCATGACCAGGTGGGATTCATCCCAGGTGCACAAGGATGGTTCAACATACACAAATCAATCAACGTCATACACCACATTAACAAAAGAAAAGTAAAAAACCACATGATCATCTCAACAGATGCAGAAAAAGCATTTGACAAAGTCCAACATCCATTCATGATCAAAACTCTTACCAAAGTGGGAACACAGGGAACATTCCTTAACATAATAAAGGCCATATATGAAAAACCCACGGCAAAAATAATACTCAATGGAGAAAAGCTGAAAGCCTTCCCACTAAAATCTGGAACATGACAAGGATGCCCACTCTCTCCACTATTATTCAACATAGTATTAGAAGTCCTAGCTACAGAAATCAGACAAACAGAAGAAATAAAAGGCATCCAAATAGGAAGAGAAGAGGTAAAACTGTCACTATATGCAGATGGCATGATACTATATATAGAAAACCCCAAAGACTCAACTCCAAAATTACTTGAACTGATCAACAAATTCAGCAAAGTAGCAGGATATAAGGTTAACCTTCAGAAATCAATCTCATTTCTGTATACTAACAATGAAATATTAGAAAAAGAATACCAAAATATTTTACCTTTTAAAATAGCACCCCAGGAGTTCCCATCGTGGTGCAGCAGTTAATGAATCTGACTAGGAACCATTAGGTTGTGGGTTCGGTCCCTGGCCTCCTTCAGTGGGTTAAGGATCCGGCATTGCCGTGAGTTGTGGTGTAGGTTGCAGATGGGGCTCGGATCCTACATTGCTGTGGCTACGGCGTAGGCTGGTGGCTACAGCTCTGATTAGACCCCTAGCCTGGGAATATCCACATGCTGCGGGTGTGGCCCTAAAATGACAAAAAGTCAAAAAAATAAAATAAATAAAATAGCACCCCAAAAAAATCAAATACCTGGGAATAAACCTGACCAAGGAGATGAAAGACTTATATGCAGAGAACTACAAAACATTAATCAAGGAAATCAAAGAAGATACAAAGAAATGGAAAGATATTCCATGTTCATGGGCTGGAAAAATTAATATTGTAAAAATGGCGATACTACCCAAAGCAATCTACAGATTCAATGCAATCCCTATCAAATTACCCATGACATTCTTCACAGAACTAGAACAACCAACCCAAAAAATTATATGGAACTACAAAAAGACCCAGAATTGCCAGAGCAATCCTGAGGAACAAAAACCAAGCAGGAGGCATAACTCTCCCAGACTTCAGGCACTATTACAGGGCCACAGTAATCAAGACAGTGTAGTACTGGTACCAAAACAGACATATGGACCAATGGAACAGAATAGAGAACCCAGAAATAAACCCAGACACCTATAGCCAATTGATCTCTGACAAAGGAGGCAAGAACATAAAATGGGAAAAAGAAAGTCTTTTCAGTAAGCATTGCTGGGAAACTTGGCCAGCTGCATGCAAATCAGTGAAACTAGAACACACTCTCACACCATGCACAAAAATAAACTCAAAATTGCTTAAAGACTTAAATATAAGACAAGACACCATTAAACTCCTGGCAGAAACATTAGTAAGACATTCTCTGACATCAACCTTACAAATGTTTTCTCAGGTCAGTCTCCCAAAGCAACAGAAATAAAAGCAAAGATAAACCAGTGGGACCTAATCAAGCTGACAAGCTTTTGCACAGCAAAGGAAATCAAAAAGAAAACTTACAGAATGGGAGAAAACAGTATCAAATGATGCAACTGACAAGGGATTAATCTCTAAAATATACAAACAACTGATGTAGCTCAACCGCAAAAAAGCCAACAACCCCATTGAAAAATGGGCAAAGGACCTGAATAGACATTTCTCCAAAGAAGATATACAGATGGCCAACAAGCACATGAAAAAATGCTCAACATCACTGATGATTACAGAAATGCAAATCAAAACTACCATGAGATACCACCTCACACCAGTCAGAATGGCCATCATTAATAAGTCCACAAACAACAAATGCTACAGGGGGTGTGGAGAAAAGGGAACCCTCCTGCACTGTTGGTGGGAATGTAGGCTGGCACAACCACTATGGAAAACAGTATGGAGGTACCTTAGAAAACTATACATAGAACTACCAGATGACCCAGCAATCCCACCCTTGGGCATATATCCAGACAAAAATTTCCTTGAAAAAGACACTTGCACATGCATGTTCACTGCAGCACTATTCACAATAGCCAAGACATGGAAACAAACCAGATGTCCATCCACAGATGATTCGATTAGGAAGATGTGGTATATATACCCAATGGAATACTATTCATCCATAAAAAGGATAAAATAATGTCATTTGCAGCAACATGGATGGAATTAGAGACCGTCATACTGATTGAAGCAAGTCAGAAGGAGAAATACAGATGCCATATGATAACTTGAGTCTAATATACTGCACAAACGAAACCTCTCAACAACGAAGAAAATCACGAACTTGGGGAACAGACTTGTGGTTGCTAAGGGGGTGGGGGAGAGGGTGGGAAGGAATGGGGTTAACTAGTGCTTCGGTGATGGAAAAGCAAGGAGATCCAGCTGTATAGTACAGGAAACTATGTCTAATCACATGTGACAAATCCATATATGTACATGTAACCGGGTCACCATGCGGTGCAGTTGGAAAATTTGACAGAAATCTGTAAACCAGGTATAATGCAAAAATTGAAAAAAGAAAAAGAAACAGTAAAATTGACAGATTCTGCAAAAAAAATAGTAAATCTGAAGACACAGCAATAGTAATTATATTTTATGTATGGTAAATTACTAAGTTTTTTCATAAGAATTAACCAAATATCTATGCATTTGCTTCATAAGCCTTTCTCTGATATATGATTGGACTGTTATCATATATGTACTAAGTTCTGACCTGATTCTGGGTCTTCTAATCTAGCCATTGATAGGTTTCGTGTCATCTCATAGTGCTTTATGAGAGCTTCACTATACATTTTAACATTTGATAGGCAAGTCTTCTCTCACATCTTTTCTCTTTCAAAATTTCTTAATCCAATCTTGCACGTCCATTCCTCAAGATGATCCCTGGAATTTTACTACATTTCAAAATGTTACTGAAAAACATAATTTGGAAAAAAAGTGCATTTTTACTAATCATTTTTCCTTCCAGGGCTAAAATATTTGTCTTGATTTATCTCAGTGGTATTTTGAGATTCACCAAACTTTTTTTTTTTTTAATATAAGTCTTTTTTCCTCAGGCTTACAAAATAAATAATTATCCCCAAATAATATTTTATAAAATTTCTCTTTCCAATAATGACATTGTATGTGCTTTAATCCCTCCTATTCACTCTTCCCAACTTATATATTTGCATATATTGAACAGTTATACAAGTATTTTTCCAAATGATTCACCTGCTCTGATGCAATCTGAATGCTATCCCTGAAGATTCCCTCCTCTGTATTCTGAACCAAGCCTTCTGTTTCCTAGCTCTCACATTTTTCTTCTTGGTGCGGCTAATCAGATCAATGTTTAGACAGGCTCTCACCATTATGTCAGAGGTGTTGACAGAGGTCAATGAAGGGCAGACTGTTCAATAAACGGTGCTAGGCTGATTGGGATCACATATTAAAAATAGTAAAACTGACTTTTATTTCAACCATACACAAAAATCAGCCCCAAGTGGATCACAGATGTAAGTAACAGGTAAGACAATAAAGTTCCCAGAAGATAACAGAAAAGTATCTTCATGATCTCAAGATATAAAAGAATTTATTCAACAAGACATAAAAAAGCACTAGCCATAAATTTAAGAACATCTGCTCTTCAAAGACACCGTAAAAAGCACAGCGGAAGAAGAAACCTTCAACATATTTAGCTAATAAACAACTAGTATGAAGAACATATAAGAACTGCTCCAAATCAATGAGAAAAAGAAAAGCAATCAAACAGAAAAGTGGACAAATGCAAACACTTGACCAAAAAAAGTTTATTTAAACGGCCAATAAACACATACAATAGCATCCAGTTTCATTCAAATCAGGAAAAGACAAAACTGAAGCAAAATGGCACACTGTTTTCCCAAGATTAACAAAAAACGAGTCTGGAAATAGAAAGTCCTGAGCAAGGGTATGGAGAAAAGTGAACTCACACGCACTTCTTGGGGAAGACAAACAGGCACCCTGACTTCAGAGCACAGATCAGCACTGTCTAACAGGCGGAGATCTGCAGAGCTGTGATCCAGCACAGCCGTTTTCAGGTACATACACTCGGGAGAGCTTGCCTACGTGTACCAGGTGACATAAATACGAGATGTTCATGACAGTTGTTTGTAATAATGAAACACTTGAAACTAACGCAGGGTCCCCAAACAGGAAAATGGACAGATAAATAGAGTGCACTGTAAACTTACAGCCATGAACAACACAAACAGATCGGGATAAAAAGAATACATACTATATGAACCCATTTGTATCATTTAAAAATGGACAAAACTAAGGCATATTAATTATACAGATAAGAATCTATGTGATAAACTGTGCAGGGAATAATAAACTCAAGGTACAGATTACCTTGTTGCAGGAGCAGACAGTAGATGCCATCGGAATGGGGCATACACGAGGGTGTAAAAGATGTAGCTTGACTTGGGTGGTGGGGACTCAGGTGTTCTTTTTATTAAGCCATATGTATACAAAGCCAGGCATAGCCATTAAATACTCTTTTGCATTTACATGTCATAATACACTAACAGCTTACAATATTAAAATACACTAATCTCTCTGCAGTTCAAAAATTGCTCTCACCTGCCCTGCAGGTTTATCTTCTAGAGACCAATCTGGAACACTCCAGCCATGGGAATGCCTAGCAGGCTTAGTGGGAGTCAAAGTCTATGTACTAAGTAATGAGACACCCAACCCCCTTCCCTTTCTCAACTCCAAACTGATTATCACATTCTTTTTGTTTTGTTTGGGAATCTGATATGATAAATCCAGAAAAACGTAAAACTTACCTCTGCCACTTCCTTCTGAAAAGTCAACGTCATCTGGGTTCTTCCATAAGCAAAAGGTCCATTTCTATGAGAAACGTTTTCGAGCCACTTGATAATCAGTGGAGTTGATACACTAAAAGGCAGATTTCCAATAATATGTACATTTGGAGGATCTGGTTGGCATAAGAAAAACAACTTGGAATGATTTCATCAATATATGATGTTTACTCTGAACAACTTTAGTTCAGAGTAAAACAATATTAACAGCATCAAACAAAAATACATGAAAAGATATGGCTAAGTACTTTCAGTCCACTTATTCTTCAGAAGCAGTGTTTTCTCACAATCAGCTTTGAATTACTGGAAAAAATCCTACCTAATTAGTATTCAGTCAGTCAAAGTTTTGGTTTGTAAAAATACAAAAAGTTGGCGTTCCCGTCGTGGCTCAGTGGTTAACGAATCTGACTAGGAACCATGAGGTTGCAGGTTCGATCCCTGGCCTCGATCAGTGGGTTAAGGATCCAGCGTTGCCATGAGCTGTGGTGTAGGCTGCAGATGCGGCTCGGGTCCCGCGTTGCTGTGGCTGTGGCGTAGGCCAGCGGCTACAGCTCCTGTTAGACCTCTAGCCTGGGAACCTCCATATGCCTCGAGTGCAGCCCTAGAAAAGGAAAAAGACAAAAAAAAAAAAAAATTTGGTTTTAGGGAAAAGATCCTTTGCCTTGCACACAATGACATGAAAGTTCCTGCAGGGCCCCCAGATGAAACTGTGCAACCTCCAGGAAGGGGATACAGACTGGATGTGAAGACGTACGTGTGTGCAACACACACGTGGTAAGGGAAGTCACAGGAGCGGAGACGTCAGGCAAACCTGCTGCATGAGAAGACGCCCTCCCCCGCCCTGCAACCTCAGAAATGAGATGCAAGATGTGGGCGGAAAAATAACCACCAGCACAGGACAGTCAGAGAAAGCTCACAAGAATGTCAAAGAAAAAATAGGAGGGCCTGGTATCAAGAAAGACAGAAGCAGAGAAATCTTCTAGAAGAGAGTAACAGATGATGCTGGGGAACTTTGAGAAGGTCTGAAACAGGCAGTGAGGAGGTCGGTCACGGCGGCTGCGACTGGCTGGGCAGCGCGGAAACTTAAAGGCAGTGTGATGAGAAGAGAAGAGCACGCTGGCAGGTGGAGACGGGCAGTGCTGGCGTCTCTGCAGTAACCAAGCGTGCAGAGGCCAGAGACACGCGGGCAACAACGGAGATGCACTATAATGGCTCCTCCACTCGTTCTGAGGGGTTTTAGGGGCAAAAAACACACCCCCTATCTATGTATTCCAAGGAGCTGGCACACAGCAGGTACCCAATAAACACTGTCCGTGAATGAAGAGTGTATTGGTTGGTCACTGAATGTGAAAAACAATGGAAATAAAGTTAAAATGAAGGCCTGGTTATGGCTGGGTTTACTAAAACACTTCTTTTTTTCACCATTTGGAAAAAAATAAAAAAAAATAAAAAAAAAATAAAGTTCATTCCATCCTTATATGGTATCATAAAAATGGCAAGTTTATTTGAACAGAACCCAAAATATTTGAAAAACATGAGACAAACTAAAATTAAGAAAAAGTAATTTGATATTTTGGAAGAAATGGAAAAGCAGAAAAAAACTACAATGCACATTAGCTATTTAATTCTGTTTCTCTAATTTTAAATGCAAATATATATTAAATATTTGTAATCCAAATAATTATAAAAGAAAATAAGAAAACTAACCCAAGTCACTTACCATCCTCCCACTGTCTTTTGAGATTTTCTGGAAAAGCCCTTTCTGTCTTAAATGTCAACACATCTCCATGGACAATTCTCAGTTTTCCAGGTGCTGCATCAGAAAGCATCTAGTTTACAAAAAAGTCAATAAAATGAGCTTATACACTTTGGAAGAAAGCAAAACTAATTTTTTTTTTTTCAAATCTGTGCACCATTAAATCAATCAAAAACCAGAGACTAAGAGGGATCATTAATGAACTAATAGCTTACTGTGTCCATTGTAACAGACAACTGTGTTTGACTTTTAACACATATGAATGACTGGGGGACAGGTGACAGATAATAGTTTAACAACAGCTTATAACTTCACAAAATAACAAGACTAACATAATTTGACCCTCAGAATGACCTGTATTTCTGTATAAATCTAGCAAAACCTCAACTCCTATCTATGTTTTTAGAGACTAAGGACATCATAATGAGAACATTCTGAAAATTGATTAGAAGCAAATCATATGAAAGACAAACATAATTCAATTAAATCTTTATAGCTAAGTATTTACAAAGGATTCTACATATGACCAAGATAACTTAAGCTGCAAGTGGAGTCAACCAAGTAGAAAGTCATCTGTCACTGCCAAGCTGTATGTGGAACTGAGACACTCCCTTGAACAGAGTAGCCTTAAAGTTATTTCTTGATCCACAGGTACTTTCAACCTAATGAATTATCCTGCATGTTTTAACAAAAGCTACCTCCCAACTTATTTTTGCTTCCCTCCCTCTTAAGTTCTCCTAAGCAAACAAGAAAGAAAGAGACCTTTCCCCTATCTTTTTTCCCTCCATTTCATTTACCTGAGCACCATACCTCAAAACATGCTCTTGCAGTACTGAAGTGTTGGCACCTTACAGCTAAGCCACCTATGAATTTGTGTTAAGTGCCTGGGACCCAACATAAGACTTGATTCTTGAAGTCCTCAGTAAAAAACAAACAACAAAAACTCTCCAGATACAATCCCTGAGCTTGGTAAGGTTTAAGATGCAGAACTGAATATAATCAATGAACAAACATATATAAATTCCAAAGGAAGAGGTTACCTTCTTCCTACATTAAATCTCAGCTCAGGAAGCCCAGAGAACCTTGGCTCCAACTCAAGGAACTTTTGCCCTAAGCATCCTTTGGACCTGTTTCTCTAGTTTAATTGAAAGCTGATTTTCTCTCCTCACTCTTCCCATGACCAACTCAGGCAAGAGGAAAGAGGAAAGCAGCGTCACCAAGGCCAGCGAGGAGACATAGACCAAGGCTCCCAGCTGCAGATCGCTCCCACCCTTGGGTCTACGGGTTTCTTTCTCCTGTACCAACACAGGCTCCTCAAGGGCAGCACCTGTTTCTTCATGTCCCCTGCAGCTGCAACCGTACACAGTAACTGCTTTATATATATTTCATAAGTAGATGAATATGTTAATGACCAAATGGCATTTAGTTTTCTGTGATTGCTGGAAAATTCCTCACCTAGTCTGTGAGATTTGGGGCTCCTCAAATTTGTCAGGTAGAGAATCTCACAAAGATTTTTTTCACTGATAAATTAGTTACAATTATACAGGTAATATTTCAGAAATACACAGCTGAAATGTGTATACTGGTTAGAGGCTAAACATTTTAAGTATGGAATTCATCTAGTTTGATATGTTTGGCCATGGTAGCAAAAATAAGTGTATACCTCTGATATCAATGTACTCATGGATTACTTTAAGTTGCCATGATTTGCTAAAACTTAATCTGATGAGTTTCAGACAATTCTTAGAAAATACGTATTATAAAAATAAAAAAAACGAAGATAGCTCTCTATGGGAAAGGCTCTTACTGTATAAAAACTGTGTATTACAGGGTCACAGTTATCAAGACAGTGTGGTACTGGTACCAAAACAGACATTAACAGACCAATGGAACAGAATAGAGAACCCAGAAATAAACCCAGACACCTACGGTCAATTAATCTTTGACAAAGGAGGCAAGAACATAAAATGGGAAAAAGAAAGTCTTTTTAGTAAGTACTGATGGGAAACCGGAACAGCTACATGCAAATCAATGAAACTAGAACACACTCTCACACCATGCACAAAAATAAACTCAAAATGGCTTAAAGACTTAAATATAAGACAAGATACCATCAAACTCCTGGAAGGGAACATTGGCAAAACATTCTCTGACATCAACCTTACAAATGTTTTCTCAGGTCAGTCTGCCAAAGCAACAGAAATAAAAGCAAAGATAAACCAGTGGGACCTCATCAAGCTGACAAGCTTTTTTGCACGGCAAAGGAAACCAAAAAGAAAACTTACAGAATGGGAGAAAACAGTATCAAATGATGCAACTGACAAGGGATTAATCTCTAAAATATACAAACAACTTATACAACTCAACAGCAATAAAGCCAACAACCCAATTGAAAAATGGGCAAAAGACCTGAATAGACATTTCTCCAAGGAAGATACACAGATGGCCAACAAGCACATGAAAAAATGCTCAACATCACTGATGATTATAGAAATGCAAATCAAAACTACCATGAGATACCACCTCACACCAGTCAGAATGGCCATCATTAATAAGTCCACAAACAACAAATGCTACAGGGGGTGTGGAGAAAAGGGAACCCTCCTGCACTGTTGGTGGGAATGTAAGCTGGTACAACCACTATGGAAAACAGTATGGAGGTACCTTAGAAAACTATACATAGAACTACCATATGACCCAGCAATCCCACTCTTGGGCATATATCCAGACAAAACTTTCCTTGAAAAAGACAACTGCACACGCATGTTCACTGCAGCACTATTCACAATAGCCAAGACATGGAAACAACTCAAATGTACATCGACAGATGATTGGAAGACTACTCAGCCATAAAAAAGAATAAAATAATGCCATTTGCAGCAACATGGATGGAATTAGAGACCCTCATACTGAGTGAAGTAAATCGGAAGGAGAAAGACAAATACCATATGATATCACTTACATCTGGAATCTAATATACTGCACAAATGAACCTTTCTACAGAAAAGAAAATCATGGACCTGGAGAACAGACTTGTGGTTGCCAAGAGGTGGGGGAGGGAGTGGGATGGTATGGGAGTCTGGGGTTAATAGTGGTAGACTATTGCCTTTAGGATGGAAAAGCAAGGAGATCCTGCTGTATAGCACTGGGAACTCTGTCTAATCACTTGTGACAAATCTACATATGTATGTGTAACCAGGTCACCATGCTGTGCATTTGGAAAATTGACAGAAATCTGTAAACCAGCTATAATGGACAAATTTTTAAAAAAATAAAAAAAAAATTGTGTATTTAATGATAGCATTTACCGTCAATGAAGAACATTACATTTTTTCTGTAATTATGCTTCACATAATTAAAACAAAACAAATTAGCATTCTAAAAACAAAAAGGCAGAACTAAAAGCTTATGTTTCACAATGTCAATACATAGAAATAAATTAAGTAATTAGTAATTAAGATTAAAAACAATGTAAATTTGGCTCTTTGGCACTAATTTACATGTTCTGATAACTCAATCACGTTTGAAATGTTAATGTTTCCACACTCACACCATAGCTGCATACCAGAAATGGATATAATACACATTTACCTTCCTTTTTTACTAGGTTTAAAGCTGCATTTCTATTTATGTATTTACTTATTTGGATTCTCCTTCAGGCTTAAGTGTCAGTCCATGATACACCGAGTCCTCCTGTTCTTTAAAAGGCCTACCTTTACCAGGACTACTGTGTACGCTCATCTTCCCTTCCCACTCCCCACTGCAGAAGGAATGAACGCTGGTGTTCACAGTTTTATATGAAGGACCTGAAGCAATTACAGAGGGGAAAAAAGGCAGTGCAAAGTGAAACGACCGTATGATTACAGACAACAGCCATTTCAACACCTAATGATGTTCAGCAACGGCACAGAAAGACCTTCTAACCAACCAGTAATAGAAGAAAATGTTTTCATTATCATAATGATATTTGGGGACGATGAAGGGGTGGGGAAGATCACCATTATAGCCCTCCAAGTTAACACTGCTGCACCACACCTCAGGACTCCGCAGGGGTTGCCTCACCATGTGCGCGAAGGCACAGCTGACTACGAATGTAGGCACCTGATTACAACCAACTCAGTGTTTCTACAGACACTTAAGCTGTTCTACGTTTTTATCTTAGTTTCCAATCCTATACTCTTCCAAATTAGGACATAAGCTTTGAGTAAAAGGCATTCATTGAATAAGGTTGTAAAAACACACAGAACCCAACCAGGAGAGGAGAAACATACGTAAATTGTGAAAGCTTTACATCCTAACCATCCTAGAGATGTCGGAGCGCCCAACCGACACGCTGAATTTTATCATCCTTACGCAGCACTGGAAGTAACCACAGAACACGTATTTTTCTGGTATCACATTTTGTAAAGTGTACAAGGAACAAATAGAGGAGGCCTTTAATAAAAGGGAAAACAAATGCAGAAATACCCTTCACATAGTCACCTAAAAGTCTCTGTTCCCTGACAAGCCAAGGTCTTAGTGACACTTTGGGGTGGGGGGATACAAGTAACTGTGGTCTATCTAGGTAGTTTGTTGGTCATATAATTTGATGAGGAAAGAACGTATGAAATTCTTGGAACTTATGACCATTTATAAATTCCTTGAGAAGAAAAAACTTTATCAAACAGCCCTTTTGTATGTTTTATGCCACCCTCCCATGGCAGCCAACCCTGGACGGGGGTAAGCATGAATTACACAGCCAGTGATAGTACGTTCCTTCTAACTTGCCACAAAGTAGGAACCCAAACACGGCTGAAGGAAGGGCTGGGAAAAAACTTTTAGGTGAACTATAAAGAATGAATCTATAATTGGAATATGATAAGAAAAAGAAACTTTATTTTTTACCTATATAGAAGGTAAGACTGACGCACATTATTCAAAAAAGATAATGTTACAATAGATTTTCCTTAAGGTGAAGATTACAGCATGATTTCAAAACATCACTTTTTTTTCCCCCCCCAGCTGCACAAAGGCATATGGAAGTTCCTGGGTCAGGGATCGAATCCAAGCTGCAGCTGTGATCAACACTGCAGCTTCAGCAATGCTGGATCCTTAACCCAATGCATGCCCAAACCCATGCCTCAGCAGGGACCCAGGTCACCACAAAGAAGATGCCAGATCCTTAACCCCCTGCACCACAGTGAGAGCGCCTCAGAAAAATACAGAAACAACTCATTTACTCATACTCATAAAGAAATTAAATGTTTATTAAATTTTCTATTCAACCAATGTTACTGCTTTAAATGTTAACATTTCTTAAACAGAAACTTACAGATATAAATCTGTTAAAACTATATTTCACATTCTCTTCACCAATCAAGAATAATGAACCCAATTTCACTCTTCTTGAAGACTTGGGTCATTACTGCCTGCAGAGCAATGGCCTCAATGGTTATGATCCTTTTCAATTTTTATATTAGTTTTATACAGCTTTACACTGCCACAGTAATAACTGTTACTTCTTGCTATTGCTAGTGGATCTGCTTCTGGCACTGACCTCTATACCTCCAATTCACAGGGGACTAGGAAATCCACTTGGCTGCAAGCTATCTTTTGCATATTGGTTGAGTGCTGTCTATGTTATGATTAACTCTGGTTATATCTGTATCAAGTGAAAGTTACATGTGTAAAGTACGTAATCATGTCACAAGAGAAAGTCTTCTGTGTTTAAAATTTGCTAGCAATGAAAGAATTTCAAATTTTTCCTATCTCTGATTAAAAACAGTTCCTTTTGTCAGGATGACTAAATTACTTTAATATCCCTTTATAAGATGACAGGAAAGGAGAATAATTGTAATAGCAACCATTTATTGACTACTGGCAATAGGCTAGGCTCTTTACATATCCTTGAAGTAACCACAAAAGACATTATTCCCATCCTGCAGATGAGAATGCTAAAGCTGTGAAACTAAAAAACATTCAAAGGCAAGTTCAAGGTCCCAAATTTAATAAATGCCACTTATGATATTTGAATACCAGCTTATTTGATTTTCAATCCCCTGAACACTCCACTTTGCCTATCAAGTAGAAACAATCTGTTCACCTATTATAAAACTCCAGAGGCAGTACTAACAATAATCAAAGCCTTACAACCTCCAAAATTCCATGAAATAAGCATATAAGTTAATGGTTAAGACGAATTGTAGTGCTTCTTACTCTGTTCAAGACAAAACATAGGAGATGAGATATGAGATATACTCTTCAGACTTAAATAAGAAATGGACAAAAGACTTGAGGCAATAATATTCAGACATTGGACAAGAAAGTGCAAGAAAACCTGCAGATCCAAGAAGCTCTCATTGCCCCACGAGCAAGAAACACAAAGAAAATGACACCAAGGCACATCATGATGAAACTGCTCAAAACGGGGTACAAAGAAAAAATTCTTAAAAATGACCAAAGAAAACAGACAGAAGCAAAGAAACACAGACTTCCTCTCAGAAACAATACTTAGTAAGAAGACAGCAGAGCAGCATCCTGAGCACTAGGGAAAAAAAAAAACCTGCCAGCATGTTTGTCTTTTTTCTTTTTTTTTTCAGGGCCGCACCTGCGGCATATGGAGGTTCCCAGACTAGGGGTCTATTCCGAGCTGTAGCTGCCGGCCTTCACCACAGCCACAGCAACACCAGATCCGAGCCGCATCTGCGACCTATACACAGCTCATAGCAATGCCAGATCCTTAAGTCACTGAGTGAGGCCAGGGATCGAACTTGCAACCTCATGGTTCTTAGTCGGAATCGTTTCCACTGCACCACCACGGACACTCCAGCCAGCATGTTTTTCAACACAAAGGCAAAATAAAACACTTTTTCAGACATACAAATGCTGAAAGATTATCAAGAGATCTACACTGCAAGAAATGCTAAAGCAAGTCAGGTAGAAAGAAAATACAAACAAAAATAAGGATGAAGAACACTCAAAACAGTAACCACGTGGGTAAATACATAAGCACTTTTGCTTATTTTTTAAGTATTTTTAATACAGAATTGCCTTTTAAAATAAAAATAGCATTGTATTATGAATTTTATAACATATGGAGAATCATGACAATAGCACAAAGACCTGACAGGGTGAGATGCAAGTATAGTAATATAAGATTTATGGAATACATTATACACTATGAATAAACCACCAAAATAACAAAATAGAGTTACAGGTAAGAAATTACTACCATCAGTAGGCTGACTACCAGCCCCACAAAGACGTCCACACTCTAATCCCTGGAAGCTGTGACTGTTACACTACATGGTAAGAGCAACTTGGCCAATGTGATTAAAGCTGTTTTTTCTTTTTAAACAGCCACACCCACAGGATGTGGAAGTTCCCAGGGCCAGGGGCTGAATCCAAGCCACAGCTGTGGCAACACGCTCTTTTAACCCACTGCGCCAGGCTGGGGACTGAACCTGTACCTCCGCAGCAAGCCGAGCCACTGCAGTCAGGTCTTTAATCTACTGTGCCACAGTGGGAACTCCTAAAGATCTTGAGACGTGGAGATTATCCAGGTCAGCTCAATGTAAGCACAAAGGGTCCTTATAAGAGAGAAAGGAAGGAAGATTAGTGTCAATAGTAGAGATGGAGAAGAGGGCCATGAGCTAATGAAAGCAGGTGGCCTCTAGAAGCTGAAAAAGCAAACAGATTCTCCCCTGAAGCCTCCAGAAGAATGCAGTCTTGCTGACCTTACTTTTAGGTTTTTGATCCCTACAACTATAAATGAATAAATGTATCATTTTAAGCTACTAAATTTGTGGTAATCTGTTACAACAGCAATAGAAAACTAATACGTAAGGCAGAGATGGTCAGATTGGTAGGAAAATGCAAGAACCACTACATGCTGCCTATGAGACCCCCGCTTTAAATATAAAAACACAAATAGGTAAAAAGAATGGAAAAGAGATACAATTCTCACACTAATCAAAAGTAAGCTGGAATGGGAGTTCCCTAGTGGTCTAATGGTTAGGATTCAGGCTTTCACTGCTGTGGCCCAGGTTCAATCCAAGGTCTGGGAACTGAGATCCCAAATCAAGCTGCTACATGCACAGCAGGCAAAAAAAAAAAAAAAAAAAAAAAAGCTATTATAACTATCAAAGTAGATTTCAGAGGAAAGAATATTACAGGTGACCATGAAGATCATTTCGTAATGAACAAGGAGCCAATCAAGGAGCCAATCCATCATAAAGATAAAACAATCCTGAATGTTTATACATCAATAAAAGTGCTTCAAAATAGGTGAAACAAAAACTGATAGGACTACACAAGGAGAGATGACAAATCTGCAATTAAAATTCAAGATATCAATACATTTCTCTCAATAAATGACTGAACAAGTAGACAGAAAATCACTAAGGAGAGAGAGTACTTGACTAATGCCAACCGACCTAAATGAAATTTATGCTGCATCCAACAATAGCAGAAGGCATATTATTTTCAAGAAATATTTAGCAAGACATATCATTCTGCTTATGCCACAAGCAAGTCCAAATTAATTAAAAGTGATTCAAGTCACGCAAAGTATGCTCTGATCACATGGAATTAAATTAGAAATTAATAGCAGAAAGAGATCTTAAAAGCCCTCAAACTTAAATAATCTGTAAGTCAAATAAAAAACTACAAGGTAAATTGGAGCTACAGGTTATGTGGGAAATGCAAAGGCTCTATTATAGAAAAAACAATTTTGAAAAAGAAAAACAAGGTTTTTCATTGTTTTCAACATTACCTGCTCTTAAGTCTTAAAACTACAGTAATTGATACAGATTGGTATTGGTGAAAAGACAGAACTACAGATCAATAAAACAGAACTCGAAGTCCAGAAATGGACCAATACATATAAAACTGATTTTTGACAACAATGACAACAAGGCAACTCAATGAGGAAAATTTTCTCAACAAACGTTAAAAAAAAAACAATGAACTTCTACCCATACCTCACAATATATACAATAAAATATGTCAGGACTACGTGTAAAAGTTGAAATTATAAAATTTCTAGAAGAAAACATATGAGAAATTCTTAGTTTGGGTTTTGGCCTGTTTCAAAAAATTTTTTCCCAGAGTACTGTAACTCTGAAAGGTGCATAAAAATTTAAGAATTAAAACTCTAAACACTGGATAGGGTAGGTGGAAGCAAATTATACACTGACTCCATTCTGACAATTTACAGTTAGAATGAACTAAGTTTAGCGTCTCTACAAGTTTCCTTACTGAAAAAATGTTGGTGATACCTTCCTACCTTTTCGGCTCCTTGTAAGGAGCTAATATTACCTAGTGAGTCATAGGGATTTACTGTAATATTTAATTCCAAACTGTAGATTTGTATCAAGGTTCATGTTCCTCTCTGTGCAAAAAGATCTGTTTTTGTTGTTGTTGTTGTTGTGGAATGTTTAGCACAAGAGGAGAGCAGGTTCTGGCAGAGTTTATGATTTGGTTCACCTGGAGCAGACAAACGAGGCAGAACTCTAAACAACAAATGAAGGCCTCTACCTGACCCCTGGAAAATTGGAAGGGATTTCTTATTTCTCCTTCCCATTTAGAGTCATCCTTTGGTATTTGCAGGGGATTGCTTCCAGAACCTGCTCAAGATAACCAAATTCACAGATGCCCCGGTCTCATAATCCCTCCCTACCTTCGGGTTCAACTAACTAATCATGAAATACTGTATGAAGTTATTTTTAAAAATCTGCATATAAGTGGACCCATGCAGTTCAAATCTGGGTTAAAGGTCAACTGTCCTTTGAAAACAGGACTTTATGTTGTTAGGCATTCTCTTCTAAGAATCTGTACATTGTTCAGGAAATAAGCTTTCACCTCAATTAGCATTCCAATTTTTTTTTTTTAAAAAAACGAGCTATCATTAGCATAACACTACGTTAGCTTCAGGTGTCTAACATAATGATTAGATATCTGTATACACTGCAAAATCATCACTACAATAAGTCTAGTTAACATCCATCAACACACAACCTCAACCGAGTTGCACCCCATGGGGCAGGCCCCTCCTTCATATACCCTGCTCTTAACTCCTCCCTCCAGTACTTAAAAATGACAGTATCTGCTGCACACTTCCCAAGTTGTTTTTTTACAGATGCTAAAACCACCACCACATGGAAGGAATTAACTATCTCATGATCATGAGCACTCAGTCCCCAGACCTACTGGCACCTAAGTATTCATAATGTTAGCCCCCTTCTCCATCAGCCAATCAGAGAACTGAGCACAAGCTGACCATGTACTCTGCAACCCTCCTCCCTCATCTGGCTTTTTAAAATGCTTTACAATTTCAGGTTTGGAGAGTTTGGGCTTTTTTGGAACTCAAGCCACCCATCCTCTTGCATGGCTTGCAATAAGCCTTTTTCCGCTCCAAACTCTGATGTTTTGGTTTGTTTGGTCTCACTATGCATCAGGCACATGAACTTACGCTAACACAGCTACATCTGTTCTTATGATTAGAACTTTTAAGATTCTCTCTCAGCAACTTTCAAATATACAATACGATTATTATTAACTATGGTCACCATGCTGACATTACATCCCCAAGACTTATTTTACAACTGGAGGTTTGTACCTTTTGACTAACCTCACCCAGTTCACCCATGGCCAACCCCCAGACTCTGCGAGTCACCAATCTATTCTCTGTATCTCTGAGTACAGTTTTGTAGTGTATTTATTTATTTTGCTTTTTAGGGCCACACCTGTGGCATATGAAGTTCCCACTGTAGCATAGCAGGTTCGATCCCCAGCCTGGCACAGTGGATTAAGAATCCGGTGTTGCCGCAGCTGTGGCTCGGATTAGATACCATGCCTGGGAACTTACACATTTTGGCAGGTACTGCCAAAAAAAAAAAAAAGTCGTATCTGAGGAGTTGAGGAGAAAGCTCTGTAAAACACGTATCTGACAAAGTACTTGTGTCTACAATACATGGAAATCTTACAATTCAATAGAAAGATAAAAAATTTAAAACTGCTCAAAATATTTGCACAAGCACATGAAAACATGTCCCGTATCATCATTTGTTAGGGAAATGTCAATAAAAAGCACAATGAGGAAGTTCCCGTCGTGGGCTCAGCAGAAATGAACCTGACTAGCATCTATGAGAATGCAGGTTCAGTCCCTGGCCTCGCTCACTGGGTTAGGGATCCGGCGTTGCTGTGAGCTGCGGTGTAGGTCGCAGACATGACTTGGATCTCGTGTTGCTGTGGCTGTGGTGTAGGCTGGGGTCTACAGCTCTGATTCGACCCCTAGCCTGGGAACCTCCATATGCTGTGGGTGTGGCTCTAAAAAGCCAGAAAAAAAAAAAGACATAAAAGTCATATCTTCCTCAGAGACCTGCATGTGAATATTCATAACAACTTTATGTGTGACAGCCTAAAAATGGAAACAATCCAAAGTCCAACTGATGAATGAACTTACAAATTTGGTATACTCATGCAATATGATATATCAGGCAAGCAATAAAAAAAAGAGCATTTTTTTTTTTTTTGCTTCTTAGGGCCGAACCTGCAGCATACGGAGGTTCCCTGGCTAGGTGTCAAATCAGAGCTATAGCCACCGGCCTACACCACAGCCACAGCAACACGGGATCCGAGCTGCGTCTGTGACCTACACCGCAGCTCACAGCAATGTCGGATCCTTAACCCACTGAGTGAGACCAGGGATCGAACCCACATCCTCATGGGTACTAGCTGGGTTCATTAACGGCTGAGCCACGATGGGAACTCCAAAAGAGCAAACTATTGATAAAACACCTGAACGCAGATGAATCTCAATTACGCTCAGTAAAAGACGTCAGACCAAAAAGTTCATACTCTATGACCCCACTTATATAAAATTCTAAAAAAAACAAAAAAAGGTGAGAATCTAGAGTGGCAGAAAGGAGATCAGCAGTTGTCTAAGAAAGGGAAGGAGGGATGATAGGAGGCATGATTACAAAGAACAAAGGCATCTCGAAGGTCAGAGATGGTCATTAACTTGACTGTGGTGATGGTTTCTTGCAATTACACATTTATCAAAAGTAATTTGTACATTTCCTATACATGCAGTTTACTGAACAATTATGCCTCAATAAAACTGTAAAACAAGGTACTAAGTATAGTAAACCCTCAATAAATATTAGTTATTATGATTGTTAATACATAAGATCTTTAAAATAGAAAAAAAAAAAAAAAAGGAGAATCCAGACAGACTACTGACCTGAAAGTGAACAAATTACTGATGATGATGATATCTCAGATTCAGAAACTGGGGGAAGAACTTATTAGTACCTCAGGCTCTTGAAAGTGTCAGAAAAATCTCACCCCCCTCCAAGACATAGAGAATCTACCCAGCCATAAAGATGTACCGACAACATCCAACTAAAAGTTAACACACACAAATCCTAGAAATGACAATCACAAGAAAATGTACAACATTTAAAAAATCCCTGATGTCCAATGCTGGTTTGATGAGCTGGACAAGTCTCAGTGCTTCCATAGCACTGAGGATTCTCCAGGGCTCCACGGGAATAACATCACTTTTCTACTGTACCTCTTTTCGATTAGCAGTCTCCTGAACAGCCTTTAATCACCAGACGTGCCCCAGGCATGGGAATGGCGATTTAACTGATTACTTATATCAAAAATTGCACTGAGTATCCACTAAAACAAGACATTCAATCCTATGAGCCAACTAAGGCAGAGAGAGAGCAAGATAGGGTTACCTGCCCAAGGTCATACAAACAGTACACGGTAGAGTCAGAAGTCAAACACAGCCAGTTTGATGTTAGTCTGTTCATTACAAAATCAGCCTATATACTTTCACACATTAGACATGCTTTCTTAACGTTCCAACACGCTGGCAGTGAAACCTACATGTTATCACCATGTTCTTTCCCCTAAGCTGCCTCAGTGATAATATTTTAAGAACTGAATTAAGCTACAAATGACATACTTTCAACTAGCAGCCATTTTATAAATTATTACAATTTCTTTAAAAAGTAATTCTATTAGCTTAGATATCACTAAAATGGAATCCTTAAAATAGATCACTCTCCTTCTGCCTTTACTCAGTTTTATGATTAATTTAGTACCTCTAAAAGAAAGTGGTTTTACATATTGAAACATTCTTTACAGGAAAAAGAAGTCTATTTGATATTTTAGTACTCAACATTTTTTTAAGGCAAATTCCTTTCCTGCATATAAGACTAAAAATTAATTTCACTTCATGTACAGAAAGATAAAAAGTCAAATACATATTTCCCGCACAGTAATTTACTTTGAAATTAACCTTCATACTTAGAAAAAAGAACACAAAACTTTTTTGATAATAAATACCATGCAATTATTCACTTTCACCATTAAGTGACACACTGAATCAGCTAATTAGATAGACACCTACAGAGCCAAACTTTTTATGTCCCATGTAAGTCATTACTGAACACCTGCCATGTGCTAGGCATTCATATGCTGCAGCCATACAGCAGGATCAAACTAGACAAAAATCTTGACCTTCATGGCACTTATATTCCAGAGGGGTGAGCCTGATGACAACTAAGACCAGTCAGTGTGTCGGATGATAGCAAATCGCAGGAGACAAAGAGAACAAGCAGAATCAAGACGTGCAGGGACTTGGGGTGGGGGGTGCAGCTGAGAAGACCACAGTGCAGTCATCTTTTACACAGTCTGGCTTCAAGCATCTTTAGCAGAGAGCAGAGGGAATATGTAAATTAAGGTGGCGACAGAAATCTGATTCACCTCCTTGCCTAATGAGAATTACACATAACCGAGGGAGAGATTTGGGGTTAAGACACCCCACTAAGGGCAAAAAAGTCAGATGAGTCTTCTCTATGTCCACAAAAGGGCTGGATAAATAAACCTACAGGGAATTACTTAGTGTTACTCAGTTTATCACTCCAGATCTCACCAAAAGTAACAATATTACCACTCCCACCTCCAACTGCAACACCGTTTTGTTTTTGTTTTTGTTTTTTTTGGCTTTGGTCTTTTTAGGGCCGCATCTGCAACATATGGAGGTTCCCAGGGTAGGGGCTGAATCAGAGCTACAGCTGCCGGCCTACACCACAGCAACGCCAGATCTGAGTCACGTCTGTGACCCACACCACAGCTCACGGCAATGCCGGATCCTTAGTCCACTGAGTGAGGCCAGGGATCGAACCCGCAACCTCATGGTTCCTAGTTGGATTCCTTTCTGCTGCGCCAAAACAGGAACTCCTGAAACACTGTTCTTAAAAGAAGAAAGTGGTTCAGACCAAAAAAACACTATTAGAAGTTCCCACTGTGGCACAGTGGATTAAGAACCTGACTGCAGGGGTTCAGGTCATTGCTGCAGCTAGAATTCAATTCCTGGCCTAGGAATGTCCACATGTCAGAGATGGGGCCATTAAAGAAAACAAACAAAAAAACCTATTCCACATCTGATTGAAGAATATGCACCATATAATAACCCCCCAATTAAAAATCTGAAACCAATTCTGTTAACAAAGGCTGGCAAAATTCAATGAAACTATAAAAAAATTTTTAAGCATAAAAGCTGGATATGCAAAACAGTGAGAAAAAAATCATTAGGTTTCTTAAAAAAAAATAGAAGCATGAACACAAAGCTCTAGATTTTTAAACAATTTTCTCAAACTATTCTGGCAGAAATCAAACATTTCTCCATTAATACATACACAGGTAATAGAATGTACTAATTTTAAACCATTCTGTCCTCTTGTATGAAAGTAACAATGAAGATAATTATTCTATTGGACTCACCTAATAAAATTGCTACTCACATGAACCAAAGACTAAGGACTCTTTGAAAGTTTCGCAATTATGGAGGAATCGAAGGCCCTTAAGCCATTAAGTGCCGCCATGAAGAATTCCCTTTACAAGATCCCCAATAAAATCTATTCTACTGCTGGCCACCATCTCAAAAATATAAGTCCCTCATTTTAAACCCACATCTGCCTCCCTCAGTTTTTACCTATTTTAGTTATATTCTAGAGAAGACCAAAACAAGCTGATCCTCTCCACTGCGACCTTTGACAGGCAGCTATGAATCCCCTCACTCAAGGCTTCTCTTCTCCTGTTGAAACACGCCCCCTTCCTTCAAATATTTCTCATACGACATCACCTGTTTTAATGATGCATGTTATCGCTTCATTCAAACATCATCTTCAATCTATATGTACAGGAGTTCCCGTTGTGGCACAGTGGAAAAGAATCTGACCGGGAACCATGAGCTTGCGTGTTTGATCCCAGGCCTTGCTCAGTGGGTTAAGGATCCGGTGTTGCCATGAGCTGTGGTGTACACTGCAGACGTGGTTCAGATCTGGCCTTGCTGTGACTGTGGTGTAGGCTGGCGGCTGCAGCTCTGATTGCACTCCTAGCTTGGGAACCTCTATGTGCCTTGAGTGCAGCCTTAAAGGAAAAAAAAAACTATGTATGTACAACTTAAATTCTTTACTTAAAAAAATCCTCATACAAATGCCTAAGCTTAACAATTAGTCTCTCAGGAGACACCTGCCTTCTCCACCTTCTGCCTGGACGGATGCTTTTCCGAATCTAAATGAAGTTCTCAAAAGTCATGCTAATAGGTGACATTATTGGCATTAGTTTTACTTATTTCTGAATGAATGAGTCATGACATGCACAAATACATGTTTTGGTCTTCTCTAGAATATAACTAAAATAGGAAATTCTAGAATATAACTAAAATAGGAATTCTTCATGGGGGCACACAAAACCGTCTGGTTAGCATCAATGCATAAAGCAGGTCTGTCCAAGTGGTGGCCTGTTCATGTGGGGATACCGGCTAGAAATGCAGATTCCTAGACCTCTCCAGGCTATGGAATCAATGTCAGAATGAGGCCTGGAGATGTACACTTTGAGAAGCAAACCAGAGAATCCTTGAATACCCTGGGGTTGAAGAATCATGGCCTAAAGATTTAAATTGGATTCCTGCCTCCTAAAAAAGACAATCTCTCACCTGTAATCCAGGAATAAATCGACTATCCTTTTCAACCACCAGAAGTTCAGCGATACCAGCATTGAGAATGGATCTTGTGATTCCGCCAGGCCCAGGGCCCACTTCATAAACATAAGCATTTGTCAGATTGCCAGCTTTCCTTACAATTTTATCTAGAGAAAAGAAAGTTTTAGTTGATTATCGTGGAAAATTTCAACATAAGAAATTTTAAAAGAAAAGTTAGACAAATTCTTATAGCCATTTACTCAATCAACTAATCTTAATATACATATATTTATCTGATTTAACTCTCAACCTAAACCAACATGCAGTGGCCATTCGATATTCTTCCACATAACGGATGAATTGCACCAGTCCCTCAACAAAAACAGGATTGCCATGACAAATTTGTTTAACTTAAATTTACCTAATATGGTATTTTCCAACTGTTCCTCTGCCAAACCAATTGACTCCTAAGAACTGACTAGATAAGCATGCACTACTTCTCTACACTTGTTGAACACCAAATATTTATTTGAATAAGCAAGATGACTTTCACATTCAGAACTTCCAATGCTGCTAGTTAAAAATCCAGAATCACAAAGTGCCGGGCGGTCTCATTTTTACCTACAGATGTCTAGTTGGTGGTCAATACGGCAATGGCGGTAAGTTTCCAGCTCACAGGACTTAAAAAAATTTAGATTCTGGTTACTTTCAGGAACAAGTTAAATATAGCAGTGGAGGTCCTTTCAGCTTTGCAGACATGCAAGCTGATAAGGACAAAATTAATTTTTTAATTAATAAATTTAAGATAGCAGGCCCTAAGAAATCATGGAAAAGTAGACTGCTGAGGCCTCATTACAAACAATCATCACTTCTGGAAAAATGTACAACAGCCAAGCTGGTCTTATTGAGTGAGATGTTAAAATCCAAGCAATTGGGCCTCTTGGGAAAGTAGAAATTAACACAATGAAAACATACCAGCACTTCTTTGCATTGTTCACTGATACTGTGTGGTGTTATTTTTGCTTGTTACTGATAACCCACCTTTGTAGGCTTAAAGGCAAAAACAGTCCCTCAACAAAAAATACTACTGTCTTTTAATGGGTGCCAGGAGAAAACTCGAATCCACTGAGCATCTATTTGTTACAGGTGATTTACATAACTTTCTCCCAGGGAATCCTTACATTAACTAAGAGCTACTAATCCAATTAAACTTCTCGGAACTTCCCAGTGCCCTCGTCTACTGTTTTATTTGTGTGAGGTTACTGAGCAAGCCAATAACAAGACAAGGGACTCCAGCTCAGGTGTAAATGCTAAAGCCAATCCTTCCTCCACTGATGCCTCTCAAAGGAAACAGAGATGCTACATTAAGGAGAGGTATTATGGAATGAATTTAATGCTCATTTTTTTTTTTTTTTAATGGAAAGCTATGGCAGTAGGTAGGGCAGCCTTCCACCTCAAACTTTTCAGGCACATTCAAATAAAAATGAGTATCAAAGAGGCATTGTCAACTCACTAGACTTTTCGGTTTCCAACTTGCTCTGCTCACACCTGAGCTGCTCACCTCGCACAAGTACCTTAATTTCCCTTCACCATGGTTCCTATAGAGGAGGGAATGACCATATTTAGATTCTGGAATTTATTCCTGAAGGTAAATAGAGACACATGAAAAAACATATACAAAGGAACTTTTTTTTTTTTTTAATCTAAAGACCTGAAGTCCTGAGAATGGTTTTTAATACCT
The DNA here is from genome assembly GCA_004024745.2 of Catagonus wagneri. Classification (NCBI taxonomy): domain Eukaryota; kingdom Metazoa; phylum Chordata; class Mammalia; order Artiodactyla; family Tayassuidae; genus Catagonus; species Catagonus wagneri. Next base: position 5,030,563 of record PVHT020000077.1, on the reverse strand, counting down.
AGAATATGGCTAATGACTAGCAGAAAAGGCTGGTTCTGCTTACTTCTAGGACCAAAGAACTTTAGAGGCGGGTATGCTTTTAAAGCTCCTGTCGTAGACCCCTCCTCCAGTTAAAAAATGAGAAAGCTGAAACTGAGTTAGCTATTTTACCCAGTTCTTTTGGTATTGGCACATCCACAGATGCCATTCTATGCCCATGAAGTAAAACATTCCATCCCGGCCTTGTGGACCGTACTTCATTTAATAGAAAATGAACTTTGGGGGTGTAATTTACTGATCCTTTCAGTTTTTAAAGAGGAGCCAAACAGAATGAAATGTCAACACCTCAAAAACGTTAACCAACCAGGAACTCGTGGACATAGCTGTAAAACGTATACATTATTGCAATCTCATCTTTTAGAAGAGTCAATTACTAAGACACAGTGGTAGAGGTTGAACGAATAGATAGATGCATTTGTCAAACCTTATCAAGCTGCGTTTCCAATTGGTGAATTTCATTGTACCTAAACTTTACTCCACAAAACGTGACTTAAAATAGGAAGTGGGTAAGTAAACTTGACATACGTTGGCTTGCTTACTCCCATATGCCACTTTCAGCTCTAGCACATAGTAGCTGGCTCAATATGTAGTTATAGAACGAGTATTTGCACCTTGCACTCAAGTGAACGCTTAAACAACGAACCCCATGAAACTGATACTCTTTCAACGTGTTGCTGACAAAAATCCCAGCACTAACTTAACTGCATAAAAACCCAATCTAGTCAACACGTGCAGTGCAATTTCATGTTAACACACCGATATTCAAATAAACCTTTCACGAGAGCGAACCCCTCTTCCCCTTGTGTTTGCTCGGCGTCGGCACAACCCGGCCCCAAAAGCCCACGGCAAACGCCCTCAAGCAAACAACGCTTTCCACGATGTCTCCAGGGAGGTGGGACGCCGGAGTCCTTTCAGTACAAAGCGGCGAAAGAGCCCCAACCTAAGGCCCATTACACTCGTGTGCCGGACCCCCAGCCTCCGGCACACGCGCACAGGGTCCGCGCGAGACATCACCACGCCTCGCCCCCTCCCCCCCCACCAGGGACGCGGGGGAGCCACCTGTCAGCCTCAAGTCCAAGAGAAAATTCTGGGATAGCTGCTTCACTGCTTGCAGTTTAAACAACTTAATGATTTCTCGAATCGTGGGCAACGGCGGGAGACGGAATGTGCTGAGCCGCCCGGAGACAGCCATGGGCCGCGACCGGGCGCTACAAACCTCACGCGAGCTTTTCCCCGCCGTTCTCAAAATAAGGCGCGGGAGGTGCCTGGGAGCACTATAGCCCGCCTCCGAGCCTACCTCATTGGTCAGATGTACTCCGCCGGAAGTAAAGGACGCGAACAGGAAAGCCGGGCTCACACAAAGCGCATGCGCCCCATCCTGCACCTTGCCGTGAGTTCCGGGTACGCGCTGCTTTCCGGAAGTGAGGGCCGTGGAAGAGCCCTGCAGGACACGCCTTTCGTGGGTGGGCGGTAGCCCGAAGGCGAGGCAAGGAGGGGCGGGTCCTAGAATTAATTGGTGGATGAAGTTCTCCTGGCAGATGGGCGTTCCTAAATCCCCTCTGTAAAGGGTCGCGGGAAAGTAGGGGAAATTATTGGTTGCTAATTATGCTCTTTTGCTTAGCTGGTTTTAGAACCTCAGCGCCGCAGGTGCGGCATGGCAAGTTTCTAACTTCTCCTAGCCTTTTCAGTTTTTTTTTTTTTTTAATATCTGTTGAATAGACAACTTGTCTGCTTCAAGATTGTGATATTTAGTGAGAAGGTCTCCTGGTGCTCAAATTCAGAACGTAGTGCAATGCATGTCAGGTGGGAAGCCAGCAAAGGTGGCCGTTACTGCTGCAATTACCTCGCAGATGAATGCAACCCAGAGGGTTAAACGACATCAGCACAGCTTCATAGTGAGAGAGCCAGATCCAATTCTTCTGCCCCTTCTAAGTGGAAATAATAAGAAAAACCTCATTGTTTAATACTTAAGATTTTAGAAAGTGTCTTCATGTATATATAATTTTTTTTTTACCCTTTCACTGTATTGTAAATTAAATAGAATAAATATTACTAGCCTCCGTTTAGAGCCGAGGAAGCAAAAACTTTAGGGAGTGGATACACCTTAACGATATTCACGAAGCTAGGAAATCGTGGAACCCAGGTCCAATCTAAGTTTCCTGACGTGTGGTGGCTGCTGGTTTTACTACGCTGCCTATGCACTGAATATTGGTTGTCACTCCTTGCTTAGCGTCCCAAAGTTTTGTTATTGCCTCTTCATCCTCCAAGCATTGTAGCCTAACCTTGTAGCAACTGGAAAGCTAAGAATGAAAGGGAAGGAAAATAAACATGATAATATTGATAACAGCTAATATGCATTGAGCTTTTCCAAAATACCAGGCTTCACAGCTGAGTGCTTTACAATCATCTCGTTAATTGGATTTAAATTCACAAGTCTGTGTCCGGAGCCTGCTTTTTAAGCAGTTCCCTGGAGAGATCATATGACTTGCCTAGGATGGAAAACAACAAAGCCAAGGAAGATGTTAAAAATCTCTCTGCTAGTTGGGAGAGTTTAGCTTGTGTAACCCTGTTTTTTTGTTTTGCTTTGTTTTTGCAAATTGGTTCATTGATCACATGTGAATGATAAAATCTTGTACATCAGAATAGTAAATTTAAAATAAAGCTAATGGAAAACAAAATAATTGTGATTATGATTTGGAAATGAGGAGAAATTGAAATCCCAATGGAAAGCCCAACCACCTTCTTTTATAGTCATATTAGAAGGAAGTGTAAAATAATCTGATGTACTTCCTACCTTTAGAAAATTAGGAAATGACTCCCATCGAAGTAATGACTTGCTGAAGGTAGCATAAAAATGTAGGTTGAAAGTCTAGACTCTTGATTCAGATCCCTTATTTTCCACAATAAGGGCTGGGAAGGTATTCATTCAGTTACATGCATAGTTTCATTTACTCCTCACAACAGTCCTATGTGGACGAGATTATTATCCTTATTTTACCATGAAGAAATAGAGGGGGATGAGGTCATTTGACCTACCCAAGGTCGCACAGAAAAGTACAGAGAGAAGACTTAACCCCGAGTACTTTCTTTTCTGAGTTCTGATTTTGGCCACATCCCTCAAGTATAAACTTAAATTATTTAAAAGTTAATCATTTAATTAGTGTATGCTAATTTTTTGTTATTTATATATAGAATCTGAATATAAAGCTAAGCTTATAGTTTTCTTGTTGCTAGTAACTAAAACACCATTACAATAAACACATACTGAAAGCTGCAAACCAATACAAATGATGCATGATATTAAATCACTGCTCTTAATGCAGACTGGGAGGATTTTTTTTTAAAGTGAAGTTTACCAAATGCTACAATGTGACATACAATCATTGAATTTCCTCATCAGTTTTCTGGACCCAAAGGACCACCAAATCTGTTCAGAATGTTTGCCATTGCTGCTTGCCTTTCTCTTGAAGGAACATGAAAGCAACATATTCAGTCAGCTTGTGTCTGTTTTCATTTAGCTTGGAAGCAAATTAAGTTGAATTACTTGGCACTAATGCTGCCATGAATACACATTTTGCATGGCAGTTAGAAGGAAGATATTCAAATCATCCGGAATGTGCTCACAGGAACTTTTTAAAAGATGAACACCAACATAAAAACAAAACCGATTTAGAAGTCCCATGCGCTATCTATTGTGCTACGGAGCCAACAAAACAGATTTAAAGGGCAGAAACACATCACATGGTGAATTGGTGGATTCCTGAGAATTTGCCTCCACACATAGGTATCAGGGAGCTTCCTCTGTGGTACAGTGGGTTAAGGACCCGGTGTTGCTGCAGCAGCAGTGTAGGTGGAAAATGCAGCTCAGATTCAGTCCCTGGCCCGGGAACTTCCATATGCCGTGGATGCGGAAAAGAGAGAGAGAGAAAATTACTGTCTTATACTATACTGTCTTCAATAATCAACATTTGAGAGGTGATGACCTATTATTCCCAAAGGAGCTACTTCAGTTAATTCTGATTTCAGTTCTGTGGTGGAAGTTTACAGAGATATTCAGTGGCATTGCTATGATGCTAGCAAGATCATAGTTGACCCTCAGACTTCAATGTTCTGACTCTACGAGGCTTATTTTACCTCTGGTATGTGTTAAACAGTTGAACTAAAATTTAAAATTCCATCTTAGGAGAAACTTCCAAGTTTTTAATAGTTCTTGAGATCTAATTTTTATCGTCACAAATATCTGATCCTCAGTCTTTCAATTTTCAGAAAATTATGCATAACTCATTGCAAAGCCTATGAAATCAGCAGGGGTGTTTTAGTAGTGCATCTCACATATTAATGCAAACAGTTTTATCTCTTAAAAGAGAAGTATGCAGTTTCATCAGTTTTGAAGCTTTGAAGTATCTGCTTCATCTAGATATGGATTTTAATATGCTAAAATATTGTAATTAATACTGAAATTCCTAGCCCCACCTATCGGTGAAGATGAAGAACTAGAAATGGTTTTTACTAAGCTGTAGCACAGCATTTTATCCTCATAAATCCCAAAATGGTTACATAGGGAAGTTAGTGATTATTTTAGTATTTATTTTAATGCAAATGCACGGGTGACTTTATTTGGCATAAGTAATTTAGTGTCTTTATAGAAAAAGTGCTAATTCTAAAAGATTGTCATTTTACACTTCCCTGAAAGAGACTTGAAAGCCACAAAAAGCTTCACAACATGTGGGAATTTTCAGAAAAAATTACACGTGGCTTGGAATTACCAAACTGAACTTTATAAAATGGCTATTATGGTATGTAAAGTACCCTTTTCTGATGGTATTTTATAATTCCATTTAATATGACTCAATGCTGTAGGGAAATACTGATATACATTTTGCACATATTTAGTAGTTTTTTTTTTTTTAATGACTGCTTGATGCCTACTGTTCACAAAGGAATCTAGTGACCTACCTAGAGGGAAGAAGGAAATACAGGATAATTCTGAGCAGACAGACAACATGCTTATTCTTGGGGGATGGAAACAGGGCAACTAACAGCAAGCAACAAAGGGTAATTTCCTGAGGGAACCACACAACAGTTACACTATTTTTAAGAAAAGTAGTGTTTATCAGTGTTCCAGACAGTATTTGAAAGCCTGCTGATTATCCCCAAATGTCTGCGAATTATTGTCAAGTATCCTAATGAGGTGCTGAGAACAGACAGCCCTTTCCACTCAGAGCTGAGGATATGGATTTTTCCCACACAACAAAGGAAATCTTTTTGTGAATGAAGAAAAGGTCACATGCTAAAGGCATTGTAAAAATAATAAAATTTATTATATCAATAGCTTATTAGTTTACACCTCAATGTTTAATTTTTTTAAAAAAAGGTTGAGAATAAACAAACTGAAGCTCCTGCTGTGGCACAACGGGATGGGCGGTGTCTCACGGGTTCGATCCCAGGCCTGGCACAGTGGGTTAAGGATCCAGACTTAGGTCGAGACTGTGGCTCAGATCTGATCCCTGCCTCAGGAGTTCCATATGCCTCCAAGTGGCCGAAAATGAAAGGAAAAACAAAGAATAAAACAGTGAATATGAATATACTCTTGTTTAAGGCTTTCCCACGCATCTAAAAATTTATGTGGGAACACACTGTTCTGTGACTGGGGAGACCCTGTGTTCAACAAGAAAATGGGCATCTTGGTGACAGTTCCCTGTCCCTCCCCAGCAAAGGGACCGTGGTGTGGCCTGGACCACTTGATGAGGCCACATCTACTCCTCCTTCTCTGTTCTAAGTCCCCTATCCTCGCCCATCTCTCACTCAAGCCCCAAAGACTGAAGAGTGTAGGCCAAGCTCATAGGGGGATGATATTACCCCTTGGCACACACCTGGCCTGGATCCACATTCTTGTCAGTACAGGTTAGTGAGTTGTCATTTATTCATCACAACTAGCTGCCTATTCCTCCAACTGAGAAAGTGAAGAGAGAAGGAAGGATGGGGGGCTTGGTCAGAGGAGGAGGGCCAAAGCAGGCTTCTTGGCACCCTCTCATTTCCCTGCAGGGCCCAAATGTGCCCAGTGCCTTCAGCTGCTGTTGGATTTACCGTATTCCTCTACCAGACTACACTGCCCTCCCCTGAATCGTCCAATCCTGGGTTATCTGGGTGAGTCCAGTGTAACCCCAAGGGCCTTTAATAGTGGAAGAGGGAAGTGGAAGAAAACCGAGAGAAAGCAGCATGAAAAGGATGTGGTCAAATATTATTGACTTTGAAGAGAAGGAAGAAGGTTAAGAGCCGAGACAGTAAAACCTTCAAGGTTTGGGGAGCCTCTAGAAAATGACAAAGCAGGAGTTCCCATCGTGACTCAGTGGTTAACGAATCTGACTAGGAACCATGAGGTTGCGGGTTCGATCCCTGGCCTCACACGTGGGTTAAGGATCTGGCGTTGCCGTGAGCTGTGCTGTAGGCTGCAGATGCGGCTCGGATCCCGCATTGCTGTGGCTGTGGCGTAGGCCGGCGGCTACAGCTCCTGTTAGACCCCTAGCCTGGGAACCTCCACATGCCACGGGTGAAGTTCTAGATAAAAGGTAAAAAGACAAAAAAATAATAATAATAATAAAATAAGAAAGGGTCCTCCCCTGGAGCCTCCAGAAAGAAACACAGCCCTGAAGACACCTTAATTTAGGCCGGTGAAACCCACTGCACACTCCAAAGACAGATTTATGTTTTAGGTCAACAAATTTGGTGTAAGTTGTTACAGCAGCCACAGAAAAAAAAATCCAGTTTCTTTATAACATGAGAATAGTAATAGATAACCTACAGAGTTACAAACATTTTGTGATATTAAACTATATTATGATTCGTTATGCCTCAGAAGATAATACATATAATGGACCAAATATAGTGCCCAACACATTGAGGATACTTCATAAATTTTAATTCTCTTCCCCTTCTCTCTTCCTGTCTGAACACACTTATCTAGCAGATATATATATATATATATATATATATATATATATATATATATCAAGTTATAGACAATCAGCATACTAATTGATTAATACTCTTGTGATACTAAAGTCAAATAACCATTAGAATGTAGTTCTCTTATTGTTATTGTAACACGTGACAAATTAAGCTTAGAGAAATACCTGCCCATTTATTATTCTGTGGCTCTCATGAAAGATGACTCTCCACAGGCTTTTATTGAGCTTGGTTGTTGCATATTGACTTTTTATTCTTTGACTTCATTATTTAGAGAGGTTGACAATTTTAACATCAGAGGATTATCTCGAAGCTGGAATTAAAACAAGTATGTCATTTGATCTTCTTCTTACCCAGTTTAAAAATGGTGTTCATTTTAGCCTATTCAATACCCCTGTTGTTCTTTTGGGGGAGGTGAGGGCAAGGAAGGGCGAGCGGTTCTCATTAGGCAGAAAGGTTTTGGTAACAGCTATGTTAAACCAAATCAAGTGGCAGTGCAAAACAAAATATTACATCGTCATTACAAACTGTTAAATTGTGTTTTGAAATGTATACACATAATATTGTGACTGAAATCCTGTAATTTTAGACTCTCTTCAAAACAGTATGCTCAGGAGGCTTACAAATAGGAGAGACAGTGGGGAGGGTAATGGAAGTGCTGGCTTAGGGCCATAATAACTACAGTCGTTAATTTAAGTTGTATTGGGCTCATCATATTACACTGTATCATTGTATTAAATTACTGCATTGTACAAAATCATATCCTATATCATACTATAATTTTTATATATTTGAGTTAATAAGCTTCTGTGGTTTCAATCCCATCACAACTTAAAGTATTTCTATTTTAAAAATGCCTCCCAGAGTTCCCGTTGTGGCTCAGTGGTTAACGAATCTGACTAGGAACCATGAGGTTGCGGGTTTGATCCCTGGCCTTGCTCAGTGGGTTAAGGATCCGGTGTTGCCGTGAGCTGTGGTGTAGGTTGCAGACGCAGCTCGGATCTGGCATTGCTGTGGCCGTGGTGTAGGCCGGCGGCTACAGCTCCTGTTAGACCCCTAGCCTGGGAACCTCCATATGCCGCGGGTGCGGCCCTAGAAATGGCAAAAAGGCAAAAAAAAAATGCCTCCCAAATTCCAGTGAATTTACAAACAATCTGCCACAAATTGCCATACTGAACTCTGGTTAACTCTGGAGTTCAGCTGGGCAGTCTGTGGCAGGTTATTCTCTTATTCTCTTATGCTTAGGTCTGCAGCCACTCCATATTCCTTATATATACTTTTCGAACTTTTTAGACTGTGATACACAGAAAAAACGTCTTGTAAATTGTAGCCCTCTGCACACATCTCCTCATACACAGGTGTTTCACGGGACCCAACCTCACTCTGTGTGATGCAATCTACTTTCTAAACTTGTCTGTTCTTCTAATCATACCTTTTTTTTTTTCTAAAAAAATGATTGTCACAATATATTATATTAGTTTTTACTGCTCAATAATAGACTCAGACTTGTGGCTTACAAGACAGTCTTATTTTCTTATTGGTCCCGGAGCATAAGAAGTGGAACATGGTTAACATTGCCAAGGTCTCTGCAGTTTTCCTTCATTGCCCTGTGATGACTCTCTCTCTGTAACTCATAGGACAGTTGTTTTTTTTCTTTTTCTTCCCAGCAGGGAAGGTCACTATCAAATATAGTCGGTGGGTAATTTTTTTCTTGAATCAATGTGTATACTCCCAACTTAGTTTACTGTAAAATATAATAATTCATGCCATATCAGAAAGATTACATACGGTTTTCTTACTCATACGCATTGATTTGGGAGAGCCTCATCGTACAGGTCCATTCTTGGGATATTAAACAGGAGATAGAGCATTGTGCTTCTTTTCTGTTGCAGGATTAAGGCTTGATATATCATTTGCAGTGTTCGAGGAAGGCTTGGGATGGTATTGAAGTTTATACGATTTGGGAGGTTCTCTTTAAGAATAAGGCTACAAAATTAAAAATACAAAATTAGATATGAGAGTCATTATTTATCTGAAATAAGGGATGAAATGGCAAGGCATGACAAATATTTGATAACAAATAGCACAAACATCACAACATCCAGAAAAGTAACATAACATTTTAATTAATTACTTTCAAACTCGGATAATTTTTCCCCTACATTTTTGGAAGCGACTCTGTGTTTTGTTTTTTTTTTCAATATGAGAATGTTTTAAGAATACTTTCCATAGAGGGAATAGAAAAAGATAATTTAGTGTTTCCTCCACAACGAGTGATTAAAATTTCACTTTTATTTTTGATAGTTTAGAAACATTTCTTGTGGCTTCAAACTCATGATTGACAATGTCATAAAAATTGCTAGGATTGCTGTCAAATTTGGAAAGTTTCTTTTAGGCTTTTTGCATATATGATCTGTATGTTTTTAGGGCATTTCAAGTTTTTTTGTGCAGTGTCTAATTTTAAATACTTTGAATTGATGACATTCATTAATCAATTTGTCACAGGTGTCTTCAGTGTAGTGATGTATTATGAGTTTATGTTAGAGTCATTGATGTCAGTATTTGGTGTCAAATAATGAAGATATTTAATTTTTACAATATATTCATGTAATTCACCTATCTACTGGGTTACCAAACAGTCCATGAGCTGATTCATTACTTCTACTCAATTTTTTATTTCTCTTAATAAATTACTGCATTTGATATGATGAATTTTTTGTTGCACTTCACTTCTTGATATAAGAATCATTTCTATTGATTTTCTTGTTGTATTGATCACTCTGTTGCTTTTGTTTCTTACCCATTTTTAATCTAAATTTTCTCTCAGTTCTTTAAATACATAAATTTAAAGATAGCAAGAGTTTCCATCATGGCTCTGCAGAAACGAATCCGACTAAGAACCATGAGGTTGTGGGTTCAATCCCTGGCCTTGCTCAGTGGGTTAAGGATCTGGCGTTGCTGTGAGCTGTGGTGTAGGCTGCAGACGCGGCTCGGATCTGGCGTTGCTGTGGCTGTGGTGTAGGCCAGCAGCTGTAGTCCCGATTAGACCCCTAGCCTGGGAACCTCCACATGCCGCGGGTGTGGCCCTAAATTGACAAAAGACAAAACAAAAACAAACAAACAAAAAATTTAAAGATAGCAGAAAGCATACTCCATATCCACACCAATCAGGAGTCTATCATTTTGCATTTGTTTTACTGAAACATTCTAAAACATCTTCCCAAATTTCAATTAAAAGGTGTATTCGTAACACAATTTCCACCTTCATCGGATTCCTCAAGTGGTCTCTGCCACCAGAATAATGGTCTTACCTGTGGTTAAAATGCCTTATTTTTGCAAATTTTACAAAAACATACAACTGTGTGAGTGTATTTCCAGGGCCCCTTCCAAGGCCTTGCAAGAGGCTTGTTCAAGTGAAGGCCTGCCACTTCGACATCCTGAGCTTCATGGTTCATCTGCGCATGGACAGGAGCAAGGGCCAGGCTGAAGGATCTCTGGGGGACACCGTTAGGGAACCAGTCCTGCCACTAAGGCAGAATAAGGGCTTCTTTGTGACATGAGCATCGTAGGTTGTATGACCTCAAAATCAGATCCCGGGCAATGAGGCGGATGCACATAGTTTATATGAGAGGTCATCCCAGGAAGCACAGAGGAGGAAATGGGAAACGTGCGACAGGACAGGGAGAAAGTTATTCACTGCGGTTAAAGAGTCGTTTAATGGTAGGGCTCTAGGACCATGAAGCCGCGAGCCCACTGAGGACCCTTTGAGAAACCCAACTCAGAATTATCCCACCAGAAGCTGGGCAGGGGGCTCCCCAAAGCTCTCAGAATGGAGGACGGCGCCCGAGGTGGGGGAGCTCTGTCTGCTGCAGGGCAGCTCAGGAAGACAAGGGACACGGGGTGGGGCTCCCGCTGCGCTATGTGACTCCTGTCTCCCCAGAGAACTTAGGAACTTCTTCAGTGATTGGACCTTTCTTCTTTCATTACAATGACTTTTCCCTTTTTTTTTTTTTTTTTTTTTTGCTTTTTAGGGCTGCACCTGCGGCATACGGAGGTTCCCAGGCTAGGGGTCTAATTGGAGCTGTAACCGCAGGCCTACACCACAACTACAGCAACACCAGATCCGAGCCGCGTCTGTGACCTACATCACAGCAACGCCGGATCCTTAACCCACTTAGCTAGGCCGGGGATTGAGCCTGCGTCCTTAGGGATACTAGTCAGATTTGTTTCCGCCGAGTCGCGACGTGAACTCATTATAATGATTTTGAAGTTAGAGGCCAGGGGCTTGAAAGACAATATGAAGTCATTCCAACTTGCCAGAGAATGTTTTCTAATCCACCCAATTGTGCCCTAGAATCAAGACATTTTGAGGGGTTCCCATAGTGGCTCAACGGAAACGAATCCCACTGGGAACCATGAGGATGCAGGTTTGATCCCTGGCCTTGCTCAGTGGGTTAAGGATCTGGCGCTGCTGTGAGCTGTGGTGTAGGTCACAGATACGGCTTGGATCCCGTGTTGCTGTGGCTGTGGTGTAGGCTGGCAGCTTTAGCTCCGATTTGACCCCTAGTCTGGGAACCTCCATATGCCATGGGTGCTGCCCTAAAAAAAAAGACAAAAGACAAAAAAAGGAAAGAAAGAAAGAAAGAAAGATATTTTGAGCTAGAGATAAGTGTTTTCCTTAAGCCAAAAGAGGGAATTTCTAACTCTCTTCACTTAAATTCATCACTTCTAGAGTTCCTGTCGTGGCTCTGTGGGTTAAGAACCAGATACAGTATCTGTGAGAATGTGGACTCGATCCTTGGCCTCCCTCAGTGGGTTATGGATCTGGCGTTGCTGTAAGCTACAGCATAGGTTGCAGATGTGGCTTAGATCCTGCATTGCCGTGGCTGTAGCTACAGTTCCAATTTGATCCCTGGCCCAGGAACTTCCATATGCTGTGGGTGCGGCCATAATAAACAAACAAACAAACAAACAAACAAACAAACGAACAAACTCATCTCTTCCTAAGTATAAACAAAAGGACTGAAATATTTTTATATCTGTCAACAGGAATAATTTGTTCATGAGAATGAATTTTGCCTTTCAAAGGGCTCCTCTGGTATGGTCTTACCAATTTTGAAGAAGAGAAAACCTGACCACTTTATTCTCAGATACTGTGGTCACCTGCTAAGACTAGAGTTATGATCCTTCAAGGGAGCAAAAGAAAACTTTTTAAATGGGGTTGTTCTCATAGGAGAATGAACGCCAGGCTAAGTGTTAATAAAGCTGGGATCTTGTCCGAATGTAATCAGCTCTGTTGAACCTTGAGTAGCCGTTTCCCTTGTCTGTGCCTCAGTTTCCCCATCTGTATGACAGAGGGTTGGATTGGTTGACCCTGAAGTTCAAACCCAGCTCTGAGACTCTGTAGTTGGAAAAATGAAGGGTGTGCCATGTCGTGAGGCCTGGTGGGCTTGATCGAAGAGATTCACCTTTCTGACCTTCAGTTTTCTCATCTGAAAATGAAGGGCTCGGTTAGCTATCTTTAGGGACATCTCTGCTACATATAATCCAATGAAATAAAAATGTGAGGGGAAAAATCTGGAAGGATGCACAGAAGGAAGACCAGGCCGGCCACTGGGTGGTGATCTCGTTCCATTTTAAGAAGGATTTTATAGCTTTTGCCAATAGTGCCAAAGTTCGAGTTAACTAAGCATAGTGAAGATAGATTTTCCAAAAGATACTGAAATAAAATCAGGTCAGCAAAAACCCAGAATTATGGAGGAATGACAATAAACAGCAATGCCAAATAAGAGACATAAACTCTCTTATAGTCAAGGCAGTAAAACACAGAGGGGTATGTGAGAGTCGTGTTTCGGGTTTTATTTAAAGGAATATAGGGAGAGGAGTACATTGTAAATTTATATAGTTTTTGAAAAACGTGATTTAAAAGTTAAGTCTAACATTTAAAGATTTAACTTGTAAAATAACCAAATACCTTAAAAATGTGCTGGAGCAAAGAAGTCTAAACCTACAAAATCTAAACCAAATCAATGAACGTGTCATCTCTTTTGTCTAAATCTAAAGGAAACACATAGGGAAATTCAATCCTGTTCCAATATTTTGATATTACATAAAGGAACCAATCTATTGAGGTTTTTCACACTTTATAGGAGGATGTATCTCTATCAGGCTACCCAGCTTACCTTTAAATCCCCAGGATGATTGCTTCTGGAGTTAATGATCTGCATTGGTATCTGCAGGGCTTTGAGTCGAGGTCAGATTCTGTGGAGATAAACCAGCATCAGTAGGAACACAGGGGAAGAGAAAGGCTTTCTGATCCCAGCACTGCCCATCCCCATCTCTAGAAAAGGTTACATTCACAAGGTAAACAATCTCCCCAATAAAGCACCAGTAGCACATGGAGGGGCTTACAAAAGAGGGCAACGATGGAGAAACCTGATCCTTCCAGGAATCCTTCAGCCTCCCACCACTGCACACCGTGTCTTGTATAATGAGCTGAGAAGTGATGGTAGAGGCAGCACAGGCCCTGGCCTGCCATTTTCTACCCCTGACTTCTCTGCTTGCCTTCCCCTCTGTTTTTCTCCCAGTTCCTCTTTATCTTCCCTTTGAGGATGGACACAAGTTTCTTCTGAAGGCCAAAGAGTGGGCCTCCTGGCTCTGGTTGCCATGGCTGCTGCTTTTCTCCCCTTTCCTTTGATACATTAGCTATTAGCTTACATAATCCTCTCACAGGAGGATGTCCCTATTCAAAAGAAAAAAAAAAGTTATATTGCTAAGTAACCTTTAACAATGAATAGCATTCATTATGCATTTGCTTAATGATACAAAGGCATTGTTTGCTCTATTTCAGGTGATAACAGCAGATCAAAGGCACTGAGACCAGAATGTACTTTAGAGGAGTCAGCAGAGACTGGGATGGAAATAATGCTTAGCATTTATGTCACACTTTATACTCTCAAAGGATTCTGCAATTATTAATTAATTATCTCACAGAATAGCTCTATGAGGAAGGTCAGTGTCATTAGCTCTATTTTACAGATGAAGAATCAGAGAGCAGTTAAGTGATTCCACATGCCCCCCCCCCCAACATTTAAAAATCTCATGTCAAAGCAGACCCGGGGGTGGGGGCCGCAGGTAAATTATGAAGTGGCTGAAGGCTAAACAGACTGGAGCTGCCCCTTGTGGAGGTTTCACTTCCTTTGATCTATCTTTTGAAAATCCTCTGAACAGAAGGATGTTCTGGACTTGTGTGCTGCCTCCCCACGTGGCCGGGTCCCACTTATGCACTGGTCTTTTCCATATGTGTGTTGTTCTGTATGTCATTCCATCCTCCTTTCATTCATTCATTCATGAACCTTAATCAGGTACTTAATGCAGTTGATACAGGCAGGAATAACAGAAACGAACAACAACTTGAGTTAGAGGGTGGGGAGGAAAGCACCAAAATGAGTTTGGTGACAGGAGGACCTTGGTCCTTGTCCTCTCTGAAGAAAGAATTCAGCGAAGAGATTGAAATTGCAGGACAGGTAAAGCATTTATTAGAAGCAAAGTTCGTGTAGAAGCTCTCGAAATGAGCTGTGTGGCTTAGGTTGTTTATAGAGGGGGGAGTTTTCTGGCTTGTCTCTGGCTAATTAATCATCTTACTTTGCCCACATTTGATCTGAATCAGGGTCCTTTGTGGTGTGCATGCATCTCTCAGTAAAGATGGATTCTAGCAGGTTTTTGGGAGACCGGCAGGACATATTATGGGCTGGTGTCGGTTCCCCCTTTGGACCCTCCCCTAGACTGATGACCTCCTCTAAACACATGTGAGCTGGGACATCCCCTTGACTACAAGGATGAGAAAAATCTGGTTGCTTTCTCTTCTATCCAATTAGATATCTGCTTGTGCTGATATCTAATCTCGAACTGTCAACAGGAGACTGGTTGCAGCTGCTCAGCCTGGGGCCCACCTATCTCCTGCCTCAAACTGATTCTTCAAATGGTTCTCGCCTTTGCATACACATAGTTAGCAGATGTTTGGTTTAGTCCAAAACAGCCTGGAGACAAAAGGTCCTTGGTACTTTGTCCTGTCCTAAACCTTAAACCAAAATCTTTCGACATGGACTAGACATGCTCAAGGATGTTTTGGTTGGGAAAGAATTTCAAGGACCTTTGGACCAAAATGTCTTATGGACCAAATGTTTTATGGATGTTTTGCACAGGACCAAATATCCTGCAAGGGCACACACACACACTATCCCCCTCTTGGAGAATACTGGAGGAGAGCACAGAGTTCCCCTTGTGTAGGGAGGAGGGGCTACACGGGGGAGGTGACTGGATGCCTGCCACTCAAGGAATCCCACCCCCACCCCCAGGAGAGAAGATCTAAATAAAGTGTCTTGATGTTGGTGATTTCACTTTTTTTTGTTTGTTTTATTGCCTCAGGCTAGGCCTTCAACTGGCTACTCTGATAAACTCATATTCTGCAGTGTTTTAATTATTTGTGTGAATGTCTTCTATTTTTATAGGATTACAAGCAGTTTGAAAATAGGGACTAATTCTTGTAGCCCATAGCCATTCCAGGAAATAATGGCATGAATTGCTGCCATGCATCGAGTGCTTAGTGCTTTACGCGCGGCTCTTAGTTAAGTCTCTCAGTGACCTTTGAGGCACTACTGTTATTATCCCGTTTTTTTAAAAAAACGGTTGAGGTAAAAGAGACTGAGAAGTTATAAGTAATTTGCTCAAAGCCATATGGTTCTTTCAGCCATTTAAAAGGAATTTAGTGACCTATTCTTTGTGCATAAAGGTAAGTTTTGAAGGATAAATAGGTGTTAAATAGGCCGAAGTTAACAGCACATCCAAAGGCCTTAATATGGGAGGGAGATGGGAGCATGTGAGAATCTGAACCGACTGTGCTGTGCAGAGAAGGGGGAGATGTGTCAAAGGGGGACGCTGATTGCGGGAGGAGGTGGGGCCAGGTCTTGTAGGACTTTGTAGGCTAGGGAAAAATTTGATATTTAGGAACAATCGGTATTCCTGAGTTTTAAGTAAATGTGTGGCCTTGATGAGATGATGTCAGGGAGAATAAGTTGAAGAGGAGCCAGAGTATAAAAAGGGAAACTGAGTAAGAGGGGTTTTTAGTAATGCTAGTGTGAGATGATGGTGAGACCAGGGTGGCAATGGTAGAGATGGTGAGTAAACAAGTTGGTTGTGGGATAATTGGAAAGTCAAGTGCACAGTTCTTGTGATGGGTCGGAAGAAGCAGGGTGATGAGGAAAAGACAGGTGTCAAGGCTGATTCCCAGGTTCCTGGCTTAAACAAGTGAATGACTGGAGATGTACACTGGAGGAGACCGAGGGCTTGGGGGAAATTCTGGAGGAAGTGGCAGAGGCAGAATTGGAATCTAAATCTGTTTCTCATCAAATTATGCTCTGTCCCCACAACACACATACATTTTTGGAAATCCAGTGTTGAACCGCACTTGCAGCTTGCTAACGGTAATCAGCTTCCATCGCCATCACTGTCATTTTCTAGAAGAATACACTCTGCCTTTGTTGTCCAGTCCGGGACATCAGTAGAAGAAATGGCCATCCAGGCAGGAACACAAGGGAAGCCCTTTTTGGGAAAGGGAGACCCCTGATTCCATGACCCTTTTGCTGCTCAGCAATTAGGCAGAAAGGCTCTGGCCCAGAGTGTTAGAGTTTGACCCCTGCCCTCACAACTTGCCAACCCTTTGACACTGAGCAAGTTATCTAACATTTCTAAGGCTCTCTTTCCTCATGTGTAAAGAGGGGGAAATAACAGTATCTTCTCCATCACAGGGCTGCTGGAGGAATCGGGGCTGCTAGCTCACCAGACACCTCTGCCAGAGTTAGAGAAAGGTTCCCAATCTCGAGTAAAAAATCTTTTTTGAAGTTAGTATATTATATATTTCTCATTAAAGTTGTGCAAACATAAAATAATTCTGAATAAATAATATAAATCAAATTATTAAACCTAACATAATATGCAATTTGCATTTTTAATCACAATAATTAGAAAATCAAATTTAAGAATAATAGCTACGTAACAAGCCAAAAATTTTAATAGCAGTTAATTATGAAATTTCCATAGCAACAAATAAACAAGTGCTCTAACGTAATTAGCAGATCATTACGTAGTAATCTCTAATTTATGTCAATTTAATACTTACTTTGTATATTATTAATGTTAAATTAATAATAGTTATTACCTGGTTATTTGTATCATAATGAAAGTGCCTGTATATTTAAAATAGGAACACAACAATCCCACCTGGTACGGAAAACATGTGGCAGAGTATATGAACTGCAGTGTATTGATGCTGATAGAGTTGGTTTTTTTAATGTTAAGATATTAATCAGCACGCTAGTGAGAAAAGCAACTTCTTATTTATAAACATAGGTTATTTTGAATGTTGTTAGACCATCAAGAAGTTTTAACAATCAACAGATTCTTTCTTTGTGTCTAATCAGAAAGTGATAATATACCAATGCTAGTGAAAAAGACATTTTATGGTCATCTGCCACATAGCTGCTTTAATAAATATGTAGCTCACTCTTCTCTGAAGTTAACAAAGTTATGGTAAAAATACACAGTAATTACAGAATCATTAGATGGCTATGATGTCTCCTTCAATGAACTACTTTTGTGCAGTGTACAACCTAAACCACAAAGGCAGTGGTTTGGGGGAGGAATACAAAAGATAACTTCATGAAATACTCAGCATTCACAGGAACCATCTTAAACCAAGTGGTTAATGTTAGTATGTTATATTTAGTTATTTAACTTACACAGTAACTGAGGTGCTGTAGGATTAAAATGCTCTTGCCTAAGCCTTAGTTCCCTTTTAGATTAGTACTGAATATACATCGTTGGTATGGATAATGCAGCTTAAAGAATGAGGCCCAAATACATTGCACAAAAACTTTCGCAGCCAACTACCTCCCTTCCCTTCACCAGCACCACATTATAGCAGGTCTAACTGTACTTATGGAATGCATGGTGGTTTGTTATCAGTTGAAGTTGATTGCTTGTTCTCAGACTCACCACAGAGAAAAATTCACATTGTGGTTTGTTTCAGTGTTCTGCTTTAGTTCTCCTAATGGCAGCAGGCTGAGAAAGGAACCCCAACGCCGACTGCTATAATATAAGTAACTAGTAGCCCTGTGGGTATTCTATATAGGGATAGGCAAGGGAAAGAAGTGGGAGTCCTTAAAAGCTCAGAGGTAAGGATATTAAAAGAAAAGGTAAAAACAGAATTTTTCAGAGTGATTTAAAATGGTTTAGGAGAAAAAAAAGAGTCAAAGGTATGGGAGAGATTTTCAGATAGAGAAGATTTAGCTAAAATGCATCCATTACGGGCGGGAGACTATGAAAATGTGAAGGAAAGGAAGCGACAGAAAGTGATGTGGGAAAGGTCAAGGGCACAAGTGATGTGGTCCAAGGTCAAGGGCACAAGTGATGTGGTCCAAGGTCAAATGGTTTGGTAGATAAAGGTGAAAACTGAAACTGAAAACTGAAATTTAATGTTGAGGGTGTGAGAATAAGGCGACAGCAGAGAAACAGCTAAGCAGTCACAGCCAAACACGAGATTTCCACACTAAGGCGGGTGGGCGTGAATCTGGGATCTTCTGCAGGCAGTTGAAAGGAAAGAGGGGAGACAAAGTACCTCCATTTGGGTTTCCTTTGCTTTATATATAAAAAGTTACTTTGTTTAAAGGCCAGGCCACAGTATTTTCAAAGGATGTGCTTTTTTTTTTTTTTAAGAGAAAATACCATATCATTTGAAGCATCATTAAAAATGGGTTAATTACAGATAGATGTTTCTAAGAAAGATGGACATTAAAAGAGAGAGGGAAAGAGAGAAGAGCAGACACAAAGGGAAGCAATAAGAAGACTCCTTCAAGGAAGCTGAGAGGTAATGGCTGTGATGAGTAAGAACACTGCTTGAGAGATGCAGAGAGAGTGAAAAAATGAGATGCCTCAGTTCTGAGGAGTCAATCACCAGCATTAGGAGCATTTTTTTATATTAAATATATATATATATGGATTTCCATACTTGTCTGTCTACATTTACAAAATCAAGATTAAGTCAGGTAAGGGCAAATATTTTCTTGCAAAGTAGTAAATATTCTGTCACATTAATAAGTAGTTTAGGCTCAGGGACCATACAGTGTCTTGTAACTACTCGACTCCACCGTTGTGGATTGAAAGCAGTCATGGACAATATCAGTGGCTGAGGGTGTCTGTGTTCCAATAAAACTTTATTGACCAAAAAACAGATGTCAGGCTGGATTTGGCCTGTGGATTACAGGGTATGGACCCCTGATCTAAGATTCTGATCCCCTCACTTCTGGATGAAAATAGGAGATCCAGAGCATTTGAGGAAGCCTCCCCAAGTATCACAACTCAGCAGCAGGAGTTCAAAATGGAGAATAAGATGTAAATAAGAAGTAATTAGGTAGATGTTATTTTGAGAGATCCTAATCTTTTAAAGCAATACAATACTCTGTTGCACCGAAATTTGTTCTCTCAGAAGCTTTTGAATGCTTCACTCTGGGTACTTGGAGGCTTCTGAGTAGCCCAGGGTGCTCTTTTTTTTGCTTTTTAGGGCTGCACCTACAGCACATGGAGGTTCCCAGGCTAGGGTGTCCTTAACCCACTGAGCGAGGCCAGGGATCAAATCCACAACCTCATAGTTCCCAATCGGATTTGTTTCTGCTGTGCTGTGCCGGGAACTCCCCAGGGTGCTTATTCTTAATGCAAAAAGTCTTTCCATGTTAATTATTTTGGACAGATCAGCTTTCTAAGATTGATTACATGTGGCCACACCTTTTAAACAGCATGTAATGTAACCTTTGTGGAAAAGAAGATTCAGGTCACCATTTACAAGCAAATTTGGAGCTCTGAAGCCCACTGGATGCTATCTAATACTATCTAACCAAGGGCTCTCAGGAGCTACTGAGACTCAGAATCCTGCTTAACTCACGGAGGCCCCTGTCACTCACTCAAAGGCGTCTTGCTCTTCCCAGCTGTCAGGTGGTCGGCAAGCCTCCAACCGTGGGAGTGCCTGGGTCCAGCAGCATCTCACTGCCCACCTGCTGTAAATAACCAAGATGACCAGATGATGGAACGGTCAGAATGGGGGTTCCTATGAGATTCTGTCCTTCCCATCCTCTTTCTGAAGATCTTCCCTTAGCCGCAAGCCTAGCAGAAATGAGAAGTCTCAGTGTTGAGTATTACTGGTCCTCAGGTTCCGTGAATGCCCCAGGAGCTGTCGCTTCCCTGCGAACTCCTGCCACACATGCTGGGTCCCTCTCCTTCACTGTTTGCTGCAGCTCCTGTTAAGCTCCATTAGTCTCTGCTGGGATTGCAGGCTGCTTTGGATTTTACCTCTCTTGTTCCAGACTTAGCCTCTTGACTTTTGCTGTCTTTTTCTCCTTCCTCCTGAGCAATCCCTGTAGCCCAAATGAAGAGTAGTTACTCACTGGAAACACTGGGGAACAAAGCCCTAACACAGGACTCTTCCATTGCCTGACTCAGAGTCAGCATTGAGTTTGTCCTTAGCACTGATTTGACATTTGAATCGAACATGAGCCACAAGTTCATTAAGTGCTTTGGTGACTGTGAATCGGGCTATTGTCCGAATTCATTTATATTAGACACCCAGGTCCAACCTTAGACTTCTAGGCTGATTCTGCACCCCTCACCTGCCAGCTACAGATAGCATCTTGCCTCACAGGTGAGGCATGTCAGCTACTACAAAGAACAAATGAGCTCTGAGAGAAGGAATGAGGAGTTTGTCTACATGAAGTCATAGCCATGAGCCATCATATTACTAGGGTGATAACATGTTCCCCTTTGCCTGGGATCATCCATTTATTGTCCTGGCATCATCATTAATAGTGCCTCAGCCACTGTCCTAATTTGGATGAAATCTGATATAGTAACCCTGCATTTCTCATCTGAAAAATGGGAATATTGCCAACTCTTCTTATGGCATTGTGAAGAATAACCAAATGAGATTATATTTATGAAGGTGTTTTAAAATGATTTAAAGAAACCCCACTCTGGCAGCATGAGGTGGTGGCATTATTTTCGTTATCATTTATTTTGGCTTTTATGGAGTTATTAGTTCAATTCCATTTTCTTGGCCATGTTTTAGATTGTTGAGGTCATGAAACAAGTTATCTCTAGATTAGAGACGTGTTATTACATATACAGTTCCATTAGCAGTAAAAAAAAAATCTCATTTTTTCAAGTTAACACTTCATTTAAAAATACAATTGATTTTTACAAAAATAGAAACTCCACCACTATAATTTTTCCCCCTATTCATGTTGGACTTCTAACTGATAAAAAAAAAGAAAAAGAAAAAGATAAAGAAAAAGATATATCAATGGAATTTAAGCAAAGGACAAGCAATAAAGCAAACATTATAGCAACAGCACAAGTAAGGGAAAAAAACCCACAGAATGTCTAATCCTGTGTGTATGGTGTGTGTGTGTGTGTGTGTGTGTGTGTGCATGCGCATTTTGTTTTTTAAACTTGGTAAGTGTGCATTTTCCTGCACCTACTAGTACTGAAATGGACAAGTATTCTAAGCAAGATAGGGCAAAATTTGGGGTTGAATTACCAATAAGATGATGAATCAGAACCTAAACACCTGAGAGTTGACTATCTTTTTTAAGCATGACATTACCTGTTTTAGGCTAAATAGGCAATCCCATCTGTAATTAAACTCTGGTCTGATTGTGCTCCTCTATCTGAGTGTTGCCTCTGGTGGAACAATGTGCCTTCTCAAATGGGATTTTCTATTGCTTTTCTATTGCTCTCTGTTCCTGAATGACCTGATCTTTCCTGAATAGGGAGAAAATGTGCTTATCTAAATAAAATAATTCTTTCTTTCAGGGTCTGACAGTATCATTTGGTAAGTTATCTATTTCAGGCTTCTGATGGTGCCTTCAGGCAAGGAAGGTGTTTAATTTTCCTCACATAGACACTGTGGGTTCCTTAAAAGGGAGGAAAGCATTTATGGATTTCACAGGTGGATTCTGGTTGCTCCATTAGTCACCGGTCCTGGCTGTTCATCGTAATCTATATTTTTAATGCAGAGAAATGGAATCTGTATGAGAATGCCTCTAAAGTTGAGGCCTATAGATTCTGTTGTATCTGCAGCATTAAAATTTTTCTTAAAATATGAAATTTCATATAGAAATACAGAATTCTGGCTTCTCAAAAAAACGGAATATTTCATGTCACCAACTTGACTAGAAGCTGAGGAGTTAGAGACTGTCCTTCTAAAGCCGCCCCCAGTAGAGGCCTAGGGCTTTGGCTAGCCCTCTCCCATCTGAGACTCTAGTTGGCGTTTGTAAGTCTTAATCTATAGCTTCATTCGCTGAACAAATTATAAAGACCTGTTTTATGCAAAACTCTGTTCAAGGAGCTGAGTCAATATGTGTATGGCTCTTCACCCAAAGGCTCTTAGGGACTGTCCGTCCCCTAAGACGCTCACTTGAAGGCATTCCGTGGACATGTGTTAGGATGTGTATCTATCTGATGATGCACATTAGCACATTGGAGGCTCTGAAAAGGGGTTCCCATTGTGGCTCAGCGGTAATGAACCTAATTAGTGTCCATGAGAACGTGGGTTCGATCCCTGGCCTTGCTCAGTGGGTTAAGGATCCAGCGTTGCTGTGATCTATGGTGCAGGTCGCAGACGTGCTTGGATCTGACGTTGCTGTGGCTGTGGTGTAGGCCAGCAGCTACTGCTCCGATTCGACCCCTAGCATGGGAACTTCCACGTGCTTTGGGTGTTTCCCTAAAAGGACAAAGAAAAAAAAAGAAGAAAGAAAAAGAAAAATGGCTCTGAGAAGACTTTCAGTAAATAAACTCGTTAAATATTGCATAACCATTGTTTCTTTACTAAGAAATAAATATAGGCATTCTTGTCGTGGCTCAGTGGTTAATGAATCCGACTAGGAACCAGGAGGTTGTGGGTTCCATCCCTGGTCTTGCTCAGTGGATTAAGGATCCGGCGTTGCCGTGAGCTGTGCTGTAGGTCGCAGACGCGGTTCGGATCCCTCGTTGCTGTGGCCGTGGTGAAGGCCGACAGCTACAGCTCCTGTTAGACCCCTAGCCTGGGAACCTCCACATGCCGTGGGTGTGGCCCTAGATAAGGCAAAGAGACAAAAAAATAACTAAATTAATTAATTAAAAATAAAAAAATAAAATATAAAAAATACATATATATTTAAAAAATAATATCTATTACCTCTACAAAGGCTAATTCTAGGTAGCACACTAAGAAACAGTGATCTGTAGCTTGGCTCTAAGTTGAAGGGTATTAACATTTACATATTAATAAATGTAGGGAATAAATTAGAAACCTGGGAAAAATATTCTAAGGCGGGATTTCCTGTATTGGCTTAGCGGTTAATTAACCTGACTAATATCCATGAGGACTTGGGTTCAATCCCTGGCATTGCTCAGTGAATTAAGGACCCAATGTTGCCCTGAGTTGTGGTGTAGGTCGTAGATGTGGCTCAGATCCTGCATTGCTGTGGCTGTGGCGTAGTCCGGCAGTTATAGCTCAAATTCGACCCCTAGCCCAGGAATCTCCATATGCTGTGGGTGTGGCCCTAAAAAGACAAAAGAAAAAAAAAAGGGATTCAAAGGGGAAAATGACTGAATTATAAGGCCCATGAGCTATAAGGACTCTCATGCTTTTTTTGGTAAAACACTAATATTGGATGTACTTTATCTTTTTTAAAATTACTATTCATACAGACGATTTTTCTAAAATCCAGTCAGTATGGTAAATGGGAAGAAAAAATAAATGTGAATTATTTTTGAGGACTGATTCATAAAAACATTCATGTGTTCATTTGACACAGCCAAGTCCTGTGAGTTTTACCTTCTAAAAGTCTCCAGCATGCAGACACTCCTCTCTAACTCACTGGTGTCCTTGTAGCAGGCACTATGTTGCCTGTTTTAGGTGGACTGAATGGCCTCCTCACCCTAATGCACTGTACCCAGGATGAGCTCTTAAAAATGGGAATCTGGAAACCCTTGAATGGCTTCTGGTTGCTTTTGAAGGTCCAATTCCACAGGAGGTCTGCAAAAACTCACATACTTTGGGTCCAGGGCCCTTCAGTCTCATCTAATTCAATCCTCTCTCTATTTTTCTGTACTACATTCTCTTAAGTCTTCACTTCTTCCATGAGCACTCTCCCCTCTTGCCCTAGGGCCTTTGCACCAGCTCTTTCTTCCTGCCTGCCACTGTCTCCTCCCCCTCTTATTCCTCCCTCCCAAATTCTACTGGGTTAATGTCTGTGTATTCAGTTCTCAACTCAAATATTGCTTCTTTCTTGAGCCATCACCACCCCAGTCTTACAATTATATCAGGCTCTCCGGCTTAATCCTTTCATGTAGCATCTTCTATAGTCATCATGCTCTGATGCTCCATAATTCATACTTTTTATGATTATTTCATCAACATTTATCTCCTTCTCTTTTTTTTTGGTCTTTTTAGGGCCATGCCCATGGCATATGGAGGTTACCAGGCTAGGGGTCTAATCGGAGCAACAGCCACCGGCTAATGCCACAGCTACAGCAACGCCAAATCTGAGCTGTGTCTGTGAGCTACACCACAGTTTGTGACAATGCCGGATCCTTAACCCACTGAGTGAGGCCAGGGATCAAACCCACAACCTCATGGTTCCTAGTTGGATTTGTTTCCCTCGCGCCAGATGGAAACGACTATCTCCTTTTGTTTACTACCTTCCTAGCACCTGGGACAGTGAGGAACACTCAATAAATACAAATGAAGAGATAAATGTGATAGAATTTTTATGCATATTGGCAAAAGAAGTGATAGAATCTACCTTTTTGGAGATTTAAAAGTAATATTGCTTATAATCTGGGACATCGATCCATATATTTTGATATAAACTTTGTTTGCCGGTGTAGGGCGGGAGGCGGGTGGGAGATGGGAGGGACCTAATCCAGCAGCAAAGAAAAAAATTTTTCTGGCTAAATAAAGTAATGGTTTTCTGGTTGGATAATTCTACACACAGAAAATGATTGATTAAAACTTCCTGCAAGCTTGGGCTATGCAAATATAGCAGGTGTCTATGTATATGCCAGGCTTGAAAGCAGTCCTCAATTATTTTTTGGAAAAGTTGCCTTGGTTGAGTTTTGAATCATGCTTCCACATCTGTCAGTATGTTCCAGTCACTACCCAAACAGGAATCAGACATGGCCAACTAGGCCAAAAATAATGAAACAATATACATAAATATAGTTTGGCTTCCTAGTATGGAATGAATATTCCAACTTACTTATTTCTGTTTCAATGCAAAAAAAAAAAAAAAAAAGCGACAGCACGATCATGAAGGCATAAGTATGGCCTAACAAATCCACTGGAGTCTTGCTCATTGAAAGAATGAACGAGTAAATTTCGGCAGGGAGGGAGCTCTGTGGCACTTTTCACTTGAGCCTGTGGTGATCTATTATAACCAAGATCTCTTCTGAGAATTCACCCTTCACTTACAACCTTCTGGTACACCGTGGTTCCTTTGGCAAATACTTTTACGTGGCATTCAAGAGTGTCCTATGGAGCTCTTAAAAAGCTTATGAGAAAAAGGTCCACTTTTTTCCAGGGAATGTTTTACCTTTCAGGTAGGTCAGCAGATCAATGTTTCTGGTCCATTTCAGCCTAACTGCATTCTATTTGCAGTATCATTTTTTATGATCTTCTTCTGATCTTTTTTCATCAAGAGGCTCCTCAAAGAGACCATGGCCGCTAAAATGTTATTTCTGGCAAAGAATTCAACAGCAAAAATTCATTCTGATTTGTGGTATGTTATTGAGCTATTCCTCTTTGTCTTAAACTGCAAAAAATAGCTAACCAGTTAAAGAGGAATTGCTGAAAACCGTCAGTGGTTAGGAGGGATCCAAATACAACTGGCATGGCTCTCCAAAATCCACCTTTTTCATTATTGGTAAAAATTTCCAGTTGATGCATTTATTAAGCACCTATCATGATTGCCAAGGTTCCTTCCAATTCCAAGAACTTTCTCTTAGTCTCTTCTTATATAAACCATCTTAACTTCTGCTTCTATGACCTTGAGTTACATGAGTCTGAGTTTAAACTCTGCTCAATTGATGAGAAGAATCCATTTCTAGTAGTACAAGCTAAGAAAATGAGTCATTCTACATAAATGAAATAATTGTATCACTTTAGAAACTGATATTAATATTTTGATTTTTTAAAAGTTAAGGGTAATAATAATATACCACCAGTTCTCTCAAAACCTAGATTACTTCACGTCTGGAGAAAGCAGACCTGAAAGAAAATCCACTTATTTCCAGAGAAGAAACTTGACAGTGTACATTACAAACTTCAATAATTCCATTGATATGAGCAACTCTTTAAAATCCTTTTTAAAATATTTCCCAGTTTAATAGTATATATACAAGAAGGACAAATCTATGCTATTTATCTAATGGATTTCTTGACAATTTAAAATGAACATGGGGAGTTCCCTTCGTGGCTCAGTAGTTAACAAATCCGACTAAGAACCATGAGGTTGCGGGTTTGATCCCTGGCCTTGCTCAGTGGGTTAAGGATCCGGCGTTGCCGTGAGCTGTGGTGTAGGTTGCAGACGCGGCTCGGATCCCGCGTTGCTGTGGCTGTGGCGAAGGCCGGCAGCTACAACTCCTGTTAGACCCCTAGCCTGAGAACCTCTATATGCCGCGAGTGCGGCTCTACATAAAGGCAAAAAGACAAAAAAATAAATAAATTAAATAAAATGAACATGGCTTACTATGCTATCCTTTTAATGTAGTTATTTAAATGTGCCATACTTAATATGCAACTTGAAAATCTTTGGGCTTACATAAAAACATTTTTGTCTAGCTCAGATTTGCCCTTCTGAAGCCAGGCCCTACTTCTTAGTCTTGCTTCTCTCGTTCTCAAAGAAATGATGAAAAATCCCCTAGCTCTTTGGATGATTTCCTGCAATACAAACCAGCCTTAGTGGTTGTATAATTTCAAGCCTGAGATTGACGTACATTTAATCATTTAAAATTACTGCCTAACATCTCCCTAGGTATATCACAGCATTTGCCTTATCAAGGATAGCCCTTAAAGGAAAAAATGCTTCAAGTTTAGCAATAGGCTTTGGTAGACAGGAAACAGATTCTATTATGAAAATATTCGAAGTCAGTGGAGAGAGTGCCTGGGTCCTCATTCAATGCCACTTAAATGTCACTAGAATTCTCAACTTTGACTTCGACTTTTCTTTAAGTTTCCTGAGTGTGTGCGCCTGTGTGTATGTTTTCCAACCCTAGTTTCATATCCTCAAGTCCTGTTTTTTCAAATTTTAAAACCCACCCAACATCTCATTTCTTCAAAGACATCCTGAATGAAGCTAAGTTCTCTCCATCCAGAGCAATTCCGAAATCTCTCTTACTCAGGTGTAGGGGGACCTTACAATTTAGCCCTTATCCCGTGACCTGTATTGTTCTCTTTTTATGGGAGGGGGGTCATTAAAATAATCACTAGACTTCTCAAAGTTGATTTTAGTGAAAGATAATCACGTTGCCTCACTCAACTTACCAGGGACAAAATAGCTATTTTATAAATGCTTCGGAAAGTTAAAAACTTTGACTATTTCCCTTCTCCTCTGCTAATGGGAAATGGGGCTGCGATGATTTCTGGGTGAGTAGGCCCGGATCACAGGCAGTTTGTCATTTTTGGTGACAGAACTAAGGAGGAAGAGGCGTCTCCACACTGGGGCGGGAATAACATTGGGGAAGAGAGAATGTCTCCATGTCGTCAGGAACTATAGATACACAGGAAACTCCTGACACTCCATTTGTCCGTCCATCCACCCACTCACCTACTCATCCATCCATCCACCCATCCATCCAACCATTCATTCATTTACTCATGTCACAGATACTTTTAGAATGCCTCTCTCTGTGTGTAAAGTGACTGGATGAAAGTGATTTGTGTGCCCTGGAGCTTTTACTTCAGCTTAACTACTTTTGTTTTCTGCTTTGTCTTGATTCCTCTCTGAAGAACCTCTGTGTCCTCTCTACCCGCGTTTGCTAGGTTCAAAGTGAGTTCAATACATGCCTTTTATTGACGATGGTGTTTACAAAGGGCTTTTAACCTAATTTAGCTGCCGAAAACTTCTTATGTAAGAGTTTCTCCTTTGCCAAAATCATTTGTCTCCTTTCTTCCTTGTTCTTTTCTTTAATATCATTTCATTTCTTATATGACTGCTTGCCATTCCTCTTCTTATCTCCCCTATCCTCCTGCATTCATATTTTTCCTTGGCTAACTAAATAAAAATGCTTGGAGGATTTTTTTACTCCCATTTAAAAAAAATCTCTTTTATCTCTACATGACATTTCCTCTTTTCTGATAGCTCTTTCATTTTAGTGCTTTTTTCTTTTGCCTTTTATTTGGCATTGCTTTTTATTCCTATGCTCAGTGAAGTCAGTTTTTTTTTTTTACACATTCTTCCATTTCTTTTCAAGTTGGCCTGTATCTGCTCTCAGACTCTCTTTTTTCTTCTTCTTAATAAATCTTTTTTACTCTCTGATCTTTTCCTCTCTCTCCTTCTAATTTTCATTCCTTGAAAAATTTTCAAGAAAAATTTTCGAATTTTCCAATATACCCTCATCTTTTTATTTTCCGCTGTGATTTCCTTATTCCTTTTTTTCAATTCTTTTATTCTTACTTAGTACTTAAAAGGGAAGGACAATTTGGAAACTTTTCCTTTTTTTTTCTTTTTTTAAGCTACTGTCAGGAAAGGTACACCTTTCAGGCCTGCATCCCTAAGAAGAGCAGCAACACAGGTGGTGATGGGTTTGAGAACCTGCCCTCCCCAGTCCTGTCATCAGAGCATCGTGGGGCTAAAGAGGTAGCCAGGACCTCACACCTCAGCCTTTATGCAACGGTGCCCTTTCATCCCACGTAGACAGAGCTGTTTATTCCTTTCTTAAAAACTCACAGCCGGGCAGGAAGACAGCCCAACAAAAAGTGACTCAGGTGAGTGACCCCACAGGTGCTGGTGCTCTTCCAGAGGGGGAAGAGGGCTTAGTGGAACCTCATAAACCTTACAGTTCTTGCTTTTATTTAATGCCTATGTGTTATACTCACAAAATGTGCTTATTGTATAGTCTTTCAACTGAGGGTACTAAATTTCTCTACAATCAGCCCTTTTACTACTTTTAAACCTCTTACACCACGGTGTTATCTCCCCTAGCCTGATAGTACTCAAGAAATATTTCTTTGATAATAATGCTAGGTGGTTTGTTCTTTTTTCCACTTAGATGACAATCTCATCATAAATCCCTATTGAATTTCATTTCATTGAGGTCTATTGTTCCAACTTGTGATCCTTATTAATTTTAGCCAAGATTTTATGGTTGTGGAACATCCCCTGCAAGTTTCATTAGCATGTGCTCAGTTCACTTATCTCAGGACTAATAAAAGCATAAAACAGAACCCCATCCAAGGCCGGCACCTGTGCTCTGCCACAGTCCCTACTCACCAGCCGGCTTTGTAAGGAGGCTTAACTCTTCCAAAGGCTCCCCAGAGTTTCTAAAGTCAAGGACAGTAAATAAAGTCATCATTATTTAAATATTTAACATTCATTATAGATATACTTTCAGTCAAATTTAAGACAAGGTAGAGTTGTATTTTTATGTGATCAATGTACTTAATAGCAGTTTAGGACCCTTTCATAATCACGGTGCACCCTTTCTGTACACTCATTTTATAACACCTGGAGCCTAATTTTACTATTTCAAGTGACTATAACATTTTATTATTGTGTCTTTTCCTTTATGACATATTGTTGGTCATAACTATGATTTACTGGATTTAAGTCCTTGATCAGGAACACAACTCCTGATTACAAATTGGTTTCTATAGGACAATACAATCTGCTTTACCATGATATCATGATATGTTTTATGATGAAGTTCTTCATGAATTAATTGTGGTGATACCTATGGACTTCTTACACTTCAAATTGCTTCAAGATCAAATTCCTATCAAGGGCCCCTGACATTAAAAAAAAAAAGGCTCATTGCATCAGATAAACCAACCTAATTTCATTTTTTTCAGGAGAGGTTTTTATTTTTATTATATACTTCAAGAACACAAAGTCTAAACCTTACTTGTTTTGCATAAGAGATACTAAAATATTTTGATTTAATGCAGTGACCATTTAAACGGAAAGGAAGAAGAACGATTTAAAAGGGCGAGAGAAGGAGGGAAGTCCAGAGGAAAGAAGAAGGTTTGCAAAAGGGAAAAATATGGAAAAGAAGAAAAACCTGGAGCAGAGAAAGAAAGATTGAAAAAAAAGAGAGAGAGAGAGATGGCTGAGTCATCAGAACGAAGTCAACTAACTACACTTAGGACCTTGTTAGTCACTGTTCCCACTTTTCTTGTCTACAGCCCTTTGATTTTTTTTGGTCTTTTTGCCTTTTCTAGGGCCGCACCCACAGCATATGGAAGTTCCCAGGCTAGGGGTCCAATCAGAGATGTAGCTGCTGGCCTACACCACAGCCACAGCCACGTGGGATCCGAGCCGCGTCTGCAACCTACACGACAGCTCACAGCAATGCCGGATCCTTAACCCACCGAGCAAGGCCGGGGATCGAACCCGCAACCTCATGGTTCCCAGTTGGATTTGCTGACCACTGAGCCACGACGGGAACTCCTACAGCCCTTTGAAATAGTGATGACTATAGTGATAGACCTTCAGGGACACATGAGAGTTTGGACTGGGACGACTCAAGTCGTCCTTCTCTGTGAGGAAGCCCCACACAGTGTCGCCCAGTGATGGCTGGGGTCAGGCTGAGGTGGAAGTTGGTGTCTGACAGTAAGGTTCTCGTTCCTTTTTCTCCAGCTAGGAAGCTACCTGGAGGGACATTTGTTATAGACACCATGCCCCTAGCACTGTAACTTCTGGAAGGCCAGTCAGACCCAAAGTCAGACAGAGACAGCCTCTAAAGAGTAGATCACCATCGTTCAGCCTCCTGCAGTCAAACTGCTTCCTTCCACCCACTCTGTCTCCCCAAATGCTGGGCAGAACTCTTCCCAAATCACCCACAACTGCCTGAGTTTGCCTGCTCATCCCAAGTGAACCACGCTCAATCTCAGTCATAAAGAGATAAACGTATACCACTGTTCTGAGAGAATTACTAATAACTGGCATTGGTATAGCCCCCAAATTTTACAAGGGTTACAAACCCTTTTTTAGCTATACTATCTTATGAATCTCTATAATAACTTTGTAAGGGGTACATCATAATTACTATTCCCACTTTACTGATGAAAAAAAAAACAGGATCAGAGAGGTTAAATAACTTGCTTCGTGCCACACAGCTAGGAAGTAGCACAGTGACAACGTAAGCCTCTGGTTCTAATTCTAGTAATTTTCCTACCAAACCTTCAGAGCTCTCTGCTTACATCCAGAAAAAAATATTTGATGAAACATCAGGGCAGAGAGAATGCAAATACTCCTTAGCACGGGGAAATACAGGGATCCCATTCTTCCTAAGGGTAACACTTCTCCACTGGTGACTCCTAGGACTCTGTTCTTTTTTTCCTCTCAGACACACGCGTCTCTCTCTTATTCTTCTCTCACGAGTGGCCTTTCCCACCGTCGTCTTCTGCCCTCAGACCGAAACATCTGACTTTACTTTCTGAATGTGCAGAGGGAAGAACCATTCTGCTGAGGATGTTCTGTTCTCCAGCTGCCCTGACCTTTCACTTGTCTCAGTCTGAGCCTGACTTTGGTTCACGAACGGCGGTCAGCCATGAGGGGAGGACTGGAGAGCTACAAGGAGTAAGGTTCACCCACTAACAGCTCTCCAAGAAAGCCACAATCGTGTCAAATTTATTTCCTTAGGAGCTCCTTTCTTTCATATTACACACCTTTTTCTTCCTATATCCTGTCTTATTACTGTCTATTTGTATCATAAATTAATATCATTAGAAAGGCTGGTTTAGCAAATGTTAGCATCAACTACATTGATAATATAATTTTTAACTGTTATTGAAAACATGTTTTAGATTTGAATGACATCAAGTTTTGCAATCACGAAGACACCTACATTCCAGCATACCATGCTGGAAGATACTGGAGTATTTTATATATTATATATGTTATATATTATAGATTTATATAATAATAATATATTAGTATACATGCTATATATATATGTGTGTTGTACCAAAAAGATACCCAATTTATATTGAGAGAAGCTCATTATTCTAACATGAATTACATTTATCCTTTTCACTAAATATGTTTGATGCTGAGATTAGGAGAGGAAAGACAGAAAATAAAAATGTGTTTCTCTTCTGATGGTAGTTTAATGCATTGTTCTGCAGTTCATACCATCCAATGGAAACCCCGTATCTACTTGCCTCCGAGGAGTAACAAAGGTGGGTACTATTATAGGGGACGATATCCCGGGGATTTGGGAGGAAAGAGATATTAACAAACTCATAACTAACCTGTCAAGTTTCTGGAGAAGGTGGGCAGTGAGCACAGCATAAAAGATGACCCCTGGAAGCCTGGAAACTTGGAATGGACTGGGGGAAACTTGGAATGGAATGAGTGTTGGGAAAATGAAAATGAAACGCTGTTGGATGAGACACACTGTGTCTTCCTATGTAGTTCAGGAAACCCCAGGGATCATGGGATCAACATGTGTTCAGAAGAGGATCTTCAACTAAGTGGGTCCATGCAATAAAATGGGAAAGAAAGCTAGAAAAATGCAAGTCTGCCAACTGGGCCAGATGTACACCTACCAGAAACTCATCTTCTCATCTCCACTTGTCCTCCCAGCAGGCCTTCTCCTGGAGAACTCTTGGATGGGACTGGAGACCACTGAGAAGAGCAAAAAGTAAAGCTATTTAATGACAGAAACAGATGCTCCATACTGAGTAACTGGGTTAACTCAAGACTCGGGGTCTGTCCCCTGCCTTGGGTGCAGCTCCACCATATTGCACTGGATGTTTCCAGACATCACGAACGCCACGTGACAAGGCTGAGCTCACTCCGCTCAGTCCTGGCCTCACTTCCCCTCCCAGAGACATTTTTCCTGTATCTATTCACAGCGATATCTCGCTCTCAGCCGCAAAAGCTCAGTCATCTTCTTCAGACTCATATCCAGTCAATTTCCAAGTTCTGCCAAGTTTTCTTTGTAAAGCTTTTCTTTTTCTTTTTCTGTCCATTTCTATGTGAACCCCCCAGTCTCTATGAACTCACCACTCCATTCTGTCTGACGTACTAATGCTGGAATGTTATTCTTTAAACACTCAAAAAGATCATGCTGAAAGACTTCCAGAGACTTTATTTTGCCAATGGAATAAGGATTGCACAGGGCCACACAGTTTATTAGGGACAGAGTTAAGACTCTAGCCCAGGATTTTTTAACCTCAGATCCAATACGTTTTTTACCAAAGTGTATATACTAGGTCTTAAGAATTCCACATAAGAATGCATTATCAGTCCTATTTCCTCCCCCAAATGCTTTAGGTTTTTTTTTATACTTTGTTTTAATCCATAAGCTGTCTCAGTTCTTTCTGGAAGTAGGAGGGATCTTAAAACTTAAGCAAATCAAAGCAAATATTGGTCACAACAAAAATCCTATGTAAGCAGACAGATAAAACTACATCAAACAGGTAGAACCTATTTTTTTTTTTCCAGAAACAAATCATACCGAAAGAATTTGATTTCACATGCTGTTAGCTACCCAGTCCAGACGATTTCTGATTCAGGATTTTCTCTTCAAGGACCCCTGCTTCCAGAAGAATATCTGTCCTGACAACACAAACTGGAGCTAGTTCTCGGTCCTGAGGACTGACCTTTAACCTCCTGGGTTTCAAGAGTATCTGGATAGCTCAGTATCTCAGTATTGTAGAAGAATGGAATACTGTCCATCCAGGGAATGTTGGCTAGAACTCCATTTTAAAAAAACCTAAATTTCAGTTGGAAGCTTCTAATGAAGCTATTTCTAAAGTCTTCACTGGGCCTTAAGAGGCCTACAAGGGACTTGTAGCTGATTTCAGGGCTGAGAGAGCCCAGGGAACTGGCAAACAAAAGCAAAGCTTTGCAGGGTTGTGAGCTCCGTAGCTGTATCCTCGCAGACACTCTTACAAAAAGATGCTTTACTGAAAATCCTAAAGCAGGGCTATGCTGGGCTCAGTCTTCTGAGGACCAAAACCCTCTACAGCCTATCTCGGGCAGAGTAGCTGTCTCAGCTATCGGTGTACTTATTTCTTAATGCCATCCAGTTATAACAAATGACAAACTGGTTCCGTATACAAAGGCTTTATTTGGCAATTTTCATCTTCAATGCACTTTCCAAATGTTAACTAATTAATCTGCTTGACAGTGTTCCATTTCACAGCGGTACACTGTTTATGTTCATAAATCTTTGATATTTTATTTCTGGGTTGTTTTTTTCCCCCGTCTTCTTCCAAGGCCAGGCGAGTGAGGTTCTTTGCCAACGCGATGCCTATTTTCTTCCACAGTCTGGATGCCCTCATAGTGGTAGGTGATCAAGTGAGAAAAGAAGATGAGGGTATGGGAAGGAGAGGAGGCGGGAAATAGCTTCCACTTTGTGAACACCAGCAATGCCACCCAGAGAAAGAGACTGCATTCAGGCAAGCACAGCCTCTGATGGTGCCACCAAGATCCCTCCAGCTCTTGATTGAGCAATAAGTATTTATCGAGCACCTACTACGTGCCAGACTCCCCTGTTCTGAACACGTGGCACAGAGCAGCAAAGAAAAGAGACCTCAGTCTTTGCCCCCATGGAGCCCCAGTATCAGAAACTTTGAGATCTGCCTCAAATATCTCCCTCAATCAGTCTTGTAACTTTATGTCTTCTTCTTCTACAGCATTTCTCAGGGAAATGAGTTCCACACATTTATTGTTAATAGGGTAAATACAATTTTAATTTATTCTAAATCTTTCTCCTGCAAACCTCAAAACCTCCTCCCAGGAATGAGTGGCTAAATCCACACCTTACCATCTAGACTACTAGTTCTTGAGATTTTTGACGTCATGAAAACTGTTAAGAATCTTATAACTATGTATCCAATCAACAGAGAAATATATGTGTGTCATAGATATATAGAATTTATATATAAATTATACCATGCTAAAGTCCATGCCCTTCAGGTTAGGGAGCATCACTAAATCCAGAAATATCACCATATATATATATATATATATATATATATATATATATATATATATATAATGTTTTTGCCATATATAGCAAAACAGCATGCAGAAGTTCCTGGGCCAGGGACTGAATCTGTGCCACAGTAGTGAGCTAGGCCCCCAGCAGTGACAAAGCTGAATCTTCAACTGCTAGGCCACCAGGGAACTCTGAAATATCATTATTTTAAAGGCTTCATTTCATTTAGACCTCAGCTATCACAATTAGATTTTGCAGACTGGAGAATGCCCATTCTTACTACTGATTCTCATACCTAAGTGTCTTCATTTCTCTGACATTTTTGAGCATTTAAAAAAATTGAGCTATGGTTGATTTAAAGTACTATATTGGTTCCCAGGGTACAACATAGTGATTCAAAATTTTTATAGATTAAACTTCTTTATAGTTATTATAAAGAGTGGCTATATTTCCATGCTGTACAATATGTCCTTGTAGCTTATCTGTTTTATCCATAGTAGTTTATACCTCTTAATTCCCTACCCCCTATCTTGCTTTGATCATTTCTTTGAATTATGCTGGCCCTTTGAAAGGCAGGACTAATAAATGCACAGAGCACTCTGGCTGTGGAGATACAGTCATTTTAGAGAGTATAATATTGGCTTCTGCATCATTTTTAATGTTTTAGTTGAATCAGTACATTGTCTTTAACGTACAGTCTATAATGACAACATGCTCCATGTTCTAGATGGTGCCTGAAACCTTGGAATCCATCATTTTTCTAGATAATTGGTCTTACAGTTCCCTGAATGGCTTCTCTTACACTTGCCTATGAGGAATTTCATCTGCCAATTTTCTGCTCCCATATGCAGTCTTGTGGAAATTTCACAGTTTCCTCTGCATACATGGCATAATATTTCAATATTAAAAAAAACTTACTGTCATGTGCAAACCTGAGGTTTTTATTATAAACAGACTCTTGTTAACATCTTAGCATCCATTTGTGAGTTGGCACAATTTGAAAAATATTTATCCTTGCCCTTCTCTCCTTTTTGGGGAGCCAGTGTCAGTTTTCTTCGCAGATAAAACAGTTAATTAAATTCGGTGTGTGGTCCCAAATAATAGATGGCAAAATATCACAGTGGACATCTCTGGTTAGCTGGATTATAGATGATTTTAACTGAATCCATTTTGCTTCTCTGTGTTTTCCACATTTTCTACAAAGAATATCTATTGCTGCTGTAATGAGAAATATTATTAGATATGTATAGTTTTCATGGAAGCTTATCACACCCAGGCCTACCGAGTACTGAAATTGAGGACATCTACTGCATGCTTCCTTCAGAATATTAGAGGGTGAATCTCCCTTTCAGAAGCTCTCTTGCCTTACACTGTACATGATTTTATTCGTAAATGCATGGGGCATCATATCTGTTGGTCCTCACTCATGAATGCCTATCACATTAGAGGTTTGCCAGTCTTTCACTAAATTAAAGTGTTTACACAAATTTCAATGGATCCCAAATTTCACTGTTGAATGTCTTCTAAACTCTTGGGTAGGGCCAATTTATTTCCAGTGATTATTCAAGTTTGGGAAAGAAAATTGTGACCAAATGCATTACTGATTCACCCAAGACATCTAGTTTATTTATTGCTATTTGGTTTTGTACCTGTGACTGATCTGCTTCAAAAGTTAATTTAGGAGTGAGACTGTCACGAATGCTTTCCTTTATAAGCTGATTCATTCTGCTATCTCCTTTTCAGACCTGCATGGACTTTTCATATTGTGATCATCAATCAAGGGGCCTCATTGATTCTCTTGCTATCTTTTTGGCTCCCATGTTTCTAACCCATTTTAATATTGGGGTTGATCCCTTAGACAGGTCCTTCGATTCCTTTTTAGCTTGAAAATTTTAAAATTTGCATCTCTTCTGCTATGTATGACATTCCTTATATTTCTCTACCTAGGCAAATTTATTTTTAATATCATGCCTTTTTAAACTTCAGTTAGATCACAGATTATACAGAAGTAAGCTGTGGGCTGGACTTGATCTATAGGCTGTAATCTGACAAACTCTGATCTAGATATTTGGGT
Organism: Catagonus wagneri; assembly: GCA_004024745.2. Classification (NCBI taxonomy): domain Eukaryota; kingdom Metazoa; phylum Chordata; class Mammalia; order Artiodactyla; family Tayassuidae; genus Catagonus; species Catagonus wagneri. Next base: position 4,993,227 of record PVHT020000077.1, on the reverse strand, counting down.
ATAGCATTTTCAGTCCCCAGTGATTCTATTCTATTTCCTTTGCCCATAAAGTTCTGCAACTTATTTTTGCTTAAGAGGCTCTAAAATACAAAGACACCCTTCCCCCCACCCCCTCGGAGTATCCACACCATATTTTTCCTATACAGAGATTTTGTTTGGCAGCAAGAGGTTATCTGGTTCTTTACATGCTAATTATACCACAGCCCTCATTTGTTGCCAAGTATTTCCATCTGGCCCTTTGGTCCGATAAGTCTTTAATGTTTATTTGGAGCAGTTACACACATTGGATTGGTCTTGTACCACTTCTCCCATCCACTAGTTCTTAGATAACAGCATCCTTCTTTCATTATCCTTATTTTTTTCAGAAATGTTCCCCACTTCCCTCTTGATTGCTTTATTTGAATCTTGGACAACTCAGATACTATGTTTTCAGCCGTTTTCCTCCTCATTTTTTAATTTTAAACTTTCTGAAATTTGAAAAGTATCCTTAACAGTCTGGTGCTAGTTTTCCTCAGATGGTAGCCTACTTTTTTTCTGTATAGACTCTAATTTTCCAAAAAGATATCCTGCTTCTTGATGAATCTATAAATCTCTTCCTTATACTATTATCTACACTGCATATTCAGACTCTGGAAATCTGCTCTCTTTAAAATTCATTGTAGAATCTACCTTACTTCAGGAAGTTGGACTGAAGCTGTTTGCCTTGTAACTTAAACTTGACCCAGGCATGATTCAAATCGAGTTCCTATAATTGTTAATGGTTTATTGTCCCCAGCAATTGCAGATTCTTTTACAAAGGTCACTATAGATGTTACCACAGGCGTTTTAGCACATGGATTATGGCCAACACAATCTATTTTTGAGCCAGTCATCTAATCTCCTAATGAAACCAGCTTCTAACTTTTCAGTTAGTATCTCTCATCTTGGAGAAGTTTGGTCAGGGCAAGATGACTCTGAAAATCTCTGGATTTTAGGAGCTGGATTCTAGCTAAAGACCAATTTCTTTTCTTACTATTTAGAAATTTTTAGTGATGTGATGAAAACAGCATGGAAATAAGATTCAGGAGATCTGAATTTTTATTCTAGTTACACGAACTTAACTAAGTAAGTTAAACCAGTCTGGATCTAAGTTTCCTCAATTGAAAAATGAAGAATTTGTTGTCGTTGGCATCCAAAACTATATACAACATTTTGAGGCTTTGACAAACTGTATGTTAGGAACAACGATGTGCCCAAGTGGTCCAAGAACTGGCATAAAGAGATGGGATTTCCAGGACCATGACAATCTCATGTGAAGTACAGGCTTAGGTTTTAATTGCTTAATTCTTTAATGTAAGCTTTTTCAGTGATTATGAACATGACTAGCCTGTCAGGACTTCCAACTCTGAACTCTGAAATTTGAACTTTGAAAGTCACTGCCTTGACTATGCATATGAAGGATCTGAGGCACAGAAAGGCAGACTCTTCCCAAAATGAGAAACAATTCTTCTAGGACCCAGAGTTAATTACCAAGTTTTATATACAGTAGTATCAGTTTAAGAAGTACATTATTATTGGTTTCTGAACACTACTTCTAGTGATGGTTTCAGGATATTCAGCGTATGCAATTTCAGGTCCACAGTTGAAACTCGCTTTGACTTATTCCCAAAGTCCCTTTTTGTAAGAGTAACAACTACCAAAGGCAAAAGATCTCTCTTTCCTCTGGGTCATCAGACCTCGGTTTTTATTTTTTTTATTTTTATTTTTATTTTTTTTTGCCTTTTGTCATTTTATGGCCGCGGGTTTATGGCCACACCCACGGCATGTGGAGGTTCCCAGGCTAGGGGTCTAATCGGAGCTGTGGCCACTGGCCTGCGCCGCAGCCACAGCAACGCGGGATCCGAGCCGCGTCTGCAACCTACACCACAGCTCACGGCAACGCCGGATCGTTAACCCACTGAGCAAGGGCAGGGATCGAACCCGCAACCTCATGGTTCCTAGTCGGATTCGTTAACCGC
>PVHT020000077.1:4960236-4991130 GCA_004024745.2 Catagonus wagneri | reverse complement strand
TTATTTTTTAATATTACCAAAACGTATTATCAAAGTGGGTGAAGTAAGTCAGACACAAGGGTGTTATATGAGATCAGCAATATGTGGAGTCCAATAGAAATGATACAACAGAACTTACAAAACAGAAACAGTCTCAAAGATTTCAAAACCAAATTTATGTTAACCAAAGGGGAAACGTGGACTGGGGCAGGATAAATTAGGGGTTTGGGATTGACATATATACACACTACCATCTATAAAATAGATAAGTAACAAGGACCTACTATATAGCACAGGGAAACTTCACTCAATACTGTATAATAACCTATATGGGGAAAGAATCTGAAAAGGAATGTATATGTGTATATGTATAACTGATTCATTTTGCTGTATGCCTGCAATGAACACAACTCTGTAAGTCAACTATATTCCAGTACAATTTTTAAAGAATGAAAAGATAAATATAAAGCAAGGTGTTTATGTAGAAGAGGTAACACTTGTATGAAGTGTTATTGCTTTTGGATTTATTATGTTGGGAGAGATGAGACGATTAAGAAATATGATTTCTATAGTTTATCTTAATATTAAGCAACAGAAGTAGAGAATGCAGAATATTTTCTTAATCTGTCTCATGCACTGGACACCCTTTGCTGGCAGAGGGCAGCCTCTGCCACATGTGGCAAGTTGCTGTACTACAGGGGTGCTACTAAAAACGCACAGAAGGCTTTACTCCAGCTTAGACTTGTCTGTGATGCTGTCTTTGCCTGTGACGTTCATCTTTTGTTGATGGCTTTGCCTCCAGACTCCTGACTAATTGTTTTCACTCTGAGTCTGGCTTTGGCCCCTCTTTTTGGTGTCTGCTTCCCATGGCCCAGGCTGATGCCCGTGTGCGAGGCTTTCAGAGATTGGTGCAGATGAACTGGAGAGAGTTCTGACCTTAAAAATTTAACTTTGAACAAAGAAAACAGGCTATGGCAGAGAAGTCTAACATGGTAACTGCTAGATGCAAAAACCAAGTAGAAGGATGTGGTCTTCTGAATGTAAAACAGCTTGATTTACCTATTGGTACAATTGCTGGGTGGGTTAAAGAACGATGGAAAGGCATCCAGAAGTGATGGGCGCAGGATATGAAAGAAGCCACTTAAAAGTCATTGTCTTCAGTCACAAAAAGACACATACCTATATGAAATCTCTAAAATAGTCAAATTCATAAGGACAGAAAGTAGAATAGTGGTTACAGGGGGCTGCAGGAGCAGAGGAATGAGAAATTGTTCAATGGGTACAGAGTTTCTGTTTTACAGATGATAGAGTTCCAGAGTGGATGGTTGCACAATAATGTGAATGTATTTAATGGCCCTGAACTTTATTCTCAAAAACAGCTAAGATGATACATCTTTGGTAGATTTTAAAATTAAAATGTATTACAAATCATTTCCTCTAGCTTATTTGGCTTGTTTTGGAGTCTTCCGCCCTTACCAAAACTCACTGTATTAGTTGTTTTACCTTATGAATTTAGTGACGTATCATCCTAGGAAGCAGGTTTCCTGAAAGCTGAGATTACAGGCAAGGAAGAGGTCGAGATGGTTCCTATAAGGGCATCCAGTACGCTGGAGACATTTCAGCTTCCAGATGTACTTTATCATTTTCCCAAACCACAGAAAAAATTAATTACTGAAGGACTTAACTAATTCCATACTTGAAGCATGTGGAACTTTGTTCTCTTCTTCTTTTTAAGCTGAAATATTAGAATATCTAGTAGAATAATAGCAATTTCATATTTCACTCAGCTTCACTCAAAGTGTTCTCCAACTTGAAAATTTCTTAGAACATATAAAACCTATTTGCCCAGGTCTTTTAAGTTTGATATCTAGTAATAACTAGTATATTGAGCTTATTTAAAGCAAATAGAACAGGAGTTCCCATCATGGCTCAGCAGAAACAAATCCAACTAGTATCCATGAGGATGTGGGTTTGATCCCTGGCCTTGCTCAGTGGGTTAAGGATCCAGTGTTGCCATGAGCTATGGTGTAGGTCGCATACGCAACTTGGATCCCACATTGCTGTGGCTCCTCTTTGACTCCTAGCCTGGGAAGCTCCATATGCCTCAGGTGAGGCCCTACAAATCAAAAGCAAAAAAGTAAGTAAATAAAATAAAACACATAGAAGAGAAATCCCAAATCAACTGTGTTTTCTTAAAATTCAAGTAATTCTGGGCATATCTTCATAGCTCATAGTGTAGATGTGTATCTAGTTAGATCAAGGATCTGGGAAAGAACTTAGTAGGAAAATTAGAAGCTCAAGTGTTTGGCCCAGGATGTTGGGGTTTGAGGAAGTGGAAACATGACACTCCTTTTCTCTTCCATCTGAGTTTGAAACCAAACAGTAAAGTGGAAAAAGAAGCCAGATAAGAAAACAGCAGTTTGTATGTGTTTTGTTGTTGTTTGCTTGTTTGTTTTGTCTTTTTAGGGCTGCACCTGAGGCATATGGAGCTTCCCAGGCTGGGGGTCAAATCAGAGCTGCAGCTGCTGGCCTAAACCACAGCCACAGCAATGTGGGATCCAAGCCACGTCTGTGACCTATACCACAGCACACAGCAATGCTGGATCCTTAACCACTGAGAGAGGCCAGGGATGGAACCCGTGTCCTCATGGATACTAGTCGGGTTCATTAACTGCTGAGCCATTACGGGAACTCCTGTTGTTGTTTGTTTACAATACTGGAGAACGTGGCTTAGAGATAGCATGAGTCTCAGAATTAGACAAACATTTACCCAGTAGATCATGGGTCTACTGCAGGCTCCCCTGTAAGCACAGATCCTTTGGCTTGTGGAGCATACCACATAATGTGTCCTGCATAGGCAGAGGCTGGGCTGTCCACGCTCAGTGCTTGCTTCCAAAGCTAAAAGCAACAATGTTTATGTAGAAAGAAGCTGGTCTTTGGAGTCAGACCTAATTAGTCTTGAATATGGGTCATTGTTTCCATGTGTTTGTGACCACCTGCAGATGGTTCAGTCTTTGAATCTGTTTCATCATAAGTAAGAGAGAGTAATGACACACGCTTCACATATTTTTCAAGATTCATTCACTCATTCATTGGACAGACATTTACTGAATGTGTTCTACCTGCCAAGCCCAGCTCCAGGTAGAAGGGATAAGATGTAGATTATAAGACAGGGTCCCTGGGAGTTCCCATTGTGGCTCAGTGGAAGCAAATTTGACTGGCATCCATGAGGATGCAGGTTCGATCCCTGGCCTTGCTCAGTGAGTTACCAGGATCTGGTGTTGCTGAGAGCTGTGGTGTATGTTGCCTACACAGCTCGGATCCTGTGCTGCTGTGGCTGAGGTGCAGGCCAGCAGCTGTAGTTCCAATTCAACCCCTAGCCTGGGAACCTCCATATGCTATGGGCGCGGCCCTAAAAGGCAAAAAAAGAAAGAAAAAGACTGGGTCTCTACTCTTATTGAAATTCCACAAATCAGATGTGGTAACAGTTGAAACATTTTAGCATCCATGGTTCTATGGTTCCAGCACTGAGTGAAACTCAGATCTGATCATTTTCTTTGCCCTCCTCTGAATCGACCTCAGTGTCCAGCACCATGACTAGTCCACACCATGCAGGGAGAGTCAATGAGCACCAGTCAGTGTTGACTGGGAAACATACATAGGCTCATCCATGCTGCTGGGAGTGGGATGTGAAGATAAACACTTCCACTACCTCTTAGCCCTGTGGTCCAGAGTGTAGCACTGACATGAACGAAGTCTTAGCAACCAGGAAATGGAGATTTCCTAATTCAGTTTTAGGAAAAAAGGTGAAAATATTTATCACCCACTTAAATAAAATGTTAATATAGAAACATATACACATACACACAGACATTTTGGAGAGAGAGTGGCTTAATTCCTAGAATACAGTTCCCTTAGAATAAGAATCATTTCAGCAATTCATTTGAAATCCGCCTCCACCACTACCTTCCTCCACCCGCTCAATTCTAATTCTCTCTCTATCTGTATTTGTTTTGCCTGCAGGATTGGACTGCAAGCTCTCTGCAGATAGCACTGCTGTCTTACACATCACTTGGCCCAACATAGCGGTAGTGGGCATAATTGGCGCTCAAGGGACACTTACACCCAAATCACAGAACAGGGTTATGTGTCCCGAGGATGCCAGGGTCTGGCCAGCATTTCACTGTTTCCGACGCATATGTGACTTGTACATAAGCCTGCAGAGTTCTTTGCTACTCTGTATTTTGGTCACTGTTAGCATTCCACACTTCCCAGCATTTTCCACTAAAGAAGCTGATGGAGCAAAGCCATGGAGGTATTTTTCATTTCCTTTGATGGAGCATAATGCTTTCCTATATAAACACAATAACACAGTCATCACATAGGCACTTCCATTATTGGAGCGGCTGTGTACTCAGCAACTCTCTCGGCCAGGCAAGGAGCCCAGTTGTTCTATTTTCCATTCTGATCTAAATTATGCTCATAATAAAAGAGTTTTCAATCAAGGTAAATACAGTTTCATCCCAGCATAATATCTACATTCATGCTCTCTCTCCGTCTCTCTTTTTCCGCTCCTTTTTCCTCTTTTATTCTAGGTGACTCACCCTGTTATGCCCGAGATTCTCCTCTGGTGGGGATAACAGCCTGGCTCTTCCATGAACTATAACAACAGCTCTAAATGCATCTCCTGCAACACACCTCTGTGATTTGCAAAAGTGGGAATAAATCAAAGCAGGGAAGAGATGCCACGGGAAGCCAGAAGCTAAATGTTACATCATGTAGCAAGAGGCTGGGGAAGAGAGAATCTGCTTTTTCCTGGCAGTACAATATCTTTGTGCTTGTTACCTCTGCCACAGCCCCATTAAAACAATCATTCTGAATCTGTGGGAAATTGTCACCTCTTTCCTTCCTGCCACGGCAGCTGGTATTGGAGGCTGCAGACATTGCTCATTCCCTTCAAGGTTCTTAACACACATGCAAAAAGCAAAATGAAATTTAATTTGTTAAAAAAGAAAAAAAAAAGTGTCAGCTTACCCTCAGGCTCAGCACAGGCACCAGGGGAAAAAAGCAAAGATAAATGCCTCGAGGTGAACTGGCACCAACTGGAATTCTCCACTCACTCTGCTGCTCTCCTGTATGTATCACATTAATCATGCCGATGGAGAGACATTTCCAAAACTTAAGCAATTTTCAAACCAAGATGCACCCTTTAAAAACACAATAACACGACTTTATTTTGTAATGCTTCCCTTGTACAAGCAGCAAATCTCAAAAATGTGCTGCAGATGTTAGTACAAATAATTAATACCCGGGCGGGAACAGGAGGGAGAGGCGGGAGGAGATAGACAAGCATAAGCAGAAGAACAGCGGCTGCCTCCCCCTTTCTCTTCCCGTGACTTTGCCACGGTCACAGGAGCTGGGCTGTGTGTTTCCATTCACAGGACACACAGGAGCTGTGCCCTGGTTCCTCTATCCATTCAGGGAACAGAATGGGTAGAATTTGAACCGCTTCATTGCTTCATCCCAAGGAATGGAATATTCCAGCTTCCCAGACCCCAGAGCCCTGTCATGTCCCTGGGACTGCTGAGGACCAATCTCTGTTTGTGTTCTCGCTACCTTGCTATCCTCAAGCCAGGCCAGGCTTCTCTGCCTCTGATACCCAGTCTAACAGCCAATACCCTGATTCCTGGCTTTGAAGCTCCCTCTTGGGGACATTTGCCATTCTCAGTCCAGTGTGCCACCCACCGGGGACTTCCACTACCTTGGGCTGCCTTCCTTCCCAGTACATGCCTGTCTCTTCTTGGAAGTCTTAAGGTCCACTGCTGCCCGATCCACAGCCATCCTTCAGGCACTGCACTTGGTCTTGCTGCCCAGCTGCTCTTGCCTCCCTCTTGGCCCCCCATCTGCTGTGGTTTGGAAGGCTCGTGCCAGACCACTTCTCATACTTTCTTTCCATATTGTGTTCTTACCATACGCTGACCCTTACTCCAAAGTCTGAAGAGAGTAAATGAATTGAAGAAGAGCGGAGGATCCTAGACCTCAGTACTGTGGGATGGTGGCCAAAGACACTGGGCTTTAGAAAAGGACGTCTTCGTGGCCTGGAGGATCTTTGTGTGTCATCCTAAAGGTCCAAATCCCACAGTGACTGAACAAGTGACCCTGCATGTTGGGAGATGACAGTGGTGGGAGAGGCTAAGAGAGCCTGGGTCTCTTTCACCATGGACTTTGGGAAATTTCTAGACATCTGTTGTTGAGAGATGAGCCAGGCTTCCTTGACACAGACACAATGACAAATTGAACACATTTTCCTGAGTTCTAGAAAACCAAGTGTTTTTAAACCCTTGACTTTAATATACAGGATAGGTGAATAAACTTCCAAAAAAGATGAATGTGGGAACCTCCATCCACCGAGGAAAATCCACGTGTCCCTTGATAACTTAAGGTGTCATTTCTTCCCTAGAAGAGCAAAAATCTACCAAGACTGTCTTAATATTATGAAACATATAAGGTGCAGACAAAATTGCAGCTTAACTAATACATATTAAAAAAAATCCAACTTAAGAAATAAATATTGGAGTTTCCTGGTGGCTCATCAGGTTAAGGACCTTGCATTGTCACTGCTGTGGCATGGATTTGATTCCTGGCCTAGGAACTTTCACGTGCTGAGGGTACAGCCAGAAAACAAACAACAAATAAAAAGAAATAAAACTTGAAGTCCTTTGTCTTTTTCCTCTTATCAGACACAAACAGTGTTCTGAATTGGGGCACATGATTTAATTTCTGTGCATTTCTGTACTCTGATATGCATGTGATTGTATGAGTAAATAATATTGTTTTGCATGTATTATAATCTTATTTTAGTGTTTCCACGTTATATGTATTCTTCTACAACTTTTTTTTTCTCAATAGGATTGTGAAGACTATTCATGTTGTTCTAATTCTGGCACTGGCTAACCATGGCCCATGGGCTGAATCTAGCTGGTGTTTGTTTTTATACACTCTTTGAGCTAAGAATAGTTTTTAACATCTGTAAAGAACTGAGTAATAAACAAATCAAAGCAGTAGATATGACAGAGCCCATATGCGATGGACAAAGCCTAAAATATGTATATTCTGATCCTTTACTGAACAAAGTTTGATGATTTTTGTTCTTTAATTTGGTCTGCGTTGTTCTTATTCCTATGTTCTTCAATGTAAATTTTTTAAAATAAATCTGTCAAATTTCATAAAAAAATTTTTAGGATTCGGATTGAAATTACTTCGTGGATCATTTTGAGGAAAACTGATATATTGATGATACTGTACTTTTCCATCTGTATTCATTATCTACTGCTGTATAATAAGTTATCCAAGATTTAGCAGCTTGAAACAACAGAACATAAATGTGTGGTCTTATATGTATTTTCTTAATTATTTGTTTCATATTGAAGTATAGTTGACAATATTATGTTCATTTCTGGTGTAAATACAGTGATTCAATATTTTTATAGATTATACTCCATTTAAAGTTATCAAAAGAATGTCTATATTTCCTTTTTCTGTACAATATATCCTGTTGCTTATCCATGTTATGCATAGTGGTTTGTATCTCTTAATCCCATAACCCTTCCCTATCTATCTTGCTGTCCTATATTTTTTTAGGTCAAACTCCAACATGAATCTCACTATGCTAAAATCAATGTGTTGTTGGCAGGGCTGTGTTCGCTTCTGAAGTATCTAGGGGAGAATTTGTATCCTGGCCTCTCCCAGCTTCTAGAGGATGCCCACATCCTTTGGCTTGAGGCCACTTCCACCTTCAAAGCCATCAATCATATAACTCCAACTTCCTCTGTGAATCTTACTGACTCTTCTGTCTCCCTCTCCCACTTTTAAAGACCTTTATGATAACACTGGACCACTCAGATACTCTAGGATGATCTTCCCATCTCAAAGCAATCATCATTTCATCTAGACCTTCAACCTCCTTTGACAAAGAAACTCACAATTTCCAGGAATTAGGATGTGGCCATTTGGGGAGGCCTTATTCTATGTACTATAAGCCATCTAGTGAGCTTTTTTTCTTCCAGTTATTATGTTTTCAAGTTCTAAAACTTGCACTGGGTTCTTTTTGTGTCTTTTCTTTGCTGAGACGATATATTTTTCCATTTGTTACACAGTGATCGTGATTGCCTGTTGGAACGTTTTATGATCGCTGCTTTAAAATTCTTGTTAGATAATTCCAACATTTGTGTCATCTTGGTGTTGGCATCTGTTGATTTTCTTTTCTCCTTCTAGTTGAGATTTTCCTAGTTCTTCATATGACAAAAATGTTGGATTGTATCCTGTACATTTTGAGTATAATGTTATGACACTCTGGTTCTTATTTAGATCTTCTATTTTAGCTGGCAGTGAACAGGTTTAGGTTCAGAACACACATCCTGGCCCACTTCTGTGGTTTGTGATTCCAATATCAATTTAGTTTTTCAAGGCTTTGGAATGCTATTCTGGTATGTTTCACTTGTGTGCAACCGGAGGCCAGTCTGAAACCTGGGTAGTATTTCTCACCAGAGTTCAATTCTCAAAGCGTTTGCTGTTGATTCCGGTTGGTTTTATACACCAGCCTCTTGGGAATTTGCCCAGGACTTTATATGCAGCTTTAAGAATCCTTTTCTTCAACAATATTCCTTCTCCAATACCCCCCCTCCCACCCTCTCCCCAGGCCCTTCCTCTTAACCTTTTCTAGATATTTGTTTAGGGCAAGAATAGTTGACAGGTCCCTAACCTAGAATCTCAAGTTGGGCATGGGGCAGCAAAGGAGTAACACCTCCGTCCCTGTTAGTGTGAGGAGGATATGGTTGACAGAGTTCTTATAATTTCCTTTGTAAAGTTTTCATATATTTTGCTGGAATATATATTGCCACCCTATATTGTTTGATGTGGTTCATACACTTTCAAGCATTAAAAAGGAAATAAATTTGAATTTTGAGGGAAGCTGGCTAGAGATTCAGGGGATGTGGCACAAGAGTGTCACATAAAAAATGTAACAGTGATGGACCTTGCTTATTTAGTGGGTTATTTAATTAAATCCATAAATTGAGACTGGATCATTATTGAGCTGTTTTCTTAAAGGTCACTCAGGAAGATCAGTAATAATTTGAAGTTGTTTAGACTTGCTAAAGAATTCTCAATGCAGTTTTTCTTCTGTTCAGTCTGAGGGAGAGAATGGAGAATTCTTTTTCCTTTTTTTTTTTTTTTTTGGCCCAGCCGGTGGTATGTGGAAGTTCAGCCATGATAACACTAGGCCACCCACTGGGGAACTCCCTGCTGTAAATTTTTTTTTTTTTTTGGCCGCACCTGCTGCATACAGAGATTCCCAGGCTAGTGGTCGAATTGGAGCTACAGCTGTCAGCCTACACCACAGCCACAGCAACGCTAGATCTGAGCCGTGTCTGTGATTCACACCACAGCTCATGACAACACCGGATTGTTAACCCACTGAGCAAGGCCAGGGATTGAACCCACAGCCTCATGGTTCCTAGTTGGATTTGTTAACTGCTGCACCACAACGGGAATTCTGTGATGCAGAATTCTTAAGAAAATTCACAGGGAAGACAAGTTAAGGATTGAAGAAAAGAAAAAAAAGAAGAAGAGAAAGAAAATCCAGTATGGCAATGCCTGCTAGATGTCTGAGAAAATACTTTAGATTATCTGGTGATGAAGTGACCTATGCAGATAAAATGCACAGCCAAGTTGGCAACCACCTCTCAGTGAAGGGAAAGTACAGTTAACCTGATGAACAGGCCTTTGTTTTTGCCTACTGTGGATCAGCTTTGCCTTTAAGTAGGGGCAGATGGCCACACCTACAGCATATGGAAGTTCCTAGGCTAGATGTTGAATCAGAGCTGCAGCTACGGGCCTAAGCCACAGCCATACCAGATCCGAGCTGCATCTGTGACCTATGCTCCAGCTTGTGGCAATGCTGGATCCTTAAACCACTGAGTGAGGCCAGGGATCGAATCCACATCCTCATGGACACTATATCGGGTTCTTAACCCACTGAACCACAGCCGGAATTCCTACATATGCTTTCTTGAAATGTTTTTGGTAAAGGTGAAGAAAGTAGATGATGAAACAGTGGTTTGGGACAGAGAGTCAAGAGAATGATGAGACAAAGAGAAGGATTAAAGATGACTCAGATGTATTTAGTGTTTTCAGCATAGGCATTTTGGTAGATGATGGTGACACTAACTGAAATGTAAATGGAGGAAGAGCAGAACTAGGAGGAGAAAAATAAAGAGCCTGGTTTTGGTTATGTAAAATTCAAGATGCTATTATACTCCCAATGGTGGAAGAGGCAGTTGGATATATTAGACTGGAATTCAGAGAAGTCTGTGCTGGTGTTTTAAGTAGGGAACTCAGCAAGCAGATGGTGTGTGAAGCCATGGAAGCCTATACTATCAGTCAAGGGGAGGGGTAGACAGGAAAAGGCAAGAACTATGATCAAGTTCTAGGACACTCCAACATTTTAAATTTGAACAGAAGAGAATGAGAAGAAAACTAAGAGACTGTAATGTTACAAGAGTCAGAAGAAGGGAGAAGTAGTCAACCGTTTCAGTTGCCACCAACACCAAAAGAAATTGAATTCCACCTCCTGGAGGTATGTATCTTGCAAACAGTTACAGCTGTGGAGATAACGATCCAGTTGGAGTGCCTCAACAGAGACTGTTGTGGACTTTCAACCATGGAGAGTAGACTGATACCGCAAAGGTCACACCCACATCACCCAAAAGACAAAATAAAGGACAGAAAATAAATTATAATGTAATAAATTTTAATCTAAACTAATAAAATTTAAAAAACTTGTGCACAAGCAAAGCCACAGAGGATTCTGGAGCAGAAAGGAGACTAACAGTATGACATGGCTTCTACCCCACTCTACTCCTCTGAAGCTCCACTCCTGAGTCACTAATATTCCCACTTCTGGATAAGTGAAGAGAGAAGGTATTCTTATCTTTTTCCTCTTCTGCCAGGAAGTTATGAATGGCAGACGTTGACTTTCCTGGTTGGAAGAGACAGATCCAAGCTTCACACTTAACTGGGAGAAAGGGTTTGAAGCTTGGGAAAAGTCTCGTAATGGAAGTGCATTACACCCCCCTTGCCCAGCTGGTTGGAATGACCCAAGACAGAGATCAATATAATCTCAGAAGATAAAATGGAGCCCAGGAAATCTAAGCTAGCCTGCATACCTTCCAAGCTGAGCTTCACTCCTCTTACACTCCACTCCACCCCAGATGCTGTTCTCTCAGATGACAGAAGAGTGGACAAAACATGAAATATTCAGGCTAAACCAACCTTTGGGGGAGAAACAAGATTCACATAAAAACCTGTACATCAGTGTACAGTGTACATTCTGAATGGTCCCTGCTGATTGGTATGGGTTTTCCTTTTGTAACGGTAAAACTGCTCTAAAATGGATTGTAGTAATGTTTGCACAACTCTGTAAATATATAAAACAATTTAATAGTACACTTTAAATAGGCTAACTTCATGCTTATGAATTATACCTCTATAAAAGTGTTATAATGGGGGAGAGAGAGAAACATGGTTTTAGAGATGGCATGGAACAAAAAAACCCAAGAAATTCACAGTATGGAAGAACCAATAAAATATCTGGACGGAGTCAACTAATATGAACAAGGTAAAAAAAATACGAGGAACAGAGCAACTGCGCAGAAGTACTATAGCAAAAAAGAGAAAACGACAATAAGAATGAATTAACCCAATCTAGTAGAAATGATAACTCAGATAATGCCTCAGTATTGTTCTGTGTAATGGAGAACTTAATGAGCACATTAATTTAATAAGACAGGAAAAAATACAAAATTATAAAACAACAAAATGAGATCAGCAGGGATACTGAAGGTCTAAGGAAACAAATCAGGACTCCAAACAGCATCTTTACAGAACTAATTTAAAAATGTAAACTGTAAAGTTCACTACTGAAGGCTGTACTTTCCAAGCCCATAATCTTTCCCTAAGCTGAAATTTCAAAAATTTAAGAAATTAAGAATTTTATAAGGTTTTTCTTGGTAACATACCCGACAGCAAAGTCTGTCCCATACAGCAATGAAGTTATTTATACCTTTATTTATTCCACTTAATTTGAATATTCATATTTATATTTTTCATTGAAAAAACATTAAAGCTTTTGAGTACTGGGTCCTGACCCTAATGCTACTGGGAGTTTGTGCAATATATGAAATATACATTTATTTTCTACAATATGAAATAATTTTGAATTCCAAAACATACATGACTCTAAGAGTTTAAGAATGAGATTGTGGACCAGTACTAAAATAGGAGAAGCCACAAGTAAATTAAACAGAGAATGAGATTAATTAGAAAAATTCACATACAAGAAAAAATCCTGTTTAGGGATAACTGGTATCTCTGAAATAAGAATAAAAAGGAAATAGAAGCATAGTCAAAGACCTAATACAAGAACATTTTCCTGAAATGAAGAAAAGAATGTTTTAAAAAACCACGTTATAACACAAGAAAAATCAATATGAAATATTCAATACTAAAAATTTATGAACTTCAAAGATAAAAAATTATTTTTTATTTTTTAAAATTACTCAATGAATTTTATTACGTTTATAGTTGTCCAGTGATCATCACAACCCAGTTTTATAGCATTTCCATCCCATACCCCAGGTGCATCCCCCAACCTCCCAACCTGTCTCATTTGGAAACCATAATTTTTTCAAAGTCTGTGAGTCAGTATTTGTTCTGCAAAGAAGTTCATTGTGTCCTTTTTTTTTTAGATTCCACATGTAACTGTTAGCATATTATGCTGGTGTCTAACTGTCTGGCTAACTTCACTTAGCATGATAATTTCTAGGTCCATCCATGTTACTGCAAATGCCCTTCTTTCTTTTTACCAGCCGAATAATATTCCATCATATTTATGTACCACATCTTCTTGATCCACTCCTCTGTCAAGGACATTCAGGTTGTTTCCAAGTCTTGGCTATTGTATATAGTGCTGCAATGAACATTGGAATGCATGTATTTTAGCGAGTCATGATTTTCTCTGGATAGATGCCCAGGAGTGAGGATTGCTGGATCAAATAGTAATTCTATTTTTAATTTCATGAGGAATCTCCATACTGTTTTCCACAGTGGTTGCACCAATTTACATTCCCACCAAGAGTGTAATGGGGTTCCATTTTCTCCACACCCTCTCCAGCATTTATTGTTTGTAGACTTTTGGATGATGGCCATTCTGGCTGGTGTAAGTTGGTACCTTATAGTGGTTTTGATTTACATTTCTCTAACAATGAGTGATGTTGAACATCTTTTCAGGTGTTTTTTGGCCATCTGTATGTCTTCTTTGGAGAACTGTCTGTTTAGATCTTCTGCCAATTTTTTGATGGGGTTGTTTGTTTTTTTGGTATTGAGCTACAGAAGGTGTTTATAAATTTTGGAGATTATTTCCTTGTCAGCTGCTTCATTTGCAAATATTTTCTCCCATTCTGTGGGTTGTCTTTTTGTTTTGTTTAGGGTTTCCATTGCTGTTCAGAAAATTTTAAGTCCCATTTGTTTACTTTTGTTTTTGTTGTCATTACTCTAGGAGGTGGATCTGAGAAGATATTGCTGTGGTTCATGTCAAAGAGCGTTTGACCTATGTTTTCCTCTAAAAGTTTTATAGTATCTGCTCTTATATTTAGGTCTTTAATCTATTTTGAGTTTATTTTTGTGTATGGTGTTAGGAAGTGTTCAATTCCATTCTTTTACACGAGGCTGTCCAGTTTTCCCAGCACCACTTATTTAAGGGGGCTGTCTTTTCTCCATTGTATATTCTTGCCTCCTTTGTCATAGATTAGTTGACTGTAGGTGTGTGTGTTTAATTCTGAGTTCTCTATCCTGTTTCACTGATCTATATTTCTGTCTTTGTGCCAGTACCCTACAGTTTTGATGACCGTAGCTTTGCAGTATAGTCTGAGGTCAGGGAGCCTGATTCCTCCAACTCCATTTTTCTTTGTCAGGATGGCTTTGGCTATTCTGGGTCTTTTGTGCTTCCAAACAAACTTTAATATATTTTGTTCTAGTTCTATGAAAAATGTCCTTGGTACTTTGATAGGGATTGCACTGAATACATAGATTGCCTTGAGTAGTATAGTCATTTTGGTAATCTTGATTCTTCCAGTCCAAGAGCATGGTATGTCTTTCCATCTGTTTGTGTCATTTTTAATTTCTTTATCAGCATCTTGTAGTTTTCAGAGTACAGGTCTTTTGTGTCTTTAGGTAGGTTTATTCCTAGGTATTTCATTCTTTTTGATGGAATGGTAAATGGATCGTTCCCCTAATTTCTCTTTCTGATATTTCATTATTAGTATATAAAAATGCAGTCGATTTCTGTGTATTAATTTTGTATCCTGTTACTTTGCCAAATTCATTGATGAGCTCTAACAGTTTTCTGGTAGCATCTTTAGGATTTTCTAGTTAGAGTATCATGTCATCTGCAAATAGTGATAGTTTTACTTCCTTTGCAATTTGGATTTTATTTCTTTTCCTTCTCTGATTGCTGTGGCTAGACTTCCAAAACTATGTTGAACAGTAGTGGCAAGAGTGGACATCCTTGTCTTGTTCCTGATCTCAGCAGGAATTCTTTCAGCCTTTCACCATTGAGAATGATGTTAGCTCTGGGTTTGTGATATATAGCCTTTATCATGTTGAGGTAGGTTTATTCTATGCCCATTTTCTGAAGGGGTTTTTTTTTTTTTATCAGAAATTGGGTGTTGGATTTTGTCAAAGGCTTTTTCTGATTCTATTGAGAGGATCATATGGTTTTTATTCTTAAGTTTGTTAATGTGGTGTATCATACCAATTGATTTGCAGATATTGAAGAATCCTTACTTCCCTTTGATAAATCCCACTTGATCATGTATAATCCTTTTAATGTATTGTTGGATTCAGTTTGCTGGTATTTTGTTGAGGATTTTTGCATCTATGTTCATCAGTGAAATTGGCCTGTAAATTTTTTTTTTTTGTGGTATCTTTGTCTGCTTTTGGTATCAGGGTGATGGTGGCCTCAGAGAATGAGTTTGGGAGTGTTCCTTCCTCTGCAATTTTTTGGAATAGTTTCAGAAGGACAGGTGTTAGCTCTTCTCTAAATGTTTGATAGAATTCACCTGTGAAGCCATCTGGTCCTGGACTTTTGTCATTTGACAGTTTTTTAATCACAGTTTCAATTTCAGCACTTGTGGTTGGTCCATTCATCTTTTCTGTTTCATCTTTGTTTAGTCTTGGGAGAGTGTACTTTTCTAAGAATTTGTCCATTTCTTCTAGGTTGTCCATTTTATTGGCATATAGTTGCTTGTAGTAGTCTCTTATGATCCTTTGTATATCCGTGATGTCCACTTTAACTTCTTTTTTATTGCTAATTTTATTGATTTGAGTCCTCTCTTTTTCCTGATGGATCTGGCTGAGGGTTTGCCAATTTTGTCGATCCTTTCAAAGAACCAGCTTTTAGCTTCATTGATCTTTTCTACAGTTTGATTCATTTCTTTCATTGATTTCTGCTCTGATCTTTATGATTTCTTTCCTTCTGCTAACTTTAGGTCTTGTCTGTTCTTCTCTCTCTAGTTGTTTTAGATGTAAAGTTAGGTTGTTTATTTGAGCTTTTTCTTGTTTCCTGAGATAGGCTTGTACTGCTATAAACTTCTCTCTTAGAACTGCTTTTGCTGCATCCCATAGGTTTTGGAGTGTCATATCTTTGTTATTTGCTTGTAGGTATTTTTTATTTTCCTCTTTGATTTCTTCAGTGATCCATTCGTTGTTTAGTAGCATGTTGTTTAGTCTCCACGTTTGCATTTTTTTCAGTTCTTTCTTCTTGATTTCCAGTCATATAGCATTGTCATTGGAAAAGATGCTTGATATGATTTCAATTTTCTTAAAGTTACTGAGGCTTGATTTGTGGCCCAGAATGTGATCAGTGCACTTGAGAAGAATGTGTATTCTGCTGTTTTTGGATAGGATGTCCTATAAATGTCTATTAAGTCCATATGGCCTAATGCTTCATTTAGGGCCTATGTTTCCTTGTTGATATTCTGTCTGGATGATTGCTGTAAGTGGGATGTTAAAGTACCCTGCTATTATTGTGTTATTGTCAATTTCTCCTTTTAAGGTCGTTAGCAATTGCCTTGTATATTGAGGTGATCCTGTGTTGGGTGCATATATATTTATAACTGTTATATCTTCTTCTTATATTGATCCTTTGATCATTATGTAATGTCCTTCTTTGTCTCTTATAATATTTTTTAATTTAAAGTCTATTTTGTCTGATATGAGTATTGCTACCACAGCTTTCTTTTGATTCCCGTTTGCATGGAATATTTTCTTCCATCCTCTCACTTTCAATTTGTATGTGTCCCTAGAAGTGAAGTGGGTCTCTTGAAGATACATACATACATACATACATATATATATATATATATATATATATATATATATATATATATATATATCTTGTCTGTTTATCCATTCAGCCAGTGTATGTTTTTTTGGTTGGGGCATTCAGTCCATTTACATTTAAGGTAATTATTGATATGTATGTTCTTGTTGCCATTTTATTAACTGTTTTGGATTTGTTTTTGTTGCTCTTTTTTTCCCTTCTGCTCTTGTTCTCTCCGCTGTGGTTTGGTGACTATCTTTAGTGTTGTATTTGAGTTGATTTTTCTTATTTGTGTGTATATCAATTGTAGATTTTTGGTTTGCATTTACCCTGAAGTTTTGATATAGGAGTCTATATACACATGAGACTGGTTTTAAGTTGTTGGTCTCTTAATTGCAAATGTATCTCCAGTGTCCTGCATTTGTACCCTCCTCTTCTCACGATTTCTGATTTTGTGCATGGATGATTTCCTACCTTTACCATATATATGCCTTTGCTGGTGAGCCTTGCCATTTGTGGTATTTTTGCTTCTGGTGGTGGCCTTTTCTTTTCTGCCTAGAGAAGTTCCTTTTGTATTTGTTGTAAAGATGGTTTAGTGGTGCTGAATTCTCTTAACTTTTGCTTATCCATAAAGCTTTCGATTTCTCCTTCAAATCTGAATGACAGCCTTGCTTTGTAAAGTAATCTTGGTTGGAGGTTTTTTCCTTTCATCACGTTAGTATATTGTGCTACTTCCTTCTGGCCTGCAGAGTTTCTGCTGAAAAATCTGCCCATAACCTTATTCGGGTTTCCTTGTACGTTATTTGTTTCTTTCCCCTAGCTGCTTTCAATATTTTCTTTTTGTCTTTAATTTTGGTCAGTTTGGTTAATATGTGTCTCCAGGTGTTCCTCCTTGGGTTAATTTTTATGGTACTCTTTGTACTTCCTGGATTTGAGTGAGTGGTCTCTTTCCCATATTAGGGAAGTTTTCAGCTATTATCTCTTTGAATACTTTTTCTGTCCCTTTTTCTCTTCTCCTCTGGCACCCCTATAACATGGATGTTGGTGCATTTAATGTTGTCCAAGAGTTCTCTGAGACTGTTTTCTCTTTTCAATCTTTTTTCTCTTTTCTGTGCTGCATCAGTGATTTCCACTAGTCTGTCCTCCACTTCACTAATTCGTTCTTTTGCCTCCAGTATTCTGCTGTTGGTTGCTTCTAATGAATTTTTTATTTCAGTTATTGAGCTTTGTATCTCTGCTTGCGTAAGTTTTAAATCTTTTATTTCCTTGTTTGGCCTGGAGCTTCTCAGAGCTGATGGGTGTGGTCAGATTTTCCCAAAATGGCCACCTCTAGAGGAACAGAGGCTGATGAATATTCCAGAGACCTTTGCCTCCAATGTCCTTCCCCCACAATGAGCCACAGTCACCCCCTGTTTTCCCATGCATGAGATCCAAGAATTGCAGTCAGGTCCAACACAGATTCCTGTTTAGCCTCTGCTTTGCCCTGGGTCCCAGTGTACCTGAAAGCCTGTGTACACCTTTCAAGAATTCTCCATTTTCCCCAGTACTGTGAAGCTCCTGTGCATAAGCCCCAGTGGCTTTCAATGCCAGATGCTCCGAGGGTTCTTTCTCCCAATGCCAGATTCCTAGGCACGGGGACCTGATGTGAGGCTCAGAACTCTCACTCCTTTATGTGAGTCTCTGTGATATGGTTACTTTCCAGTCTGTGGACTGCCCTCCTGGTGGGTATGGGGTTGCTCATATCATGTAATTGCCCCTCCTACCATCTTGATGTGGCCTCCTCTTTGTTTTCTGGAGTAGAATATCTTTTTGTAAGCTTCCAGTCCCTTTGACTGAAGGTTGTTCAGCATTTGGTTGTAATTTTTTTGTTTTTTAAAGATAAAGAATTTTTAAGGCATCTAGGAAAATAAGGTAATTTATTTTTCAAGGGAAAAATGAAATTGGCCTCATACTTTACCAGAGCAATATCAGATGACAGAAAACACTGGATAATACCTGCAAAGATCTGATGGGAAAAGAATATGGTCTAAGAACATGAGATACAGCCACCTATCCATTGAATGAAAAAGCAACAGACTAACATTCTTCAGTATGAACTAGGTCAGGGCATGTAACACTTCCTGAAACATACTGCTTAACAGTTAATTCAACAAATTAGTAGTTCAGGGCTGAAAAAGAACTCAAGAATAGAAAAATTATGTTACAAGGAATGGCAGTGAGCAGGGAATCCATCTAAGGTTATCCTGTTTAGAGTTCCTTATAAAACTTAATAAAAAGCTACAGTTAATCACTATTTCCTTTATCTTCCAGAAAAATACTACATGGACCTTGGAATTCCCTCATTTTAGTGTGATCCTCCCATTTTCCATACTATCATTGTCTAGTATTTGAGTTTTGCTCTTTTAAAAACATTGCTTCTGAAATAATCATTGTTTTATTCTTTCTTTTCCTTTTTTTTTTGTCTGTTTAGGGCTGCAGGTGTGGCATATGGAGGTTCCCAGGCTAGGGGTCAAATCAGAGCTGTAGCTGCTGGCCTGTGCCACAGCAACTCGGCATCCGAGCCACCTCTGTGACTTACACCACAGCTCATGGCAATGCTGGATCCTTAACCCACTGAATAAGGCCAGGGACTGAAGCCATGTCCTCATGAATACTAGCTGGATTTGCCACCACTGAGCCACAACAGGAACTCTTCATTGATTTCTTTTACAGCCAGTGCTTAGAGGCTTTGACAAAATCTTTCTCAAAGTCTTTGCTCATCATTGTTCTTGTATCCCATTTAATGAATCTCCTCTTTCCTTAAATCTATCCTTTTGTAGTTGTTTCAGTGAGGGAGACAAATTTCAAGGTTTTCTTTCCTTTGAAATACCTGTATTTTGCCTTCACTTTTGACCAAAAATTTTACTGAGCACAAAATTCTCAATTGATAATTATGTTCCTTTAGCACTTTGAAGATATTATTCCATTATCATCTGGCCTCTACTGATGCTTCTGAGAAGGCAGCAGTCAAATTTATTGATGTTTATTTTTAAGCAATTTAAATAACATTTTCTATCTGGTTACTTTAGGGTCTTGTGTTTTACCATGACATTTATGGATGTTGAATTTCATTTTCCTTTTTCTTCCATTCCATTCTGCTCTCTTCTTTCTCTCCTCTGCTCTTTTCTTTTCTTACTTTTGTTTCCTCTTTCTTTTTTCTTCCATTTTTTTTTGCATCTCTCTTGTCCATATATTCTCCTAGATAAACTTTAGCATATCTACCATTTCAAATAGTTTTAGAGAGATTTTGTGTTTAATATTCCTATTTAGGAATATGCTATTTTTAGTGTTTAATATTCCTATTTAGGAATATGCTATTTCTACCCATTTTAAAATGTCTCACTAAATATTTGTTCATTATAAATCATCTTGCATAATTCTTATTAAATACATTTATAGATTTGCTACATTTTTGTTTTTCTGAGTAGACTATTTTCCTTTGTTAAAAACATTTCTATTTGGTTATTGCTGCATTAAAGAAATCTACTGAGTTTTTTTTTTGTGTGTATTTTTTTCCATCTAGATAGGTCAGATTCCTAAAGTTCAAAACTGTAAAGGTATGTAAACAGCACAGAGTTTTAAGAATGCAGCAAAATCTTTTTTTAACTTTATTTTTTTGGAACAGCTTTACTTATATAACAAAATTAAGAGAAATGTACAGAGATCAAATCTATTTTTAATGACAAGTATACTCTAACTTATTAGAAAAAATTAGTTGACTAGAGAGTACATTTTATTTACAAATAGAAAAAAGAAAAGTAATAATTGAATATGATCAAGAGAAGATCTTTTAATATATACTCCTGCTAAAGATTAAATA
The DNA here is from genome assembly GCA_004024745.2 of Catagonus wagneri. NCBI lineage: Eukaryota > Metazoa > Chordata > Mammalia > Artiodactyla > Tayassuidae > Catagonus > Catagonus wagneri. The sequence continues at coordinate 4,970,854 of PVHT020000077.1, read as the reverse complement.
TATACATTCAACTGCAGAAAGTTCTAGTTGTAAAGGCTGAATAAAATTTAAATGCGGAAATAATACACAGAAAGATTAGGTGTATTAAAACTAACAGAATTTATTTATTTATTTATTTATTTATTTATTTATTTTGTCTTTTTGCCTTTATCTAGGGCCGCACCCGTGGCATATGCAGGTTCCCAGGCTAGGGGTCTAACAGAAGCTGTAGCTGCCAGCCTTCACCATAGCCATAGCAACTTGGGATCTGAGCTGCATCTGCAACCTTCACCACAGCTCACAGCAATGCCGGATCCTTAACCCACTGAGCAAGGCCAGGGATCGAACCTGCAACCTCATGGTTCTTAGTCGGATTCGTTAACCACTGAGCCATGAAGGGAACTCCGAAAACTAACAGAATTTAAATGATGTTCACCACGGAACACTTAAAGATACTGAGAAATTCCAATGCAGAATTAGTAGAAATAGGAAGTTCTTGTTGTGGCTCAGCGGTAATGAATCCTACTAGCATCCATGAGGATTTGGGTTCGATCCCTGGCCTTGCTCAGTGGGTTAAGGATCCAGTTTTGCTTTGAGTTGCAGTGTAAGTCGCAGATGCAGCTTGGATCCTGTGCTGCTGTGGCTGTGGCAGTGGCATAGGCTGGCAACTGTAGCTCCAATTTGACTCCTAGCTTGGTAACTTCCATATGCCACGGGTGTGGCCCTAAAAAGCAAAAAAAAAAAAAAAAAAGGAATTAGTAGAAATAATTTGAGACATCAGGGAACGTACCCAACATTTTTCCTAGAGTATAGTTAGGTGTATACCCTAGAAATTATTGAATCAACACTAACATCTGAGGACAGAGTAAAAGAAATGATCAATTTATAATTTAGAAATACCTGTAAGAGCTTAAGTGGCTGCCTGACATTGTAAAAACTAATCATGTCAGACTAATTTAATTCTGTTCTGTGGCAGAATGGCAGTCTATAAAGATAAGACGCATTTGTAAAACATAGTCTAGTTTAATCTCAATAAATGCTTTGTTTTTACTGTATATGACATGTCATTTTTTAGCTAAGAAAATATGGAGTGATGTGCCAGTCTCAATGGCTAGTTATCTTCAATATATTCCCAATTGGCTGCTCATATTAATAGAAAGTTACATGAATTCATGGGGGAGTTTTTGGAGTCTCTAACTTGAATCTAAAGATTTGAGTATCACTAATTATATCTATAGATACTACAGAACTAAATACTTGTATCAGTCTCTGATGCTAGACTTCAAAACAATCTTGAATTATTAGAAAGAAAAATTCTAAAACAAAACAAAAAATACATACAAGTACAGAAAACTGTAAGATATGAGGAATATACTGTGAACACTTCAGGGGTAAAACAGCAGCATGGAAAGACTGGCACAATGGGAGTATATATTTTAAAAAAATAATCCTAGTATGTTTGTGGGGGCAGAAGTTGATTTGGGGTATAAGTATCAAGATGATCATGGATGAAAATGTGGTAGTGATAAAGACTACTTAGTAAAAGAAACTGAGAAAGAAATACAGAAGGAAAGACAGAGAGAGACAAACATAGAATTTAGCTGTGTTGAAAAGCATGTGGTACACAAGCTCTAAAAAAATGTACTCTCCTACCCGCTACTAGCCATGCTTTGAGTAGAATTTTGTGTCTCATTTTAGTCAATACATTTTAAAAAAATATGAAGTAATGAAAAGAGATTTGAAGAAGAGCAACAAGAACAATTGAAGTGCTAGAGTATATACCCTAGGCTGAATAGTTAAAGAATTCAGGACTGTTTGGACTGGAAAAGGGATAGGTAAAGGATGATTTTATTATCAATTTCAAGTATATAAAGGATTTTTGTGAAAGATAACCCCCACTGGTGATTTCTCAGATCTACAGAGGATGAAAAATAAAGCACAAAGGAGCTTAAGTTTAAAGCAGAAAAGATCAGGTTTGGATATAACGCAGATGTCTCTGCCGTCAGGAAGATGAAATTTGAAATGACTTCTAAAGGTGGCTTCGAGCCAAGCAGCCTTGCCAGTCTCCATGCTGGATGTAACCTTAAGCATGAAAACAAGCTTGGGAAAGATAACTTGTATCAAGGGTCAGCGAACTACCTCCTAGGGTCCAGATCTGGCCCACCACTGTTTTTTTTGGAGTTAAGAATGACTTTTACACGTTTAAATTGTTGAAAACAAATCAAAAAGATATTTCATGACATAAGAAAATGATATGAAATTTGATTTCAGAGTCCATAAATAAAGTTTTGCTGGAACAGAGCCACAGCCTTTTGTTGAGGTATTGTGGCTACTTTGGTGCTTGTAATGGCAGAGTTGAGCAGTTGCAACTCAGACCATATGGTCCAGGGGATCTAAAATAATTACTGATTGGTGCTTTATGGGTAAAGTTTCCTGACTCCTGACCTGCATGATGGTAGCCACTTACACAACACATGGATTCTTTTTTTTTTCTCCAGTCTAGAAGCTCTCTTTGCTGTAATAAAAATGAACTCCCCTGGGGTCGGCTGATGAATATAAGCGGCACATTCTCTGAATTATCTTGGAGAGAGCTTTGGGTCCACAGAAGAACACTCCGATGTTGCTGCTGCAGTGAAGGCAAAAAAAGGAGAGGACGCATGACACAGGGGCAAGGCCAGCCAGAAGCCAAGAGACAGCAAGCCACTTAGCAAGTGGCTGTGGTTGTGACTTCATGTATCTGTTTTCCCCCACCCACTTCCTTTGTTGCTTAGATTCTCTCCTACTCTCATCACCATATTCTCCCACAGGTTCCAGAGTCCTAATTTGCCCTGCATCACATGGGGATGTGGTGCCAAGAAGATGGAGGCTGCCAGGGGCCATAACGACTGGAGGGTGTTTTGATATGGAGGTGTCGCATGGAGTTTTGGTGAGGTGACCTTGGTTAGCATCCTCTTGTGTTGGTGACTAGAACAAAAGCTCCCCGAGAGCAGGAACTTGGTCCGTTTCCTACCTTTTGGCATACAGCAGACAATCAATATGTGTTTGTTGAAGAAATGCATACAGAGCTTGGCCTGTTATTATCTATGTGGTCTTGAGTAAGGTTCTGAAGCTTGGTTTCTGCTCTAGTCAAACCACGATAGCAATGACAACGTGGTATGTTTTATCCAAAGCAAAACGAGATAATGCACTCAAAAACCTTTTAAAAGTGTTACTTATTACTATTCTTCAACCCTGCTGTTTCACAGATAATAACATTTACACAAAACTCCTAGCAACTTAGCTTATTTCTCCTGTTGGAACTACTTTAGTTTTCAAGGAAGGCCAAGAAGAGTTGGAAAGGAAACTAATGTTGCTGAAAATAAAGTCACCCCAACGCTGTCATATCTAATTATGGCATTTCAGAAAACTGTGTTGAAGAGGTGTTTTTGCATATAGTGACTGTCCCAGGGCTGCTCAAATCCCTTGTAAACACAGCTTCCAGCTCTGCTTATACATAAACAATGAGTCAACACAAGGATTCAGGTTGTCTCTGGCAATCAGGAGGGCCAGTCTCTACAAGGACTTATAGACACCATGTTTCCCCTTATTTCTCATTGTAGGATTCCTTTCAGCATTTTTCCAGTCTCCGGCACAAGCTTAATGAGTTACTCTGGTCTGGATCAAAAGTTCTCACACTTTATCATGCATAAAATTATTTAGGCAGATTATTAAAACATGGAGTCCAGGTTCAAATCCAAGGAATGCATTTTTAGCAAGGCTCATGGCCCTATATGAGCCACACTTTGAGAAATACTACCTTAGAGAAATTCCTCAGACTCCAGGACCAGCTCACTACACTGCCTTGACTTCCTCATACTGTTTTTCTTGGGAAGCGCCTCTGTCTCTTCACTCTTCTTAGCTTGTATATTAACAAGCTTCTCTGCCATGTATTGTATCCACATTTAATTATGTGTCCCAGGACCATAATATCCATGGTAGATATTAATGGCTCAATTACCTTCCAAACCCTAACTTCAAATGAACTTATCAAGTGCATTCATTTATAAATGAAAATATTTTTAAAACATATAAGTACTATCTTTAAAGACATAATTCCCATGGCTAAACCTGAGGAAATACGTTTTTCAGAAATTACTTCTCATTGAAAAAAATATGAGTTTATGACTTAAAAGAAGTGATTTTATGGTGTTTACAGAACTATCAGCCAGTGGTTAAGAGTGTTATCGGTTCCACTGCTTTGTTGCTGGGAAACTTAGGGCATGTTAATTATCAAAGCCCCTCTTTCTTTAGCCAGCCATGGGGACAGTTCTAGTACCAAACTCCTACCACCTCTGTGAGGGTTAGGAGCCCAGCCTTCCACCCCGTACTTGGCAAATGATGAGCTCTCTGGAACAGTTAGCTTCCGTTACGACCCACATGACATCTGGCTGCTCCATGAAATGACCAGAAGATGTGATGTGGACTGCTGACCCAGCAGTGATTACAGACTTCCTGGATCAGCGCTCCTGTACTAGGTTTTTGAGTTCTGAACTGAAACATTTTGAATGATAGATGGGTCAGGCAAGACCCTTCCCAGTGAGGAGTCTGATACCCAGAGGCATCCTTGCATCTGCATTCAAAGACACTGTTATGGGTGGTGATATTTTTCCACTTGTGTAGGTGCCACCAAAGAGACTGCCCACTGGCCTGTTCCCAACAGGCTAAGACTGCCCTTTCGTTTGCAGCCACAGTGACTGTTTGCTGATCATGAAGATGCTCTTTGATGCTTTGCCTTTAAGACTCCCTTTCAAAGGATTCTGATTGCTGGCTGTCAGGTGTACCACGGGTGTCCCCAGCAGTTCCCAGCTACCCCGACTCTTTTAAAGTTGTGGCTATTACACTGCACAGCTGAGCACACACCTTTCTGTATTTGTGTAACTGCCATGGTTATGCAGTCACCAAAAAGTCTCACAAAGGCCATTCATCATCTACCGTCCTCAAAGGGAAAAAGGCCAGTCCCTCACTAGCTCTCTGTGCGTTACTGTCCCCACACACAGCCATTCTTTCACTTGCCTTCTTTCTCCTCCTCGGCATTTGTGATATCTAGTTTGGAGTTTTCTCATCACAGATGCTTACTGTGAAGCATGGAGCTGAAAAGCCCCACAAAGTGGTTAAGACATAGATGTGGCAGCATTTTTTTTTTCTTTTATGAGGTCATGGAGAAGTGCAACAGAACCTTAATGGGGTTGGTAAAGAAAAAATTCTTCTATAAAGTTTAATTACCCACGATTGCTCAGAATGTAAAAAAAAAAGATTCTCTGTAAAAGAAGTATAAAAACACAAGGCATTATTCTTCCTTTTACAGCCTGCAGGCTGCGGAGTTTGCACACACGGGGGGAGTTGGAACAGGGACATCAGCAGCATTGATCAGTCTGGGCAGCTGACTTTGATGTGAAAAGGACAAATTTTACACAGGCTGCAAAGATAGTTAACATTACCAGTATTACTTTTACCCCTGATAAACAACAGAGAAAATCCTCCCGTCCCCCTCTCACTTGCTAAATAACTGTGCTCTTTTCTGTGGGGTTGATGCAGTTTTCAAAACAGTTCGGCAATGCCATGCATGAAAGGCGTCCAAAATGTCACCTCCCAGGAGATTTCTGTCCAGCAGATATATGGGGCAGCGGGTGTGCCCGGGAGTAATCCCGCCATCTTGCTGGATTCCCAGGTTCTGCTGCCTTGAGCCCTGCTCTCTTTAAATTGTATGTTTGTTTTTATGTGTTGGCTTTTATGCTTGGTAAGTTATAACCCTGTAGGGGCAGACCCTAAACCCCATTTTAAAAAAATCAAATTACTTTATGCCCTGAGTGCCTTCTGCAAATAAAATCGATAAACAGAAGCTTCCCGTGGATTTATGGAGGCTTTGAACGAAGACAATGAGAGCCACAAAATCGGTATCAGACCATAGAGACAACTTCTGGTTAATCTTTCCTAGAGAATGTTTTTCATTAGAAATGCCTCCAAATGATTCATCGCATAATTATATTTTGTACAACACCTTCTTTTTCATAACCACAGATGATAATTGTGTTGGCCATTTTTTTTTTTTAACACATCTCCCAGTTGATTTGAGCAGCCTGCTCTGTTACTTTTCTGTGTCCTAATTACTCAGTTGCTGATTAGAAGTTATGGACCTCCCCGATAGTGCTCGCCCACGGCTGAGACACTTCTCTTGCTCTTCCCACCAACTCCATCTTCTCTGGCCAGACTCAGCACTCTTGTCCCAGCTTCCTCATCCCTTTCAGAGCCCCTTCACTTGCTGGAGCTGGTTTCTGTGTCTGGCTCTGAGGAGCACAGAATAAGTTTCTGCCCTTGAGGACGTCATGGTTAAACAAGGGAGAGAAATGAAAGCCACTGACTTAGAGCCTTGGATTCCTGGAAATGGGAGAACCGATTTTCTCCCAGTCTCATCCCCTCCCCCTTCTGATAAAACACTGCAATACATACACCTTCACACTGAATTACACCGCACAGAAAAATCCTAATATTTTTGCCACATCTAATGCTTTGACAGCTAATACCACCACAGAACAGTGATAAATTCACCTTGTGTTCACTACTTCCCTAATCCTACCTACTGCAAATGGGATGACACCAGTGATTTCCACTGTATCTTCACTTGATTTTAACTGGAGAGCTGAATGTCCTCTGGTGCAAAGGTACTATCAGAGTATGCTAACAATATTCCAGTCCTAAACGTATGATAGTTTTCTTTTTTTGGGGAAGCTATAATTTATCGTGTGTGGGATTTCCACGTCAGTCTATTTCTTTGAGTATCCTGAACAATTTAGTCATATAGTGAATGTTCAGGATATCCTGTCAGATAGGCACACTTGTGTGCTATAATCAGAATGTTAATTTCTTAAAAATATCATTTGAAAACATTTTGCACATATGCATGTAGAAATGAGAATTGGAGGGTGTGCACACAAGCAAATGTGGTTCCAGATGGACACATTTACTCGATTTAGTACATAGGTATTTTTACATTTCTGAAAACAATGGGTGTTCTAAAATACATTCACGCAGCATGGATGAGAAGCTCCCAGTCATATGGTAAGTCGGCACCTGCCATCATCGCTGGGTTGGGTTGTACTGTTCTAGCAAATGGTAGTACTCTGCTATCCTTTGTTTTTCCCCTCAAGATAAAAGAAAAAATTCTACTGAAGTTATGAAAAAAATGGCCAAATCTTCAAAGTTTTTGTGGTAATTAATTACATAAGCTTTTATGCCTACAAGGCATGATGAAGTTATTAGTAGATAAGTCAAAAGTGGCAAACTATAAATATTATGTGAAATGTAAGATCAAAGATTGAAGTCTTATGGAATAACATCTTATTCAATTAATTAAAACAACTGATTTACAAATCCAGAAGGTTGAGTACATGCACATTGTGTGTTTATCAAAAAAGTAGCTAGATGTGACAAAGATATATTTATTTTCATCCTGCCTACCTTTTTGGCAACAATTTCCTGATTTTCTGAACATTTGCCTAAAGCTTGGGAACATCCTGAGAACATTTACAAAAAATAAAATTTAGCTCCCATTTTCATATAAGACACATTTCTAAAGATTAGTAAGACACAGATATCAATGCATGCATTTAACTAACCTATTATATTTTAATCGGGAGAATAATTTCCATTGTTTTTGTTTTTAGAGCAATTTTCTGTGCTTGTCTAACAAGCAATATACAACAATTGTCACACGCATGTGAGTTTGGTCATATCAATAAAAGGCTTACTTGTTATATACCCACTCACTATTTGTTGTGCCTCCTTTAAAACTATACTTCTGGTTTTGTAATACAGCTGACATAATTATGAACATTAATTGCAAATAAAAACAACAGAATATACTTTCCTATTTTCTACTCTCAGTCTTTGATCTTTTTTTAATTTTTTCTTCCCCTTTCCTTATTTGTATTCAATTTGATGCCCATCAATTTGTTTCTCTATTACTGTTATTTTTGCAATTTTCTGGTTCCTTTATAGCTTGCACTATTCTCTTTGATCTGCTTCGCTTCAAGCTTTATTTTTAGTTCTGTTAAAAAAATGTTTTTGCCCCTCTTCCCTTTATCCTTTTGATTTAACTCCTTCTTAGAACAAGAACAAACTCCAGCTTTAAGTGAACAGGTAAATGTTTTTAAAAGAGTAAGCCCTAAGAATCCTTGGCTTCGCGCTGATGAATAGAAATGGTTGAGAGCCTACTTCAAAGACTGTCAAGAACAAAGAACATTTTTTTTTTAAGAATCTTTTTTGAGGCCACTAACAAATCCACCAATTCTTTCTAGCCTATCTTTGCCAAAAGATAGGAGCTAATAACAGGACCAACCTGTCCTGTAAGAATAGCCAAGGAGGTTTGGGAACAAATACATCCTTGACATAATCAGAGGAGAACATACTGTTTATCTCTTTAATAACCATCTTGAGGAAAATTAATGGGACTTTGTCCTTCGTGCAGAACAATAACTGAATTGTGTGTTTTATTTATATCTGGACAAAGGCCAGGATATTGAAATACTTCGCAATATTAGATTTTCTTGTTTAAAAATTAGATTCTATTGGCATTCTCTTTCCGAGATTTCTTCATTAAAAGCTTCATTAAGCATAAATCTTTTATACAGCAGAAAACAAAATTATTTTAAGGAGGTCATTTAAAAAGCCTTTTGGAGACTGGTGCTAAGCTCTTTATCTTCTCCCAGAGATCTGGCATTCCATAGATAAAATGATAATTGATTTTTGCCTACATGTGTCTAATATTAATTACAATGATAGCTGATACTATGGAATAAGTGGCATTGCTCCAGAGTCTAAGGCTATTACAAATACACTATTTTTAGAATTTGGGGGCTTAGGAAGGGTGATGAAAAGACTTGATTCAGTGACATTCAAACCTTGGGGGGCCTGCTTCTACTCCGGAAGAGATGAAGTCATCCATCAGGAGGAAAGTGTTTTCATAGCTATTGTGCTGAACAATTCAACTGGGCTTTAAGTACATGTATGCACTACACTTTGATTATGGCTTTTCAAAAGGAATAAACACACTCTTCACAAGGGCAACAAGGAAAGTGACAGCTATGTAGTTTTCCCACCTTCCAACTGTTCTCTACTCTTCACTCTCTGCAAAATCAGACAGACTCGCTTCTCAGTAGGAAGCAATATAATTCTGGAGGCAGAGTTTGTGCAAACTCAGTTCTCCTCTCCGGCTCTTGACGCCGTGTTTCTGGCTCACACCTTTCCTGGGGCAGGGAGATAATTAAATGGTTTAGTTTGAAATGCTTTCCCACTGGGTTGCAAGCCTCATATGTAACACAAATAAACAAATACAACGTGAGGCGTCAATAAGGGACAGTCACAAAAAAGAGCAATCTTATCTATAAAAACTTAAAAACCAAGATATATGTGTCCATGACAAAAGCTTGCAAAGTGGGGACATTCAAGCCATGATAATTGAAAACTGAATGTAAAACATTTATCAGATGAATAGGTTTTTTTTCTTTTCTCTTTTTTTTCCAAAAGGAGAAAACAGCAACATGACTGTAACGTAGAAGCTTGTAACGTTTTTTTTGGTTTTCTACCTAGACAAGAAAAAGTGTAAAACAGCAGCCAAACTAACCAAAAGATGAATAACATTTACCAGAATAGCATTCTGCAGAGCAGAAAAAATACCAGGGAACTAAAGTTTAACGAAGCAGTAACCTCCGTGAAGGAAGACCACAAAGCAGAAATGCCAGAACTGGGAGAAAAGTGCTAAGACAATGGAGAGATCACAGGAAATGAGAAGTTAGAAATGACTTAGTAGATTTTTTTTTTTTTACTTTTAATGGTTTAATACTGATAAAGCGGATTGAAAAGGGGTCCTGAGAGACAACCTAAATGACATGATGAATAAAATAGCAGTGAATAATATATACTGAACTCCATAACCTGCAAATGGAGAATATATTGCCCTACCCTCCGAGTATTGTGGTACTTGGAACTCTTGCTGATCTATGTTTGCTTCTTTCGCCATCTCATCTGGTTTCATGGCTCCAAGCACAATCTATATGCTCGCACCTCCCAAGCGTGTATCTCCATTCTGAACTTCTCCCCTGAAGTCCCAACTCATATTCATTGGCCTGCTCGATATCACCACTTGGATGTGTACCAGGCATCTTAGAGCTAAACCTGTCAAGAAACTGAACTCCTGACATCCTACGCCGGCCAACCACTCCTCTTACAATGGTTCTCATCTTGGTCGGCGGTAACTTCATTCTAGCTTGGGCTGTGTCTCCCATCCAAGCCATCAGCAAGTCACATCGGGTCTACTTTCAAAAATTATCCAGAATCCAACTGCTTTGCAGCAGCTTCACCCAAGCCACCCCCCTCACCTCCTTGCTGGCCTTTCCATTTCTTTTTTTTTTTTTTTTTTTTTTTGCCTTTTGTCATTTTATGGCCGCGGGTTTATGGCCGCACCCGCAGCATGTGGAGGTTCCCAGGCTAGGGGTCTAATCGGAGCTGTGGCCACCGGCCTTCGCCGCAGCCACAGCAACGCAGGATCCGAGCCGCGTCTGCAACCTACACCACAGCTCACGGCAACGCCGGATCGTTAACCCAC
>PVHT020000077.1:4808002-4956222 GCA_004024745.2 Catagonus wagneri | reverse complement strand
GCTTCTTCTAAACAAAGGATGAAGTAATTTTGCTCAACTGGAGCTTTTTTTTTTTTTTTTTTTTTGCCTGCTCCCATGGCATATGGAGGTTATCAGGCTAGGGGTTGAATCGGAGCCACAGCTGCCGGCCTACACCACAGCCACAGCAACTCGGGATCCAAACCACGTCTGTGACCTACACCACAGCTCATAGCAATGCCGGATCCTTAACCCACTGACTAAGGCCAGGGATCGAACCTGCATCCTCACTGATACTAGTTGCGTTTGTTAACCACTGAGCCACGATGGGAACTCAGAATACACAGGTTTTTTAAATGGGAAATTCTTTGTATTCCACCTTGGGCACTATTGAAACAAAGTGCCTTCAATGTGACTAGTGTGCAAAAACGTGAGCCTGGAAAAAAGATTTTTCCTGAAAGGATGAGAATCATATAGCAAGCTGGGCTAAGGGAAAGCAAACACTAAGCTACTTCCTTTTTTTCCGCCAAATTTCTCAAAATGGAATCTCCAACTCTGTCCCCATTCACTTTGCAGGAAACCCTAGGGATCTGAGGAGGGCACTGACAGATTAAAGTGACAGAAAACCGACAGAGTGGGGCTGGATTTTACCATCAGATCTGCCTACTGGGGTGAAAGAGTTTGTGTCTGCGTTCAAAATGCTGGGAGGCTGTTGAGTCTGGCAGGCAGGTCAAGTGGCCAGAGCTTAGCAAGGGGCATGGTCACAGCTCTGTGGCCAACGGCTTGCCTTCAAATTACAAGAAAGCGCCCAGGCATCAGGTGGTCGATAAGTAAGAGCCTGGGGCAGAGCAATGCTTAGTGATAATTTTTTAAGTTGCTATGGTTTGTTTCAGCCCTTGCGGAACTCTGGTAGGTAAGAAGGAGTCCTGCTTTCTACCTCCTGGAATGTGTGTCTGCTGTGCTCATCCCTCAGGCCCCTCCACGGCTCTTGAGCTCATGGGTTTTACCCTTTGGTGCTGTATGCTCACATCCTCAGACCAGTTCGGGTAACAGCACTGCAGCGTCCAGCTTTTATTTCACGATCCTGCTGCAAGCCCACTTCCCCAACCTACCATCAGTCTAGGAAGGCAGGCAGGGATCGGGAGGTTGGGCAGAAAATAATGGATGTGCCTAATGGGCTAGAAGATGGTGGCAGACTATGGTGGAATAGAAGAAATCCAGGCTGCAGAAAGCTGCCACCAGGCAAGTATGACTCCCAGATAGCAAGGCTACTATAGGGATTGAGTTTGGGAACAGGGATCCAGGCAAGCGAGGGGGAAAATGGCAAGAGGAGAGCAGGATCCTCTCTTTAGGCAGGTTTACCAAGACAGAGAAAAAAGCACAGAATATGAGACGAGTTCAGGAATAAGAACTGAGGTAGATGAAGATTGAGCCTTAGAAAATGGCGCTCAAGGTCAGAGTTGTACTGGCCTCCAGACTGGAGCGGCCACGTCACATCCCCACATTGCTTAACAGTAGTACGATTGGTGCCCTAGAGGAAGCTGGCTTCGGGAGTGGGCAGAAGAAGGCAAGGCGTGCTAAATCTAATCACCACGCCAGGCCTTATTCTCCTTGGCTTCTTCACCGTGTGGCTGAACATTGCTTCTTCTTGATTCTACTTGCATTTCAAAATCCTAATTCCTCCACTTCTCTCTGGTTTTTCTTCAAGAAAGAGACATTCGATTTTATTTTCTTATATTCTCCTGTCTCAATATGGAGCTGCCTTTCCAGTCTCTAGCTCAGCTCTCTGAATCTCTTGCAGACCACTATTCCCCAGAGAGCTTCCGTTCTAACAACCCAATTAGCATCACCTACAAAGATGAATTCAAGCTTTCTCTCCCAAGCTTCTTTCTTCCTGCCTGAGTAGAGTTTTGGATCTCAAACTTCCCAAAAATATATATTTTTTTTTTTTAGGGCTGCACCTGGGGCATATGGAAGTTTTCAGGCTAGGGTTCAAATCAGAGCTACAGCTGCCAGCCTACATGACAGCTCACAGCAATGCCGGATCCTTAACACACTGAGAGATGTTGGGGATCGAACCCGCATCCTCATGGATACTATTTGGATTTGTTTCCACTGCTCCACAACTGGAACTCCCCCAAACATATATATTTTTTTTTTTTATGTAGAATTCCTTCTGTTCCTTCAAACTGATCATCAGGTTTAAAAATGAATCACCCCACTGTCTGGATAATTTGTGACTTCAAGTTACTTCTACATCTAGTGGTTAAGTGATTGTCAGAGGCAGGCAGTGTTCTACGAAAGGAGTGGTACAAAGGAGAGAGAGCAGGTCTCTGTGGGGGACTGGTCATTGAAGGGAAGGACAGTTCATGTGCACCACTATCACCACCCGAGTCAGGTCACCACCCTTCTTTACTAGAGACAGAAGCAAATAGTACTGGAGAAGTAAGTAAGTTACTCTGGTGAAATCCTGAGTGATTCTGACTGAGAGAAGTGGGGCCTTAAAGGGGCTTTAAAGGATGATTCTGTGCAGTAGGCAGTGGGTGTGTGTGGTGGGGACAGAGGGCATTACGTGACATGTCAGGGAAAGGAAACCATGAGAAGAGATAGAAGCAAGAAAGTCCTTGGCACAACTGGAGAACATGCACTGTTTGGTGGCTCTGGTGCCAGAGGACAATGACGGGAATTTGATAGAACAAGTCAGTTGCTGCCAGATCAGGAGGGGCCTGAAAGTGTTTGCTAAGAAGTCTGGGCATCATTCAACATAAAAAAAGAACTTTTCCTACTTTCATCAGTGGTACCATCCAGTTACCAATCACTGATGTTCAAACATTTGGAATTATAATTGCTCCATATTTCTCAGCCCAATGTTCAACTAATCTCCAAACCCTGTTGATTTGCCCTTCACAATACCTTTCCCATCTGTCCCTTCTGTTCTTGTCATTCTGCCACTTTGAGGTTGTTGAATTGAATTTAACAATTGGCTGTTTCTAAAACAGCCTCTTGATTCCTTGCTGACAGCACGTACCAATTATTTTGTCCTGAAATCTAAGCATCTCAAGAATTTCCAACATGTCATGGCAAAAATCTAAGAACATATCTATTTTAATTTACTCGTATTCAGAAGAAAAGTATATCTCGTAGCATACTTTTGGAAGTGGCAGAGATGGGATGGGGCAGAGTTGTGTTGTCACAAAATCAAACAGCACCTCAGTCTCACACCTTCCCTGTGACTGGGATCGCCTAGGTGGACATTCAGGATCCAGTGACCGTAGAAGCAGAAGAGCAAGCAAAGGACCAGAAAGCAGAAGACAAAGGCTGTGTTTGTACTTCACCAAATGGCTCATTAGTCAAAATTCCCATTTGAATAAGAAAAAAAAATGTTTGTTTGGAAAATATAATTAACACTATTTAATTCACTAAGTTGTTTCAAGTCCAGTTTCCAAGAAATCTCTATTTCAAATTATCCCAGAGGAATAAACATTTAAGGCTGACTGCAAATAAGACCCGAAAAAATCATTTCGCTACTAAATTTCAAGCCAAATCTTATTCATTTGTAGAAGCGCAAAGTGAAATTACAGTGATATTCTACAGGGCCAATCCGTGTGTGCTTGTGTGTGTGCCTGCGTGTGTCCGCACACGCGTTGTGTGTGTATGTGTGTGAGAGAGAGAGGGAATGAGAGAGAAACAAGCTAGCTAGTTCAGGAGCTCATAGAAGCCCATTCATTTGTAAATTTAGTGATTAAGGCAAACCTCTTTAGCTCAAACCCACTTTCCTTAAATATCTGTAGTAGCTGTCACAGAAGTGCACAAATTTCATAGAACATAAATTTCATAACCTAGTAATCACTTCTGTTAGCTTCCATATTTAAGGAGTTAAAAAAGATTTAAAATTTAATGGTTATTGTTCAACACTATCAACACAGAAATACTCCCACAGTGCAGTCTTTTGATGTAAATTCTCTTGGTAAAGTCAACGTTAACATGTCATTAATACAAGACACTGCAGAACCCCTGACACAACAGAAGACCATTTTGATCTTGGGTGAATAAACCTATGTGCACACACAATCTCTAAGAATGCCTTAGGAAAAATAAATATCTAGATAAATCATGTACTCACAGTAATTATTTTCTGTAGGAGCTCACGTACTTTACAATACAAAATATTGAATGTCAACACCTGGGAATTTTTTCTGTTCAACTCTGAACAGCACAGAATCAGAACCAGTTAGGAGCTCAACAAGACAACACATCCAGTCCATGATATTAGCTTGATGTTACTGGAATGCCAAATGCTACTTTCAGTGATTTTTCTTGGGCTTCCAAACTTGGAATTGTCTTCCATTAACCAAATTCTTTTCCAATCCTCTTTTCTATTCCTCAGCAAGTTAACTGTAGGTCCTTTTATTGTTACAATCTGAATAGCTCTCTCTAATCTGGTTTTATTTTATTCTCTTTTTCTTTGAAAGAACATAAAAATAATACTTTCATTCTACCAGATAACCACAGAGCTAATTATTGAAACTGTTTCTCTTCTCTTTGCTCTTTCATTACAGAATACTGCTTATTCTCAGTCTTATCAATACCTGATTTTCATCCCAGCCAGTAAGAAATATATGATAACTCAGAAAGTGAGTTTTCCCTTCCTCACTCATCCGTGTTTCCAGCGAGAGTAGGAGATCAGCAAACCACTCGAAGGCTCCTGGATCCCGGCAAATCCAGTAGAAATACACCTGTCAAGCGAGAAGGCAAGAAAACAGCTCTGTCCCTGTTTTCATAGTGCACTGATAATCGCAGACCACTCTGTCTCCATTAAATTACTGGAGCCCAAATGGGCTCTTCTACAAAAGAGCATGCTTCTCTCTGCCGGTGAGCAAACAGTCACGCTGTGATTTCTTTAGAAAAAATTCACATTGTGTTTGAAAAGACCCAGAGTGAGTTCAGAGTCAGGAGCCTGCGGGTAGTTGCAGTTTCTCTTGATGAGGATCAATTCACCACGTTCCTGGCTGTGCCTCTTCTAAACAAGGTTAAGAATCATAACTAGCTGTGCTTTTCACTGCTCCCAAAGGGGGATAAACCATTAGACCAACCCCTTCATCTTTTCTTATGACCCAAGCTTGGGATTTGAATCCTCTTCTCCAGAGACCCAAAGGCTTGTTCACTAATCCGTCTCACCAGCTTTGACCTCCTGAGGGTGGAGATTATGGTAATTGCAGAGTCAAGCCACACATGCCAGAAGTTTCCTCTCAGCTAGATGTATCAGTGTCCAAGAAGTTGGTGGGTGGTGGCAGTGGTTTTGTGTCAATTACTATAATGAGATTATGTTGAGGAACATTTCTTTTCTTTCTTTCCTTCCTCCTTCCTTCCTTTCTCTTCTGGTCCCCCTCCCCCTTCCTCTTTTTGTCTTCCTTTCCTCCTTCCTCTTTCTCTCTCTCTCTCTCTTTCTCTCTCCCCCTTTCTTCTCTTTCTCTTTCTTTCTTTCCTTCTTTCCCCAACTCTCTGCGTTTGACAAATGGCATGTGACAAGAAGTAGTTTGGATTTGCTAAAATAGAGGCTTAGTTTTTGCTTGAGTTTCACGTACTCATATCTAGAAGAAACCACAGGAGACAGGTCTATTAATTCTCCTCTTTTCCTCGCACTCCTACCCACCACTGCCCCCTGCAGTTTCCTGCACTCCCTCCCCAAGGAGACATCTCTGGACGAGGGGGCTAGCCTTGATCTCTCACCAGGAAATATCACCTCCAATGGCCAGTGTTCTCGTCCCCCATCTCCAGTCAGCCTGCAAGCTCACCAACAGATGATGATACTTACAGAGGAGATTTAATTAACAGATCAAATTTATTCTGGGAGAAAAAAAAACACAGACTGTGTTTCAAGGCTAAACATCTTGCTTATTCTCTCCAGGTTTGTGTAGGAATTTATCAAAGGAACAGTCAGGAAGATCACCAGCTTAGAATCTATGTATTTGTTGGCCAGTTGCTGGTTGGAAGGGCACTGGAAATATTAATCCTAGGACAGATAATAATTCCTGGGTGTGTCACTCCCCCCACCGCCAGCACACACCCAAAGGAGCTGCTCTTCAGTTTTCTCTCAGACTATGGTTCCCTCTGATGATCACGTTCCTTGCTGATTCAAAGAACTGAACTGCACACATTGAATTTGTTGAATGTTCACTCTACGTGAAGACTGTTCTTGGCTCTGGAACTAAAGAGCAAACAAAAGAGACAAAGATACCCCGTCCTCATGGAGCCTGCATTTCAGAGTGAGAAGAAGGACGATGAATTAATCGGTAAAGTATAGACTACACATCAGAGGATGATCGCTACTCTGGAGAAACAGAAGGCAGGCTGGAAAGGCCTGCAAAATTAAGTCAAACATCAAGGAAAAAGGACCTCGGAACCAAGACATGGAGAGAACTGAACGGCTGGGGGAAGAAGTCTACAGATGGAAGTGACAAGGAGAGGAGAGGCTGGGAGTGGCAGCTCCTGGGAGGAGTCAGGGGGCTGGCGTGGCCAGAGTGCAACGAGGAGGGAGGAGGAGCGGGAGGTGAAGCCTGAGAGGAGGGCCAGGAGGTGCAGACAGGGCTCTGGGGCCAACCTGCCTCTTCTCTGAGGAAGGAAGACCCTGCAGGGTGTCCAGCAGGGGAGGGACGTGAGCTGAGGAAGGATCCCAAGGAAGGGTCACTCTGGAAGCATCCTGAGAGTGGACTGGGGTGGGGGGGTGAGTGGAGAGGGAAGAAGAACGGCGGCCAGGAGGCTGGTTTTATGTCCTGTGTGGTGGCGAATACTGTATCCTCTTTCTTTCCACTTTGTGCAGTGCCTAATTTAAATGACTCTTTCAAATCCTCAGCCCCCCCTTCAACTCTCTTTGCTCCCTATGGAAATAAAAACCAACTGGCTGAATTTAATGCCCTTCTCACCCAGGCTCACCCATCCTTCCTCTGCCTGGTAGGTAGATTGTTTTATCTAGGAACGTTAATGGTGTCATTTGGTATAGAACAAACATCATTGACTTATCTTCTAATATTTTACCTTTTTAAGAAACATGCTGAAAATACATTCACTTAGGAACATTAAACCAAAACATTCATTTAAAAAAAAAATGTCAATTTCAAATCCGGTCCCAATCATCCTTACTTGAAAAACAGTCACATCTTAGTTTCTTCCACTTACTGACCCTTATTCTTTCAAATAGAATTCATCTCTGTCCTTACTTTCTTGTGGCTTAGCTGTGTGTCAGTGTTCTGAGGGTTCACCCAGCCTTTTATACTTTTTGGTTCCTTGTAGTGGCTTTGTGTGCTTTTCCTTCTGTAATTGACTTACAGGTGATGCTGGGCAGCTTTGGTGCGAGGGGCAATGGAGGGGCACTGAATGGGCTCCGGAGAAGTGCTTCAGGCAGAAAAAGAAGAAAACGGGACTTTGAACAGAGGAAAAGCGTATTTACTTTGACACCCTTTCATCTTTCTAACGGTGAGGGACGCTCACTGTGAAGGGACAGAAGCTTCCCACCTCTGCATTTCGTCCAGGAGGAAGGGTCTGGTCAATGCTAGAACAAATGTCCCAAACAATAGGCTACACGTCTCTGATCTGTGCTTCCCAACCCTCACCCCTCCTCTGCTGCCAAAAATAAAACCACTCTGAAGTCAGTTACCTGTACAAAGCATGGCTTTCAGAATTCTGTAGCTGCTAACAGAGGCCAAAAATATTTCAGGTGACTTTAAACGGCTTTGTTAAGCAGAAAGTCGTCCTCAGTAAAATGATGAAAGTTCTGAACTTCTGTGGTAATGGAGGCATTTCTTTTACAGGACTCAGCCCACACGTTTTTGAGATCTGATGGATCTAGGTATTTTAGGGGACCACTCCGGGACGATGCGATGGGGTTAGGGAGTCCTGTGTGCCTGGGACCTGTTACATCGTTCCTGGCATGAACCACCAAACTCAGCTACATCCAATCTCGAGGGCCTGGGCTGCATCTCCAGCCCATCCCCACGTTCCTCACAGCCTGGGTTTCTCTTTAAGAGCTTGTGTACCCGGTCAAGGCGATGAGGGACCAGTAGGAAGTAGACCCGTGCTGTTTTTAGATAAACGAAACAGAAAATGAAATCCTAGAAAATGAAAATGGATCCTAGAAAATGAAATAAGAAAAGCTACTTATCTATTTTACTCTCAGAGTTCCAGACCCTTCCATCAGAAGTTCCCTTGCCACAGCCTGGAACACGGGTGGAGGAAATACCTCAAATACAACCTACATTTCTTTAGACCCCAAAATCCATTTCTTGAGGATGGAATGAGAACAAAAATGACCTATCTATCTATCTAGCTATCATCTATCTATCTATCATCTATCTATCCATCTATTTTACCTACTTACCTATCTATCCAACTATCTACCTAGGGCCCAGAGTCCCTGCAAGGGGCTTTTTCCTTTCCAAAGAAGGAGGTTGTTCATGAGGGTACAGGTTGAGCATACAGTGTTGCATAATAATTAAACGTTGTGCATCCTTGAGTTCTGCAACCTGGACGAATACATTAGCAAACACATTCTGAAGCAACTAGTTCTTCTTATTGAAAAGTTTCCCTAATGGGGTTTCCATATCCAGTTCTAAAAAGATAAAAATATAAAACTCTTTTCCTATTATCCATTGTAAGACTAAGACCAGCCTTTGTCAACCACTTCCTTTCTTTTTTTTTTGGCTGCACCCACGGCAAATGGAAGTTCCTGGGCCAAGGACCAAACCTGAGCTGCAGCTGTGACCTATGCCACAGCTGAGGCAACATCAGATTCTTAACCCACTGTGCCTGCCCCGGAATGGTACCTGAGCCTCAGCAACCACCTGAGCTGCCGTAGAGACAATGCCAGATCCTTAACCCATTGTACCACAGTAGGAACTCTTCATTAAGACTTCTTAAAGCTGTTATGCTTAAAGTTAACTATTTCATGGCTATGCTACTGCTTTGCCCTCTGACTGGAGGCTGAATTTATCATGCCACAGTTCATTCTAATTATAATTAAAAATATTTGTTGGGCAGCTGAAATGTTCATTAATACTAGAATGATTAAATCAATTGTGAGACAACCATACTACAGAATGCGCTGAAGGCGCTAAATAAAATAAGGTCAGTAAGTAGGCACTGACAGGTAAATGAGCTGCAAGCCACGTTACGACAGAAAACAAAAACACACAATGCACATCTTTCTCTCCCTCCCTCCCCAACCCCCACAACTCTGTTCACGCAGAAATAAAATAACACCCTGCACATATGTGTAGGTGAGTATGCATACATACATGTGCAGAAAAAGAATGGATTAAGATGCATTCAACTGTTTCAGGTGAGAACCCTGGAAAGCAAAGTGGTGGCAGAAGTTAGTTTGGGAAGGGAAGTGAGTGAAAGGAGATTTTAGACTATTTTATTTGAATCTTTCACAAGGACCCTGCAGTCATATGTGGCCTGTGTGGTTCATAAACCAAGATATTAAAAATATTAATACTGGTCACCTCCCCACAGGGCAATGCGGAGGCCTCATGGGGGACTGCAGTCTTTTGAGGCCACCCAGTGAAAGATGAAAAGCACCCCTGTCTCCTACAGACGCAAGCTGGCCTCGTGCTCCTTTTTCCATTTATCACAGCACTCGGCAGTTACTCGAGGTGATCAATTCCAGGAGTAGCCAGAGTGCCAGGGTGAAGGAAAGTGAAAGTAAATAATTTCTCAAACTAAACGGATTAAATTAAATGCATTTTTCATTCATTAGAAAAGAGAGCAGGCCCGCCTTTGTTTTATTAATATATTTAAGTGGAATATGGATTTTTGCCTTTCTTGGCCTCTTTGCCTTGCTTATTCCCACTGGCCCATGCTGTCTTTTTATTTGAATTATCTGTTTATTACATTAGGTTAAGAACCCAAAGGCCATTTTGCATGGGACACACTATAAATACCCATTAGCACGGTTATGTATTATTGAGCTGATAAAGGAAGACAATTTATGAAGAAATTAGATTATCTCAGTTTTTCTATAATCTGTTTTATTATTGTCTGAAGATTACATATGCAGTTAAGAAAATGAACCAAATCATCCAACTGGCCGTGGAGTCAGTTCTGACTCCACGGCCAGGGTTTTAGGGAGAACTAAAGCGTGGAGGCCAATACGTTTATGTCAGCAATCTGCCCCTCCCTCCCCGTTGGTACACACCTATTTCATTCATCATTTTGACAGCTTGCACAAGCAAACTGTCCTAATTTTTTTCAAGCGCTCTTTTCACAAATTGAGTGTGATGGAGAATTAATCATCCCCGTTAGGCAGGAGTTGGGGCGCATTCATCGCCGAGGGGCGTTTTTACCCTCGGCTTCGTCCATATCAAGTCGCAGAGGCAGCCCCACCACCCACAGCCCCTTCCCTCATCCCAAAGGAGCAGTGTGTTCTCCTCAGCCTCTAACTCAGTGAAGTCTGGTTCTTACTCTTGTGTTGAAAATATCCCTTTAATACAACTTTTTCCCATTTTCTTCACAGCAGATCATCATTAGATTTGTTGTTATTTTGCCTTCCTGGGAAGTCTTGTCCTAACGGATACTCTCTCTTTCTCTGCCCCTCCTCCCCACTATCTTTAAAAATAAAAGATAGCTAGAAAGAACCTTGAGAAACGCCAGCTTCAAACAGGAAGTGCTACACATGATCCTGTTCGCTCTTCTCTGGCATTTTCCTTAGCAGTGTTCCAGAACAATGCGGCAGGGGAGGAGAGTAAAGAGATGTAGCTTGCAGTGGTCACAACTAAGAACATTAGGGTTTCTTAGCAAATTTTGGTTAATTTGTGTTTCTTCAGCAAATTTTTTTTCTGTCTTTTCATCTTTCTAAGGCCGCACCTGTGGCATACGGAGGTTCCCAGGCTAGGTAGGGGGTCAAATTGAAACTGCAGCTGCCGGCCTACGCCACAGCCACAGCACTGCAAGTTCCGAGCCACGTCTGCGACCTACACCACAGCTCATGGCAACTCCGGATCCTTAACCCACTGAGGCCAGGGATTGAACCCACATCCTCATGGATACTAGTCAGGTTCATTAACCACTGAGCCATGACGGGAACTTTGAGCAAATTTCTTTTTCTACTGTAGACTTGCGGCATAAGGCTGGTCTGTAAAAGCATCTGCCTTTATGGCAACTGGCATTTTTTATACTGGAGGGAGAAAATCCCAACCAACCGTACTTAAAATTCCAGCTCTGAGCCCCTATGCTGTTTTTCCCCCTTTTCTTGTCACAGAAAGGAACACTCTGAAAACTACAGCCCGGAGCTAGAATTATGAAGGCATTGTTAGATAAGAATGTACTGCTTTGCTCTGTAGCACTTAAAAAAAAATTAGAGAGATGCTGACAGGTGAGTGGAAGGAGCAGTATTTATATCAAAAGCATGTGGGTGGCCCTGACAAATATTAGTTACATAAGCCTGATGATGGCTGTACTCAAACAAACACAGAATTGCCTTAAGACAGAGAAATTTCCCAAACTTTTTCTCAGGCATGCAGATTCTGAGGAAATGGGCCTTAAGTGTGATTTTCAGCCTAAATTTTCGATAGAATAAAACCTCACTTCTTTCACAAAAGAGCTCTGAAATCAGAAAAGCAGGCTCCTGCCCTGAATCAGAGGCTAGTTAGGTAGGGACTCTGGACACATCACTGTCCACTCTAACTACTGTCAGGTGTAAAGGTAAGTGGATAAGCCCTTTCGATTTTGCGGGGCTATGCTTTTAGCTTCTCTTCTCTCATACACTATTATTTCTATCTTTATTTTCAGTGGAGGATTGTCTCAGTATTACCCCCCAATTTTTATAAGTCATGAAAACATTATTTTTTATTTCCAATTCTATGGTTCCTCTTTCCTGGAATAGAGATCAAAGTCCCCGTTTTATAGTTCTGTGGTAACTGCTTAGCCCTCCCACTGAAACAGCCTTGAGAAAACTCATAAAAAGAGCCCAGGAATAACAATGGAATGGAGACATAGGAGGTGATACTAAGATTTTGTGGGTTCCTACATGGACCTTAAGATTTTTGGGGGTTCCTCTAAGAATTTTTCCTATGTGCAATAAGATAATTGGAATGTATTATTTTAATTATAAGGTTACTGAACTTATAGTCCTTTTCATTACATAAAAACATTAACCTTAGTAACCTAGACGCTTATAGAAAATTGTGCAGAAGCCATTTGTTAATTCTTTTGGGCATGTAGACATTTATTTATCCATTGATTTATTCAAAATTTATAGTATGTATGTGTATAAGTATATATGTCTCTTATTATGAAGATATCCAGAGAAGCCATGCTCAAGAAGCTCAGAGTCTGTTAAGGGAAATAAGGTATTTTATGAACCTTAGTACAAAAAAGAAAGATAAATTATATGAAAGGAGAACAGCATAGGGGTAATGGTATTATAAGACTGATCTGAGGCTTTTCACGTCTGGATGAGGGCCTGGCACATGGTAGGTGCCGAACAGATTGTCCTTGAGTGAATAAGTGAATGAATGTGAGATGCACAATCCCATTACCATCTCCATGTGAAACATAATGTGTAACAAGAACCATGAAGCCTTGAGTCGCTATAGTGGGTTTTACTTGGTAGATGGCAAGAGCTTACGGAGACCTAGAAATCATCATAAACCATAATAAAGCTTTTCTGTGGGGTCCAAACATAGAAAACAGGGTCTATTTTGCTTGATTTGTGCCACAGACTGAATTGTGGACCCACTCGCCACCCCGCATAATTCATGGGTTGAAACCTACCCCCAAAATTTGGACTTGGGAATCCGGGGAGGCGATTAGGTCCCAAGGGTGGGGACCTCTGAGATGGGATCAGCGCCCACTGCTGTTCAAAGAGCTCCCTTGTCCCCTTCTGCGGTGGGGAGTTAGAGCTAGGAGATGACGTCCATACAGCAGGAAGGGGCTCTTCTCAGACACCAGGTCTGCCAGTGCCTTGATGGTGGATTTCCCAGCCTCCAGAACTGTGAGGAATGCATTTCTCTTGTTTATAAGCCCTGATCTATGTCTTTTTTTTTTTTTCTAATAGCAGCCCAAACAGCTTAAAACCCTTGGTTAAACATATTGGAGTACAAAGGCAAGAACACAGGATTTAGCTTAAGAAGAACCTGGTTTCAAATTCTCATTCTGATATCTGCTAGCTCTCTGTGCCTCAGTGTCCTCACTGGTAATCTGGGGACACGACTATCTGAAAGACGTATTATGAGAATTTCATAACCTGACTCTATCCTTCTTATTCGCTTTGTGATCCAGCTTGTTTCCTCCTCTGTAAAATGTGAATAAAAGTGGTAAGTGCCTCCAAATAGGTGATGTGAGATAGTATTTGTGAAATGCCTGACTCCCTGCCTTCTAGGTGGTCAGTGCTTGAGTAATCTCGGCTCTTAGCATCCATGGTAGTACTAGAAATCTATTTATAGCTTTGACAGCTATAACGCACATTTAATATAATTTTAGACACATTTACAAGGTAATGTTTCCACATTATTTATCTTATTTGGCATTAAAACTCCTCTTGGATATGGACGCTTATTTCTACATCACGAGGATCAGGAAAGCCAGCTTAGAGAGGTGAGAGGATGCACAAGGCGCGATGCTGCCAGTGAGGGTGGAATCAGGCTGTGGTAGATTCTCTGCCCACAGTCTGCCCACAGTGCAGCAGGTGGGAGTCATCCCTACCATGTGCGGGTTGTATGAAGCCAAAGAGCCAGAGGGACCTGGGTTTGAATCCTGTTTTGTCTTTCATTAACTATGTATTTTCAGGAAAGTGACTTTGGTCCCTCTAAAGCTTCGGAGTCCTCATTTGGAAAACAGAACCTGTGCTATTTACTTTGTAAGGTTGTTGGGAAGATTATAAAAATAAGTCCAGAAAATGTATGCCAAGTACCTGTCACTTGGAAACCCACGAAACGATACTCTAATTTCTTAGCTGAGAAAGCCTCACCCATAGAGGTGGTTCAGTCTGGCCTGGCCCCGATGCTTCACAGAGCGTCATTTCTGAAAGAACGTTAGGTGAAGAAAGTGTTGTGGGTAAATGTGCTTGAGAAGAGTGGGTGAATCAAAACAGAATGAGGTTCTTTTCTGCAGAAATTACTGAATAGGTTAATGGAAGACAGCAATCTCCTCCAGGGGGATTTGTCATAGCATTTCTGGTGAGTTGACTACAGAATTATTTTTAGTGGAAATTACCCTATGACTAACGTTCTGGAGAACACACATGGAGACATGCTGATCTAATCACACGTCTCCCTCTGATAGATGAGGAAAGTACAGCCCAAGTGTCCTTCAGAGAAGTGGCAGAACCATGCCTAGAACCAGGTTTGCTTGACATCCTGGGTCCTCCTGAGTTGACACTATTCAGTGTTGGCGTGGTCCCCTTTCTCCTGTCACTCTAGTGTCTGTTGCTGATCCTAAGATGGTTCAACTATGGGATGGACAAAGGCAGGAAGGGAACCATGGAGGTAGCTAGTCAGAGAACATAACAAGGAATGACAAAAGGGAGGTCTGGGGCTGGACGGCCACACCAAGCAAGTAGACAAAAGAACCACAATTGTGGCATTTTTTTGCTTCTCAATTAAGACCCTAAGTCCATTAGCCGAAGATACTGAATTGTACACTTGCAACCACGGCATCAAGCTAAGGAATCTAAGGCTGCCTGTTAATACCACTCACCATAGCCCAGTCACATTGCCATTTGTAGCCTGTCCATATTTTACTGACATGAGAAATTACATGTCCTGTAATGGCAATGAAGCAATAAAATTTATGTCTTGTCATCTTTAACAAGATTAGACATAACCCTTCTCATAACTGTAACACTGAATGGAGATTTTTAAGAACATAAGTACAGTTAAGGATCCTTGAGTTTATCCCTCCTAGTTAATTAGAACCCTCCCAGGAATCGGCAGATGATAGACAGAAGGACGTTGAACCTTTTACTTCATGGAAGGGTGAACTGCTGGTTTTTCCCCATACCCTGCTCAGCTTCAGCTGGGTCTGTGACTCACAACACCTGTACCGGATAGATTTCAGCAGAGCGGCGAAGGGCGTGACCCCTATCCCCGCAGCAATGCACACGGTCACCGGGTAGTGGAACACGTCTGTCAGGGCAGCGCCAAACGGCCCATCCACCGCCAGCCTGAAATCACAAAAGGCGCCATTTGGCATTCAGAACACCCCTCTCTTGAAAACAAAACCAGCCCAAACCAGGGTTTTGTGTAGGATGTGCTGGTGAATGTGTGCGGGGACGCTGGCGCCGTGCCCGGGAACGCCCTATTTGGACAGGCAGCGTAGGGCCACGGTGCCCTGCCTGATGGCACAGCTCTTTTTACAGTTCTTGGGAGCTTGTGTCACCCCCAAGTATCAGGAAGACTGGCAGGGGATGCTTTCTCTTTTCCGTTTTTTTTTTTTTTGTTTTGTTTTGTTTTTTCCCAGTTGCCGTCAGAGGAAAAAAGCGGAGGCATCGAGGTGGTTGAGGAGGGTTATCTGTCCTTTTGCTAATATAATTGTCTCATATTTATTTATTCTGTCCCACCTCTTAGTATTTTTATATAATTTTAGTCTAATTGAAGCCATTCATTTGGAATAAACAAAATTTTGGAATAATTTATTACTTATGTGGATTTCCTAAAACTCATTATTTTAGATTATGAGAACTCAAAATCTGTGATAATTAGGCCAGGGGCGGCACGGATGTTTTGTCTCTGCTTAGAAAATGTTTCTTTATAAGGAAAATGCATATTCACTGGATAAGTGCCATTGTCTTTAACCTGTCCTCAACGGACGGACCCCTGTCTTCTGCCCCATCTCTCTTATGATCAGTTCTCCACACTGGCTTTTCTTTCATTTCTTAAAGGGCACTGAGCCCCCTTCAGCCATGGGGATCTTGCACGTGATAATCCAAGTAATCACTTGGAATACTCTGCCCCAAGTTCTCCTCTCTCCCCTTATTTGGTTCATAGTTACCCTTCCATTAGGTCTTAGCTCAATCATCATTTCCTTGGGGATGTCTTCATGAATTTCTTAGACAAGAGATGAGATTAAATCTCCTCTTAGATCAGGTATAACCCCATGTAACCCTTCTCTGTAGTTCTCATCACAGCTGTAGTTTTACAGTAGTTTGAGGTGTGTGTGTGGGGGGGGTGTGTGTGTGCATAATTTGACTGGTGTCTGTCTTGGCTACTAGACTGTAAGGTCTGTGGAGGTAGGGGTCACGTCTGCCTTTGCCCTAACTACCCCCGCCCCCAGCCCAGCACCTGACATGGCATGGAGTTGTTCGATAACAATTTGTTGAATAAATCGTAAAGGGAATGTTTAAAATATTTCAGTCAGCAGAATGTATTAAATAACCACAACTCTTCCAAAAGCACACATTTACATATGAACAAAGATATGCTAATTAAAAAGCTTCTAAGTTATTCATAACCATTCCCCAAGGGGTGTCTGTTGAAGGCACCCGGGGTTGGCCCATTTGGGCTTACTATGTGTTCATGAAAGTTCAATCGGGTTTCCTTTAAAATATTCCATACGCCAGACCTCCTAATAATTCAAATGAACTCTCCTCAAGTTAATCTTAATTAATAAGGCTTTATTACATATTGATATATGGAAATAGAAGAATAAAAATAAAAGGTCATTAATCAGAAAGGGTAGGATCTCAGCCCGCAGTAGATTCTTTTATAAATAATTAGATAAGGGGAACTGGGAGAGGAAAAAAAAAAATGAAACCGTCCACAATTAAAATGTCTTACTGTTAATTGTTTTTATAATTAGTTGTATTTGGGATTTATTTGACACTGATTTTAAAAGATAACGACTAAAGCCAAAGAAGAACTGTGTCACATAATCCAAAGAAATGCATAATAAACAACTCCCTACATAATTAGAACTGAGACTCTACTGCATGGCAGGAGGGAGCACTGAGGCCAATCTCCGGGCTAATAGAGCCGTCCTTCGCTTCCCTGACCACTTCCCCGTGTGAGCCTGCAGGCCCCACTCCATCGAGCGGCAGGCCTAAGTATTAGACAGTTCCTTCTCCTGCCTCACCAAAATCGGTCTCCTGACATCTTGTGCCTTTTGCCCTCCGGAGAAACACAAACCCGGTCTTTTCCCTTATTTGGCATCTCACGCCTTGAAAGAGTTGATCTAGGTATCATGATACCTCTTGTTCTTTTTTTTTTTCTGGACCCAAACATCTCCATTTTTCACAATGCTGAATTGGCTTTCTTTGCACAAATTCCTGTTTATCAAGTTCCCTCAGTCTGTCTGATGCAGATACACTTTCTAATAATCCAGCTTAGAAACAAGCCTCCTTTCCAGTGCCCACATCACACTCTTCCTTGCGGCTTCTAGCCAGCAGCACCGCCCACCCTCCTCATCAACCTCCAGTCCTGACTCTCTGGACCCACAGCCTCTACTCACCCACGCTGTCCTCCCTGTCCAATCATCACTTGCACTGTCCTCTCTGTGGTGGGTGATCCTTCTTATCTTGCTAATAACAAGATAAGATAATCTTTTATTTCTACTCTGCATGATGCTAAATAAACTTCATATGAACAGTCATATTTAATATTAAACAAAGCCTCACAGGCCATTATTATCATCTTCATCTTAGAGATGAGGAAACTGAGGCAGATGTCACATACATCCTCCAAGACCTCACACAAAATTAGGCTTTGACCCCAGGCTGTTGGATGTCGGAGCCCTGGCTCTGGGCAGTATATTAAGTCACTGAAAACTCTAGTACTGACTCTGAGAAATTCTTCCATTTTACTTCAAAAGGTTAAGTCTTTATTTATTTCTGTATTTATTTATATTGAGTATAGCTGATTAACATTGTACATAGGTATACAGCAAAGTGATTCAGTATATATATGTGTGTGTGTGTGTATACATATATATACATATATATATGTATATATATGTATACATATATATACATATATATATATTCTTTTTTAGATTCTTTTCCATTATAGGTTATTATAAGATATTGACCATAGCTCCCTGTGCTGTATAGTAGGTCCTTATTGTTTATCTATTTTATATACAGTAATGCATGTCTGTTAATGTGAGGTCTTTTGAAAGAACTCACATTCTCCCTTCTTCCTGAACTCAGTGGAAGAATTTCCCTGCTTTTTGGGAACTTTGCTTCTGCTCCTGGGCTCCTCAGTAACTGCTTCCCTTGTGGATTCCTGGGGCTGCATTAAATCCTTTCTGGGTCCACAGCAGTGAAAAATTACAATGCTTCCCCTACCATGTTTGAATTAATCCAAAATTAAAACATCCCTGAGAGGTAAAATCATCGAAGGAAATTCAATAAAATTCTGATTCTTTGTATGTTGAAGATTTAAACAAATTCTAGGTTTCTGAGGGGTTTAGTGCTAACACACAAACTTACACACATCTAGAGGCAGAGGTCAAACGATTTTAAGAAATGAATGGAAGCTGCACTGCATAGGACGACTCATTTTTATTCATTCAGTAAATATTTACTGAGTGCCCGCTAAGAGTTAGGACCTAAACTGGGCCCTGGGGTCAACAGAGTGAGTCAAAGAGATAAAGTTTCTTTTCTCATGGAATTTGCCTTCTTGTGTGGGAGGTGAATGGTAAACAAAGGAACTGGCAGATACTTAGTGTGTCAGGTGGAGAGGAAGAAAGTAAGGCATGGGGCACAGTGACCACCAGTGTGGAGCCTCAGATGAGGCAGGAAGGGAAGGCCTCACTAGAAGATATGAGAGCAAAGACCTAGGAAGAGTGTGCAGGGAGAGGGGACGGCAGTGACAAAGGCACCAAGGACAGTGTGCTTGGGGTGGGAGAGAAGCAAGAGCTGGAAGAATGGCTGAGTGCAAGGAGGAAGTGGGAGGTGAAGTGGAGGAATTAAATCACGCCACACACTCTGGAGACAGAAAGCAGGGTGCTACAGAGAAACACATCACGAGCTCTTGCTGGGGGACTGGCTGAAACGCTGGCTGGTTGTGAAGGGGAAGCTTGGTCGACAGACTGGATGACTGTACACACTCAGGGTGGAAACCAGGCTTGCCAATAGCATGAAGGTACCCATACTGGCCATGCTGAGGGAGGGCTGGGACCAGTGCGTGTGTGTGTGTGTGTGAGTGAGCAGGTGATGCTTGGACTTTGGTATCACTGCTCTGTAGTACCAATGTTTGAAACGAAGGCTGTGCCTCTTCTCACCCACTCACACGTCCCATTGCTGTGACCACTGCCTGGCAGCTCCTTACACCCTCCAAGGATGGCAGAAGAGAGTAGCTCTTGATGCTTCTTTTCAAATATCAAGTTCTTTCACTACGTTTTTCTCAAATTTGTGTGTGTGTCCTTGTTTTTCAGGGGCCTTCTACATGGGCTTTGAGTGCTTACTGGGTTATCCTGCAGTAAGAGTGGGGATCAATTTTAAGGCCCTGTTTCCTGAAAGGAGTCAAGGCATGGTGATTTACACTGGGGTTCTGTCCTTGTACCCAGACTTTCCTGCAGAGGATGTGGTTACAGACTGGAACGGGCCCCCTAGTTCATACGCTGAAATCTAAGCCCTGTGTACGCTAGGATGTGGCCTTATTTGGAAACAGGATTGCTGCTGCAGAAGCAATTAATCAAGTTAAGATGAAGTGATTCAGGAGGAAGGTGGACCCTAAACCAGTACGACTGGTGTCTTTAGAAGAAGGGACCACAGAAACAGAGAGATACACAAACACACAAGTGAGGAGAACACAGTGATTACAGAGGCAGAAACTCAAATGCTGTAGCTGCAGCCAAGGAATGCCAATTATGCCTGGAAAACCAAGAGGAGCCAGGAGAAGCCAGGGAAGGGGGAGCAAAGCCCTGCTCCCCCTAGATTTCAGACCCGCAGGCTCTAGAAGTGTGAGAACACTCATTTCTGCTGCAGCAGCCAATTCATGGCACTTTGTTACGACAATCACAGGAAACTACAGCTGATGTCAGTGCTCTTTCAACCTTCTCAGATCTACTTTTTGCACATCTTCCTTGTAGCAAAGTCAGTTCATCTGCTTGCAGGCCAATGTTGATCCGTCAGACCTCTTGAAGGCCTGGAGACACAGGCAAGCTTTTGCCATCTCTGTTTTTCTGACACACAGTGGAAGTTAATTAATACCTTTTGCATACACACATGTGGTATGGACTGAATGTTGACACCACTGACTTTCCTGATTCTCAGGTAATTTTGCCGTTTTCTGAGCTTCGGTCTAATCGCTTAGCTCTTTCTCCAGTGTGCGGGGTCTGCCAGGTTATTTGGACTGTAAAACATCCTTCTTATGAAGACTAAACTATATACACTTTAAAATATAATTGAGAAACTTCAGACTGTGACAGCAAAAAGCTCACAGGGCTGCCTTGCTCATCACAAGCTGCTTATAATTCGTCGAGGGATGCTGTGGAACTGGGAAAACAAAATACTCCCTCTCCCCAGATCATCACCTGCCTCTGCTGGACATTTGTCATTAGTTTTGTAAGGATATGTACTTGCTTCTACTGGAAATATACAGAAATATGTGCACATATATATACATGTACATATGTATTTCTAAAAGTCACACATTTTTTTTTTTAATAGCTGCACCTGTAGCATATGGAAGTTCCAGGCCAGGGGCTGAATCAGAGTTGCAGCTGCCAACCATGGCACCACTGGGTCCAAGCCCTACACTGCAGCTGGCAGCAATGCCAGATACCTGACCCACGGAGCAAGGCCAGCGATCCTCACAGACACAAGTTGGGTCCTTAACCCACTGAGCCACAGTGGGGATTCGAGAATTATACTTTTTAAATAGAGAGTCTGAAATTTTCAAAGTGGATTCAAATTTATTTGCCATCTAGAATAAAGACATTGCTGAAGTCGTTTGCACGTTGATGCCCCAGAAGACCTTACTTTTCATAGTATTCTAATTTATACATAAGAAAGAGATGGGTTCCCACCTTGGCAGGCTCCAGGGCTCCCTCAGGGCCTGTGCCTCTGCCCCAAAGGCTTTGTATAACGCCTCCGTCCAGTCTCCTGCTACCCGGATGTGCACACTGAGGAAGTCGTCCTGCGGGGCGGAGGTGAGGGTGAAGGGATGCCACTCCAGCCGGGATATGGATGGGCACTGGATCAGCACGTACTGCCCCGGCGCCATCTCAAAGCCGCGCTTCTTCATCTGAAGTTCTAGGACTCTAGATGGATGGCTTACCACCTGCACCACAGCAAGAGAGTTGTTGTTGTTGTCTCACCCAGGTTAAATAGGAAGGAAGTGGGCTGCACTCCAGCAAAGCTTTCCAGACTTTTCTATCAGCTTTTTTGAGGTGTGATGACACAGACCATTCACTATGACTTTCCAAGGATCTCTGCCATCACTTTGACGTCTGGGTTGGCAAAGCCAGCAAAAATGCCCTTGAGGTCCTTCAGAGTGATAGGCCTGAAATTTGGGTAGCCACATCCAGGGGCAAAGTGGTGCCTGGCGTGTGATTTTCTGTCTCAAGTGGCCATGCTTTCCATAGCAAAGTTAATTTCAGGCCCAAGAGAAAATAAGCTGGTATATCGCATCTAGCCCTTAATTACACTTGAAGTTATTAAAAGAGTCACAGAATTAACTTCATGTTTTAAAATACAGAGGTGCATTTGTTAACATTTTCAATGATGTGTATCTTTTCTTAATCTCTTATGATTTACTTCCGCTATTTCTTCTAAGCATGAAACAATTTTCAAACTCACTCTGAAATGTTTTGCTTGTTTTATTTGGTTTTAGTTAAGTCTCATCCAATCCGCTACCTAGGCTCTGAGCGTTTTTTTAAGAAAGCATCCCGCAAAAGCGACTGGTTTTTAAGGAGCTCTGTAACTTGCTGCTATCAGAGGCAAAGAACTGATTTCCCTTCTTAGATTTCCCTCTCGTCTCTAGGCCCCATATCTTCTTTGGTGGCAGGAGGCATAACGGAGCAAAATCTAGTGTCTGCTCCCGTGACAGTAGTTTCCCATTCAGGAGAGAATTTCACAGCATTTTCATCTCTAGTTCCGTTTCTCCTCTCCCTACTGATATTCGTTCTGATTCTGCTGTTAAATGGTCTCCCTAGTAACAGCTCTAGAAGATTTCCTGAAGTTTTACTGTCTGGCTTTTGATATAGCTTGATATCCTTTGGTGCTTAACTTAAACACAGCAACACAGAAACAGCTTAAAACAGAAATATGAAGCAATTCCTATGCATCTGCTTTCATGAAGACAGTTAAAGAGACAGAGTATTCTGTTAATATTGTATTAGCAAAGCTGTATGGGTTTGGTTCATAGAGAATTCCTTCAAAGACATTTGCAAAACTGGGGTGGGGGGGTGGGGAGTTTGGGTAACTTTTCAGTCTCCTAGGCACATATTCTTGATCAATTTGCTCATGGCATCCTCCAGCGAGAGGTAGAAACTGGAGAGCTGGGGGAGGGAGGTAAATACTGGAAAAATCTACTGCCGGGTAGGCACGGAGCAGAAGCCCTTGTACACCCTCTTCTCTAGGGTGGACATCTTTCTCCCTCTGAACCGAACCTGAGGGTGCCTGTTCCCGCGTCTTCTGCTTGGTGGTTCCAAGTGTCAGAGTGTGTACTCGAAAACCTACATACGTTGCTTGTGTGTTTGTGATACCCGTGTCTCTCTGTGGTGGAGGAAGTGATAATCGTACTCTAAGTTGCTATGATCAATGTGAAGCATTCTCGGCCTTCCTGCCTTTTTCCCCCTTGAGAGGAATTGAAATAAAGAGAAATGCAGATGACTCCAGCGCTGTGCCATAATCTTTATCAGAAGTCTGTGTACCAGTATGGAGCCCTGACCCTGTCTTCGGTAAAATTAGTCTCACTAAAAGATGCACAGGATACAAGCAATTATTAGAACAGAAGATGAGCCACTAAATTACAGACGGTTCTGCAATAAAAATGGCAAATTAAAAACTTAGGCTAATAAAAAATTTTCATCTCCACTCAGGTTTTTATTCAGATATAAACCTACGTGCATACCTTGGTAATGACAACTTCTTGTTGAAATCGCCAGAACCTAATTATTCTTTCACACGCATACAAGACCACAGGGCCTAAAACCCATTTCCAAGCCTGCAGAGAACAGCAGAGAGAGAGGAAAAGGAAATGAAAATAGAATCCAAATATTTTCAATTTGAACCAATCAATATATAACACGATGGGGTTTAGACATTTTCCTTTAAGTCTGGGCCAGTTATCAACAACAAAGATGTCTCCTCGGATTAAATACTATAGCATTCAATTATTCCTTGATGTCTGCAAGCTTATTTAAGAGATTAAACTCTTCTGTATTGGTTTTTATGCTTACTTGATCAATGATGCCTTTATGTAATTAGAAATAACTGAATTTACAAAGAAATAAGAAAGCAGATTGATGTTACGTTACATATGATAGGGTCATAAATGCTCCCAAACTCATCTAGAGTCAAAGAATGACTCACAAACTACATCACTGAGCCAACACAGGACATGAGAAACTCCATACAGACACTGTTTTTTTTTTTTTTTGTCTTTTTGCCTTTATGTGGAGCCGCACCACGGCATATGGAGGTTCCCAGGCTAGGGGTCTAACAGGAGCTGTAGCTGCCAGCCTTTGCCACAGCCACAGCCATGCGGGATCCGAGCCGCGTCTGCAACCTTCACCACAGCTCATGGCAACGCCGGATCCTTAACCCACTGAGCAAGGCCAGGGATCGAACCCGCAACCTCATGGTTCTTAGTCGGATTCGTTAACCACTGAGCCACGAAGGGAACTCCATACAGACATTCTGAATGGTAATTTGGGGGGCTGACAGCACATCTCAACTTGGTGGGGGGTCTGCCTAAAGCAACTCGGACACCCACACCCACACAGGTACGGATACACGCACCCGCACACATGGGTACAGCCAGTGTCGCCTGGAGTAAAACACAAAGTTAGTTTCTCAGCACTTTAAATGGAGGTTTATGGATTCTGAACAAAAGCCTCACAACGCTTGTTTGGAGAATTACAACAGGGAATGTTTCCATTCTGTGTTAGGCCTATATGGATGCACTCTGCAGTATCCAGGATCAGTTTACCAGCAGGCTGCTCTTGTACCAGGGGTTGTGTTACAATGTAAAGTGTCTGCTTCCCCTAAAAAGGAAGGGATGAGAGAACTTAAAATTTTTGAAGTTTTAGACGAGGTTTGCTATCAAGCAACCTTCTGAGGCCTATCGTATTCTTTTTAGTTTACAGACAAGGAAACTAAGGCTCAGCAAGATGGAACAAATTGTCCAGTCACCAAGGCAATAAGTAAGGTGCACAGTGAAGATGTGAACCCAGACGACCTGGACCATCCAGCCTGTGCTCTCCCAGGTGATCACACTTCTTTCTGTCCAGTGCTGATGCTGGAACTGACATTTGTTTTACAAAACATTAGAGACTCTTTAATTCATTGAACTTTAGGATGATAAGCGTTCTTGGAAATCTAGTCTAGTTCTTTGTTTAAAGAAGGAAAATCGTAACGTTCTGGGAGCAGGTGAGCTGCTTTGGGAGAAAGAGTGAGCTCACATCATCCAGGACTAGAGCCCATGCCTTCTCCTAATTTCCCCGAAATATCCTCCTTGGAGTTCTAAGTTCACTGGACCCACTCTTAGAATACTATCTCCCAGCAGGAAGGGCGTCCCCTTCTCTTGAACTCAGGCATTCACTAAACCCTCACGGACTCACTCACCCCTCACCCCCATCACTCCCCTACCCATTGTCCTACTCCATCTTTTCTGTTGACAGGTCACAAGCCTTTCAGCGTTGCTTTAGCCCTTATCTTTCTTGTTTCTCCTAAATCTCTTTTGTTTTTTTCTGGGTCTGTATGGCACCTTTCCACCTACATCAGCCTTCTGTGTTTTTTTCCCAGGAGCCTCTTGCTAGCCTGACAAAGGCTCGATTTATGTAGGCAACACAAAGCAATTTGACCCACTTATTCCCTTCTGCCTCAGTGGGGTTCAGCAACGTGTTCAGAATAGTGGAGAGAATAAAGCCTTTTGTCCACCTACGCTATGGGTGAGGTGGGGGTGATGATCAGAATAAGGGAAAAGACAGGAAGGGGTAAACACGAAGGATGGGACTGGACCAAAGAGGTGACTCCTTAGGTCTCTTGTGCTCAAATGAACCAGAAAGTGTTCTGAACAGTGGTTTGGATGTTTACAGAAACAACAGCAAGAATGAAATTCTTTCCATACAAGCCTAGAGAGAGATTTGCAAAAACACTCATAGTCTCTATGTATTTTTACAAACAATCTTCCACGCCTATGTTAGAAAGTTTGTGACATCACATACTTCATTTTGGTGGTGTCAAATCAGTCATGGTCTCTGATTTTTCCACATTGGTAGAATGCAATGGATTATTTTTCTCTGTATGGCCAGTCAGGAAGGAGAATGTGAGCTACTAATCCTCGGCCCTATCTCTCTCCAGTCTATAAGTGGCCCCAGCAGGGGAAAGCCCAGTTTAGTTATATCGTGGTGCTCCTGGAGCCTCTGGGAGTTAGGGAGGGAGGGAGAGGATGGCCAGAGATGATATTCAAAGATATATACCCTAGAAGTGATGACCAGGATAGGCAAGAATGAGTAAAAACAAGAAGGAAACAGCTCAGAGCAGGAGAGGCACGTGGCCAGGCAGAACCTTGGTGGGTCTCAGAAGACCTGGGTTCCAGTCCTAGGGTTATCACCCTTACCCTATGCCTTCAGGAAAATCTTGTTTCATTATTATCATTATTATTTTTAACGTTCAAATGTTCTGTTTTGTAAAATGGGAGAGCTGAAGGCAGCTATTATTTGGGGTCCCTCCAAGCTCTTAAATGTTTTGGCTTTACTCACAGAGAGAAATATTATGCCAGGAGTGTCTACGTGTAGATAGCAGCAGAGCGCTGACAGAATGGGGAATGGGAGGAGGTCAGAGATTCAGAACCAGTGTTGAGGAGTATAGGGGTGAAAGTTCATGGCCACAGAGTTAGGAGCTCTGGCCCCCTGACGTGAGTTTGCTAGGAATGCCCTGTGTGACCATAGGAAAGAAATGAAAACTCCTTGGACCTTAATTTCTCCATCTGTTAATTAAAGGGGAAGGGTTATTTAGCATCTAAGTTTCGTTAATGCTAAATACTCTGTGGAGTCTTAGCTTTATTTTTCCTTCTCCAAAAATACTCAAGTCTCGGTGTAGTGAGTATTTCGGGACAGAAATAAAACCATGTTGATTTAAAAGCTGCAGTAATGAAACTTGTTTCCTCTACTTTCACTCCTGGTTTTTCATTCCTACCAGAAAATAAGAACATACTGGCTTTGATTTTATTTTATGTGTGTGTTTATGAAGGGCCTCTTTTTCTAGACAGCAAGATTTCCAGGGGCAGGAATCACATCTCTGAATCCTGCCTCTAGTGAGACACCGAGTATATAACAGTCACTTGGCAAAAAAAAAAGTTTGCTGAATTTACCTCAGTTAAAGCTTTTCTCTATAAGTTGACATCATTCCCTAGTAACTAAAAAAGTGTTAGTCTTATCATTATTTGTTCAGGTTATGGTTAAGTGCAAAAAGGTGCTTCTTTGGTGAAGGAAGACCAGGCATCTTGTGATGCACTGCGTGAGGAATTCTAGAGTCTGGAGTCTTGCATGCATCTGCGAGTTCGGGCAGAATGGGGAAGTGAGGCAAGTGGGGAGAGGGGGCTGCAGAGTCTAATCCGGCCTTTGATTAGTTCGGTTTACGTGAGGTGACCCAACAAAGCCTCCTCAGCCCTTATGTGGGAGCGGGGCACCGCTTGATGGTGAACTGATAAATATTGCATTGGGAAAAGCACCCTGAAAATGCACCGAGCCCAGAGAGAGGCGAGGAGGAAGAGATGGAGTCTCGGGCAGGTGCGGTGCAGTGAGGCGCGGGGGCTCTTCCTTGCCCTTGGGATGTCTTTTGGATCTCTGAGACGCCAGAGAGGATCTTGTACAGCTCAGCCAAGCGGTAATTGCACAGCCCACACACGCTTTGCATCAGGGTCCATTAAAAATAATGGGAAAGAGTGACAACATGAGTTTGGCTGTGCAAGGAGGTGTAGCAGGGGAGAGTGAACAGAGAGGTGGGTACGGGCCCCCTTCTAATGATAATTAATGTCAGCCCAGGCTGCTGGGGAGCGGGCTCTAGTCTGTATTCATGAGGTGTGGGAGGGTATTGATTTTTTTATGGAGACACTGTAGCTGAGAATTTCAGCAAGGCATTCATGCTCCTCATTAATATGCAGGCTGGGTAGTGCCCACCGATAGTTGAGTTTAAGACAGAGACAATCTATACTGGCTATTAAAAGATCCACAGTCTAATGGGCACATCTATTCCAATGCTCTCGGTTTTAAACATTCCTTCTAGCAGCTTCCACCCTTAAAATCCAGTTCTTAATGTAATACAGTTGAGGATTTTTGAAAAAGTTCCTCACTATACTCTTCATATGTGGATGACTTCATTTTCTGACTCCTCACCATCTTTATACTGTTTTCTCATTTTTTGGTGATACCTATTTTTTGGCACTTGCTTCCTCCTCATTTTGATCTGCTGGCTTCATTTGCTTTCTTTCATACATTACCCAGCTGCCCCAAGGTTTGCATTGTTCTAAGACACACGAGGAGACCAAATAGGACTATTATTTCTGTTAATCTATGCTACCAACTGTAGTGCTTACAGCATGCTGGGGAAAACTTACTTTTGAGATCCCGTGGACATTATCATCTACTCTAATTAAGTCTATTTTTGGCTAATATTGCCATGATTTCGGTTATAGAAGCTTATTTAGAACAGGAAAGAAATGCACGTAAACTCAAATTTTTTTCTCCATCCGCAGAGTTGTGGAAAGAAGGCAAGCTTGTAAAGAGGGCACAATTCTCATCGGGTCGTTGATAAGGGATGATATTATCTGTTCTCAGAATGGAGAGGGCAGACGCACAGGGAGGGGGGAGCAGGCAGCTGACAGTGCAGAGCGTGGAGGCTGGGGGAGCCAGCCGGGCTTGTGGGGCTCTGAATTCCCACGCTCACAGACATCCACATTTAAATAAATGTAAGTAGCAGAACACATTTCAAAACGAATAGAGTGCTTTTGGCAGGAAACCTCTCTTAAAATTATCCATAACTCCGTTTCTCCATTAGCACACTTAATAAAGAGTTGGCTTTGTCTGTGATGACATGGGCTGTTCTTTTTTCAAGCACGTAAAAGCTCCAGCTATTTTAACTGTGGCGATAGCTATGTTTGAAAGCTCCTGGGCTCATTCTTACCGAAGGTTCCTTGCCAGAAAATTGAGGCACGGGACACCGGGCAGCGGTCTGCCACTCAGCGAAGTGGTCTCTGCAGAAGGTGATGTTGTGGAGCAGCAGACTTGCAGGGGTCTGGCCGCGAACAATCCGACTTAGCGTTCAAAAAAGGACAGAACAAAAGCCCAAAGTTTGAAATTGATTTTGTGCGGTCTTGTGATACCAGAGATACATACACTGCCACTGTCTTGAAATCTGGGCTGTGGTGCATTTCCCTGAGCATCTTTAAAGATAGGAGTTTAAGAAGCTTTGAGGAACTTTGAAGATCCCAGAAAAGAAGCGCCCCTCTGTGGTATCCTGGGTTAAATTGAAAGTGTCTACGTTAGAGAATTCATAATGAAGGAAAATTGTTTGAACACATCCTTTTGTAGGCTGTTGAATTTAATTAGGTTACATCTTGTCCTGATTGCCGATTTGGGCTAATTGGCTAACTTTGTACTATTTGGGTCTTTTGCAAATGTATTGAACTTCTACCCTTACTGGTTTATTTCTGAGCACCTAGAAGATGTCAAGTGAGGAAGACAAAAGAAGTGGCCCGAATAATGGCATTCCCCCCCCCCCATCCAATGACCCACAGCTGGCTTAGCATTTGATGGTCAACATAGGTCAGGGTGAAATGTGCCTTCAGGACTATATTGTTGAATTTGAGAGCCGAAAAAGGAAAATGGCTTTCATGAATGGAGCACTGGATAGAGGCCTGTGAGCCTGCTGTATTATATCTGCCACAAATACAATAATGACTGTCTTCTGACAAGTTGCTTAGGTACA
The DNA here is from genome assembly GCA_004024745.2 of Catagonus wagneri. NCBI lineage: Eukaryota > Metazoa > Chordata > Mammalia > Artiodactyla > Tayassuidae > Catagonus > Catagonus wagneri. Next base: position 4,927,175 of record PVHT020000077.1, on the reverse strand, counting down.
AATACCTCCCCTTATCCCCTGGTACACAGGCTGTGAGGCATGCGATGCTGAGGTCATGTAATCTAGGAGATGCTCAGTTCCTAGGTGTTTGGGAATAAAATGCATTGGTTTGTTTTTGAGGAGCACAGCCCTGTAGACTGAGAAAGTTTAGCATCACACAGCTCAGGTTCTGGGTGGCCCGTGGAGTCTACTTTTGTATCACATCGTAGGGCCTGGGAGAAGGGTGCAGTGACACCCTTGCAAACAGCTTGGAGAGCCACCACCCTGGCCTTTGTCCCAGTCTGTTTAATGGAAGTCATCCAAACTTGATAACATCTCTCTGAGTCAGAGGAGTAAAACTATCTGTGACTCTCCCATGAGCAAATGATACCCAGACAGAGGAAGAGTGAATAAAAAACGGGAGCCAAAGGAAAGGAGTCTATAAATTTTAACACCTTCACTTTCAGGCCTTAGGCAACATTTCTTATACAGTCTAAGGAAACCTCAGAACATTTCTCAAATGCAGTAAGTATCTTTTTAAAATTTTTAAACTTTTCATGTCTTCATCTATGCCATCCCATAATAGGAAGATTAGTGGGCTTTAACACATTCCAGTAATCCTACTTTACTTGGCATTTTGTATAGAATTTGCAAATTACTTTTCGCTGTAAACAGTAGCTGTGGAATACTTCAAGCTGAGAAGATTAAATGAGGCCCTTATCCTAAAATAAGCCTTTCAACTAAGTTAAAATGACGGAAAAATTTCATCTTATGAAATGTTATTTGGATATTAAAAAATATCTCCAATGAAACACTGCCCATTGAAATCCTCTTGTGCTTCTACAATGCACCAGGGTGTGATTGCCAGGGGGAAGGGTCACGGCGATGCATATGCATAATTTCTGTGAAGAGGACTTGCAGACACACGTGGATTATGAAGAGACTCTCAAGTGCACCACGGGGGTTAACACCCTGGCATGGGCAGAAGAACCCATAAAGGAAGGCCTGCCGGTCTTGGTCTTCGGGGTGGAACACTTGGGGACCACAAACTATCCATCCCTCCCCCACATTGGAGAAGTCTGGGTGAGGGATGATGCATTCGTAAGAGTCAATTGCAAGTATTTTAATGTTAAAAGAGGCTGGAAAGCTTTAGCCAGGTAGCATCAATGTGATCATCGACTGGCAAGGTTTCTAAAAATTAGCAGAGAGATGGCCAGTCAAATACGCCTGCAGGGGCCAGTCTCCCTTCTCCCATGTCTGTGAGTCAGACACGCTGATGGTAGGGCGCTCTTAATTAGGCAGAGGCCGTGGCGGCAGCAGTAGTGGAACCCCTTCAAGAAGTGGAGCGCTGGGATGGGAGGAGCTCTTGTGTGGGACAGGGGAGACTGGAAGAGGCAGTTGCCTTGCTGAAGAGCAAATCCAGACACAGGGCCACCCACTCGTGATCCACAATCACTGTGTGGCATGTGATTTGATCGGCCATATGGTCGCTTGGACCATGCATTTGCTCTTTGAGATCTGGACAGAAACAGAGACCAGGCCCCTCTACACTTAGCAGCTGCTGTGGTGGGAGACCATGGTGCAGGCCAGGTTATTGTGTGGGTGTAGGAGGCAGAGGAGGGGCTGCTGGCAGGCCATGCAGGGCTTTGCAACATCACCGGCCATGTTCTTGCAAGTGTCAAAAAATGTCTTATTCACCAAAACAGTGATCCACTCTTTAGGGCTTGTAACAAGGTTTGGTGGTCTGAAGACTGATGTCTTGGGTCTGACTGCCATTTTTCTGTCCTGAGATCTTGAGTGAATCACTCAACTCTCTGAACATCTGTTTCCTCCTTAAGAAAAGGGGATAACAGCACCATCTCATTGGACAGGGCTGTTGTCTGGGTCAAACTGATCATGTATATGAATGTGCTTTGAAAATTTAGCCTGGGGAAAAAAGGCATCAATTTACGAAATAATTAATATGGGACAAACTTGTTTATACACATCAACTGGTTAACTGGCCTAGAGCCAGTTTGGTAATATTTAAAGAACTGAAAACATTATAGTTAAAGGTGCTATACTTCAGATACTGCTCTAGCTTCCTAATGAAGAAATTAAGAGTATCAGGCATGTGTTGAATGGCAAAACAGTACTTTATGAGATGTTTGAACAAAAAGGAGTCCTAGAGGTCAGATATGGAAACAGAGGCTCAGGGAGTTGAAAAGGCTTGCACGTGGTCACTCTGACGACTAGTGACAGAGCCAAGGTCAGATCATCATCTCACACATTGTCCTCTCCCACACTGGGTTTCCTAATGGATAATTTTGGTCAAGCAGAAGTAAAATCTGGGTGTCAAAAAATATATCCTGATTGAGTTCCACCCACTGGAAGGTGGATGGGATCCAGGTGTGGTCCTTCTAGCCTGCCCCATGGAAGTTCCCTTGCATTTCTTCTACATCCAGTGGCTGAATGGGGATGACTCCAAGGATCTAATGGAGGGAGGAGCCACAGGTGAAGGCAGCCTGGGCCCTGAGTGACTGTGTGGAGAAGAGCCTGCTGGCTCACAGCCATGCAGCTGCTGAGATTTGGTGATTGTTTGTTATAGCAGCTAATGCTGCCCATCCTGACAAATCAGAGATGGGGAAGGTGAGAAGTAGGGCTCTTCTTTTACACAAAACAATCCAGAAGGAGATCTCACTCATTGCTGTTGAGATGCCAACTGCTGCAACACAGCACAGGGGCATGAAATAACTCTTCCTGTGACACCAGTGTGGTAGACAAGCCTGGGACAGGTAATAGGCACCAGAACAATGGCATCTGAAGTCCAATCACCTGTTCTGGGGCCCATGTTTTAAGAACCAAAAACAGGAGGAAAAAAAATGGAAGAAAAATAAATAAATAAATAAATAAATAAATAAATAAATAAAGCAATAAGGGTGATCAGAACCTTATCTTGAAAAATAAATTGAAAATGTTAAAAATTAAAAATAAGCCAAGTTCACATTAATTTACCAAACTGTGGTAACTCGATGTCTAGAGCAGACAAATGACAAAGAATAATTTTTGTTTTTTTTTTACTTTGCATATTTTTTCCTAAAAAATTTGAGTAAAAGCATCATTGACATCCTTCCCTTCTCATTTGACCACTTCGCAGTTCTTATGGTTCAAAGATCATATATATATATGATCTGTCTGTCTGTCTATCTACCTACCTACCTACCTCTATATCCTGACTAATCCTACGTAAATTAGATTTGTGGAAATAGGTTCTGAATGAAACATACATCTATTGTTATCCAGCATTCACTAAAATTCCTGAATCTTACATACATGTCAAGACTCCCTAACAGAAGTGGCTAGGAAAAAGAAATACAGTACTTGACGACTTATGTTGCTTATTTTCAGTGTTAAAAACATGTTTGCCACAGTGGCAGTGCTTTTTCATATGTTCTATGTGTCATGTTCCTCCATCCAAAAGACCTTCTAAGATTATTTTGAGGTTCACAGAGATAAAATCTTATACACTGAGCGCCGTCAGGACTTACCCTGCCCCGTGGATAGTCAGACCGATAAAGAAGATGATGAAAACATGGTGTGTGTACCAGAACAGCTCATAGGACGCCTGCCGGATGGGCTCAGTGGATGAGGTCATGATCAAGATCAAAGCCAGTGAGATCAACAGGCCAGTAACACCTGCGACTGTCATTAGCAACTCAGTGACTGTGTTCTAAAAGAAACAAACACCAGGACATTAATGTCTCAGTCCTATTTTTCCATTTTTGAATCAATATTTGCCAGTCCAAGCTGGGAGCAATTCAAAATGTTTTAATCAGAGGCATATTAGCCTCAAAAAGCACCCCCTACACCTCAAGAAGGGAACTTCCTTACCCTTTCCTCTGCTCCACCCAAGGGTTGAAATTCACTATGCTCAAATTTTGTCCAATGTCATTTCGTTAATTACATTTTCTCCCATCTGTATAAATCAATTGTCATGTCAAAGTTATGTTGAACTGAAATTAGGACAATGTATGGAAATGCAATTTAATACACAATACTGCAAAATAAAGCAGTTTCAAGTTTTTAAACTTTCAAAATAAAAATGAGAATCGTCACGCTTAATTGCATCTTAACATTAATAAACACTTTTTTTGAGAGGCCCCTCAGGGGCAGTCCTAACAAAGCAGCTGCACACTCTGTTCCCCTGGCAGTTATTCCTTGCTCTGGCTTTTTAATTGGAAGGACCATGACTTGCATTTCTTTCATGCTACCTCAGGAGGCTTGGAACAAGGCTTTGTAAATCCTGGGTGATCAATAAAGATACAGCTATTCCTATCAGATAGATCCCGCCAAAGGGCCAGAATTCTGACCTGTGAGTGCAGAGGATGGTTAAATAGCCGTGTAGAATATGAATCACAAAGTACTGTGTGTTATTGTAAGTTTCCCATATTCTGGCTCAGCATTAGTATTCACTCATTGTGTTACTACTGTGGAGACAACCATGAGTTCAATAAACTCACACTCTATCTTCTGCCAGTAAAACCTCATTAATTTGGGCTGCTTTGAGATCTCGAGGTAATTTGGACAGGAACTTCTCTGTTGTTTCTTTTTTCTTTATAGAGCAAACAGTGGAAATAAAATTGAAATCGGTATGTCTAAAACATTTCAAAGACTTTTTTTTCAAGGGTACTCAGGTATTTTAGAAATCTACTTACATCAGACGATGTGCTAGTTTCAAATCATTCTTCTCTGCTTATTAAAGCAAATTCCCACTTTCCTCATCTTGTAACATATTTATAGACCGATTTGAGTTGCAAAGGATCCTCTAAAATAATTCCACTATGCCTCTTTAGAAATACTCTATAATGTACACTTTGTGTTACTGATACCCATCTTTCTCTAAATACCCCAAATTAGAGGGTTTCCTGAACTTGATTAGTACTTACATAGTATACTGCTTCTAAATTTTTGAAATAACTATATTGGGAGTAGCTTAATCATCTCGTTAAATTTCTTCTAAAGTATTGATAAGAAATACTCTTTGTTATATAGCCTCTTCAAAGTGTGGAGATTTATTCTTGGGTGTGTGTATCAACAAACTTTCCAGAGCTTTGGTGGGGAGGAGTTAACCCCAGCAGGCGTCCGGGTCCTTCAAATGAGCACACCAAGGGCATTCCACCCCCTCAGGCACAGGGCATCTGTAGTTTTGACTTATCACTGTGAAACTTGTGCTTCTAATTGTTGTCAGTTAAGAAGACGTAGTTCTACTCCATCAATGGCCTGATGTTTAAAGTTGTCTTAGGATAATTAGGGGACATGACAGGGAAGCATTTCCACAAGAAGAAACTTTGAATTTAGCTTCTTCAAATAAGGCCACGTGGACGAAACGGTCACTTAAAGAGATGGCCCAGACGGTAATGCAGGTATTTCCATTTCTGGAGTGTACTGTCTCAGGATTCTGCTTGGGCAATACAGACTTTTGAACTTGGTGTTGATGCTGAATATATATTCCAACATGGTGGGTAGCACATGGCAAAAAATTTAGATCAATCAGGAAGAAAGAGGCAGGGGGTAGATTTAAGGAGAGAAATGTCAGCCTTTACAGGTGGATTTCTGTGGCTACACGTCAAGTTTTCTTTTTGTTTCCCACATATGTACAGAGCTAATTAGCATTAATGATGTCACCGGCCATGCAGATCTCATTATGGAATTAGCTGCTATGCCCAGCATTGGATTTGGCAAACTAGCTAGTCACATGTGTGTCAAAACATGACACTGGAGAAGGGATCCAGAAAACAATTTGCAAATTGAAAATGAAGACATCCAATTCATCATCCCTGAATTTAGATGGCACTTCACATTCTTTATTATTCTAACATTGGCAAAAAATCTAATCATGAGCTGCTTTAAAAAATTTAAATGTTAGGGCTTTAACAGGTTATTGCATTTCTCATTTAGGTATATTTATTATTATTTTTTGCTATAAACTAATCAAGCAGCATCAGTTTTCTTCTTGCTCATAACCTCTTGGCAACACTGATGGCAGAAAAAAAAAATTTTTTTAAAAGGTGAAATTGATGTTAGCATTTGCCAGAAACTGCTCTCCAGCTTTTCAAAATTAAGAGCTTTTGAAATACAGTATTTCTGATAAAGGGATCAGAAAAGGAAGAATTTAGGGGATGAGTAACCAGTTAGTATGCAAGAACTCACTGTGTGGAAGGTCCGGATGGGGTTGAGGTAGGTCTCATTTGGGGCGTCACCAAGTTTGGAAAGTGCAGCCACAAGACCTTCTGCTTCCCGCGAATGGCTCCCATGGTAGCGCTCCAGGTTACACAAATGAGCCACGATGTGGATGGCTACGGGTCGGGAGATGACATGTGACATGCACCATGTGGCTTTCTTCCTTTGGAATTATTCAAAAACACAATGCTTGTCTGGTCACCTTTCCCTGTTCTGGTTTCTCTCCAAGGAAGAATGATTGTGCATCTCCCCTAGTGTCTCAAATGGAGTGAACTGAATACTTCCAAAGATACTGTGTGACTCACTATACTCATTTTAATTAAGACAAAGAAAATTTCCAATTCACCGTAATTATAAACATATAATCATTCCAGGTGTGGAACTGGTATGATAAACAAAAATTATATACATATTCCATCATATATGTATATATATAGAAGATACACACACACACATATCTTCTTTCCCAAGAAACCAGAAAGCATCTTACCAGAATACTGTACATTAGGAGTTCCCCTCGTGGTTCAGCGGTAACAAACCCAACTAGTATCCACAAGGATTCAGGTTCAATCCCTGGCCTGGCTCAGTGGGTTGGGGATCTGGCATTGCTATGAGCTGTGGTGTAGGTCACAGACGAGGCTCAGATCCCGTGTTGCTGTGGTTTTGGTGTAGGCCGGCAGCTACAGCTCTGATTCAGCCCCTAGCCTGGGAACCTCCATATGCTGTGGGTTCAGCCTAAAAAAAAAAAAATATATACTGTACATCATACACACTAATATACATTATATGACTTCTGTTACAGACACCAGGGGAGATAATGTTTTTGTTCTCACTCAGACCTTATTTTTTTTACCCTTACTTTATACATTTTAGTGTACATGTATAAATACACATGCTCCTATGTCACACACACACAAATACTTGCATGTGCTATTCCCAGGGGACTGAAATAAGCCAGTATTTATGGAGCTAAACATCTCTGTACATTCTTAAGAAAATTCAGCTTTCTAGTTCTGGGAATTGGTGATGTCCAAATTTCAAATGAAGAGAAGCTCAAGAACGCAACGTCATCTAGCCTAAGGAGTCTGTGCTGGGTGCCACTTTCCCTGCCTTGTGAAATCTGTAGGGAAGCCAGCAGTCACAACACCCAGACAAGGACCTCCTGAGGCTTCTGCTGTCAATGGAAGCCCTGCCAGGTGGCCAGTTGAAACTTGCCACTGGGATCAGTTTCAAGTGTGAAATGAGCCTTCATTACCCAGCATATAGATAATGTCCCAGGTGATATCTTCTTTTTCTCTGTGCCCGCAGTGAAAAAACAGCAGAGGCTACTATTATTATACAGTCTCTACAGTTGTGGGTGAATTCTGGGATCCTCCATGGCTGTACATTTTGGGTCAAAATGTGGAAAAAGAGGGAAAAAGGAAAGGCAGAAAGTTCTGTGAATACTGGCGGTGTTTTGTGTCCTATGGTCCTAGGATCAGATTTATTTAGAAATGCCATCTTCTATTAGCCTCTTCTCTCTGTCACATGAATTCCTTTTAACAGAGTCATCCCCTTTTCTGCCCTGCAAAGCAGTGCTCATGCTTGAAGATCCAACTCAAAAGTTGTTTTCTCAAGCATTCTTCAATTCCACAGGCACGAATGGTACCTTGATGACATTTCACAGATATTATTTTTCTGAGTACTTATTAGTACTTTTTTTTTTGCTTTTTAGGGCTGCACCCACAGCATATGGAGATTCCCAGGCTAGGGGTCAAATTGGAGCCACAGCTGCTGGCCTACACCACAGCCACAGCAGCATCAGATCCGAGCCATGTCTGTGACCTACACCACAGCTCACGGTAACGCCAGATCCTTAACCCACTTTGCGAGGCCAGGGATCAAACCTTTATGGTTCCTAGTCGGATTCGTTGCTGCTGTGCAACGATGGGAATTGCTATACCTCTGTTTCCTGATTGACTTTGACCCCTTATTTTGAAACCTCAACATCTGGCACATTGCCTGGTCCCAGCATGTCCTCGGTAATGGTTTGCTAAGTGACCACAGGCTCACAGAAGGGGAGAGAGGGTCAGGAAATCAATCTGTGGGCAACATTGCTGGAGCAGTGTTTCCCCAATATGTATTTGTGCACATTTTCTACAGCCTTTAAGTTAGAGGTCAATTTAGATCCACTTTTGCTTGAAGCTCACTTAAGAAGGCAAAGCACATGACAGTGTTTCTGAGTCTATGATGTGGACTATTTCCTGAGCTCAGCGAGGTTAGCATCCAGGACACAGTGTCTTTCCTCTTATGCTCCACTGGTCAGTATACACGGCCATATCTCTGAAGGGGCTGCCTTATTTAGTCTCAGCATCTACAAAGCTAGAAAAGCTTGACTGGCAGCAGACTCTTGCAATATGCTGTATATAAACTGGGATCTACTTACTAAATTGAACTCAAAAATTGTCCAGTATTTTAACTGCTGTTTTCTGATAATCATCTTAAAGTTTTAAAAAAAACCAGGTAATATTCCTCATAGCTGATATATACCGAATGCTTACTGTACTCCAAATGCTGCTATAAATTCAAGTATGTTAACTCATGTAATCCTCTGGTGTTAGTCTTACTCCCATTTTACAGAGCAGTAAATAAAAAGTTAAGGAACTTGTGGTCCATTAGTGATGAAGGTGGGATAAAACCCTGTTTGTCTGATTCTGGGGCCCCGTCTTTTGACCCTTAAGTTATGTTGCTTCTTTTCACTAATCAATAATTGTTATACCTGTGTACTGAAAATGAATTTCTTCTAAGGGCTTATCTAGAACTCTTTGAATGGTTCATTTCTTTGAACTGGTTTTCACTGTTCACTTCTTTTACAGTGGTTCACTGTGGAGCCAAACAGTACCTAAGCGTTAGGACTCATCATGACCTCTGAAGCCCTCCATGTAGGTGCGTGTAAATACTCCTTCTGCATTTTGTCCCCTTACCCTCACTCCTCTGCTCCTTGCTTTCTTAACTCCCCCTCTCTCTGGGGACTAAAACACACCTCAGGGAGAAGCTGTTCCCATTTTACAGAAATAGATATTGAGCTTCAAGCAAAATCAAGTGATCTATTTACTTTTACATAATACACATATGATGACCACAAAGGGGACACAGAATAAATTCTAGCTCTTTAACATTTTACATTCTGTAACTTTTTTATCCCATGTAATGAGTGGTTGATCACAATCTATTTTCCGTTAGGTTGATTTCCACATGAGAATGTGACACGAGTACACTGAATGTAAGTCCATTTACTGAATGAGTGAAGATATCAAGCATTTTACCTATTCTTATTGCCAGGTTTCAAGTAACAGAGCTGAAGAAACTAATGAAGGAGCATAAGAAAACCCGAGATGATTTTCAAGAGGTAGGAATATATTGAAAACTACTCTTTCGAGTTTTTTTTTTTTTATGTACTTTAAAATGCATGCTCCAGCTGCCTCCAGTTTTTCTTTTCAGGTAGAAAACAAAAAAGTAGAATATCTTATCTTACTTATCTTAGGAGTTCTCAGAGAGAAAACTGCCTGTGTCCATTCTGTTTGTCTAAATGTTTTATTTTCTCGCAGATCGGACTCAAATTTTATTGTGACCTTGGTTTGGAACTAAAGGTATCTGAATCCAGGGTTGCTGAGACTTGATAGAAATCAGAGCAGAGAGTGATTTTGCTCCTTTTAAGACATTGTTTTCTATTCTTCCCCTTGTACGTTTCAATTATTTTCATACGAATGGCCGTGCTGTGTGTTTTCTGTGATAAAATAGTGACATGATTTTATTTCTCTCTTTCTTAGTCATCAAAAACCATACACTGTTAGAGGATATGAGTACGCAGGAGAAGGAATCCTGAAGAGATCTTTCAGTTACTTAACTTCTTTCAGTTCCTGTTTTCTCCTCTGTAAAATGGGTGGATTGAATGAACTCTGCTATCTGGGCTCCCTTCCAGATGTGTGCCTCCTGTGTCTCCATCTGAAGTTAACCGGGAACATCTGTCACCTAAAGGGAGCTTTAATCTAATATGCAAGTAATTCGAACGTGAAACTCAGGTTTTTAATATGCTTTCAAAATCAGCACTATTTTAAAGGGGCTTCTTAGCTTTTGTGCCAGAGCCAGGGTCACCAACCACGCCAGTACTCTCTTCCTGGTGCCTCTGGGGACTTCCTGCCAAGCTCTTGGAAGAGCCTAAGATACACATTTTCAGAATCCACACAGATGCCAGGCTAAAAGATATTATAACTGGGTCTTTCCACAATTTTATTTTCTTACCAAAGTATTTCCACAGTTAAAAGAGAGCTGAGATCTTGGACACACTACAAATGTACATTTAATTGGTGTGTGAACTTCTGAGTTCAAATAAGGAGCTTTTATTGAAGACTGAACAAAAAAATCATAAAGGCTACAATTAGAGCCACTGGCCCTGAGAAAGTTCCCTTTCCTTCTTTCTTTCCTTCTGTTTCTTTTTTCAGGAGATCAAAGGAAGCGTAATTGAGGGAGAATCTTGGAAGTGTGGTCAGTTCTTGTTATCTTTCTGCCTGCCTGTCAGTGATAACAGTCATTTTGGAGTTAGTCACCCCCTAATTAAGCAGCCTTTAGAAACAAAGACCCTGGGAAAAATCCTGGCTGTGTTTCTACTACACACATTCTCTGGCACCATGTGCATGCCACTCAGCTATAAATCACATTAAATCGTGTGAGGCAGGACACGGGAGGGGCCTCCTTGGAGCTCCTGTGCCTCAGGCAGAACCAGATCAGGAGCAATTCCTTCATGATCAAGTCTTGAAGAGTTGGGTCTCTGGAACTGTCCTCTATGATGGGGCCTCCAAATCATTTTTTCTCAGCACCCTTATTCTGAGGTCGCTTCTCTCAACATGTCCCTGTTGTGTTTCTGGAGGGTTATAAGCCAATTTTAACAACTCCTCAGGAGCCATGAGAGGGTTGTCATCCACCCCTGGAATCTAGCAGATGCAAGATGCAGAATCTGCTAGAGAGCAAACTACCTGGGTCACTAGGCACAGCCCTTTGGAGGAAGCTCAGGCTCAAAGCACTGCTATTTAATCAGAAAGGTTTTCAAGGTCTGTGTGCACCAGAGTCCAGAAAGATCTGCATTAATAAGAATGGAAAGGAGGCAAAACCATGCTTTTCATACCAGTGAGGTTGTAGGGCCCTGAAAATGATTTATTAGTGGTTGAAGGAGGCTCTGGCAGCTCTTATCACAGGCAGGCAAGCAGGAAGGCAGGAAGCCAAAGGAAGAGTTCCTGTCACTGCCTTTTCGGTGATGCCCTTGATTATAGATACCATTGTTTGCTTCTTCCCTCCTCCTCCCCAGCCTACTTTCACCAGGCTCTAATTACATCCTTTAATGATTTGACCAATTAAAGCTGCAGTTCAACTTATAGGGGAATGGATGAGAAATTAGAGGCTGGCACGCAAACTTCGATGTGGATGCACTTCTTCCAAGGTTACACACCTCTATTAAGCCAGTCGGCTATTTGAAAAGCAGCATAATGGGCGATGCTAATAAAATAAGCACGGGGACATTTTGAGCTGCTCCCAAGTGAATACACCAGAAGGACAAAACGTGAAATGCAAAGGTGTATCTATGAAAGTGGGCTTAGCATGTATTTTTTTTTTTTTCCTATAAGTGCAGTTGCCAGTCACGTTTCTTAGTGAATGTGAAATGTAATAATTGCTTTGTCAGGGTGTGGGAGAAGCAGAGCGCTTTCTCTCCACCCTCCTGCCTTTGCCTGGAATGGAAACAACTGCAGCGCTGCTGGTTGCCATGGCGGTGGGAGATGGGGAGCGTTCCAAAGCAGTCACACCCTGCTGGCAGAGCCCCAGGAGATGTTTAGGAGCTGCAAGGAGTGAAGGTTCAAGCAGAAGGCCAGGGAGAAGACTTGATTCTCTCCAGGGATTTGTGAGGAAAAGAGAGAGACAGAGAGAGAACGTCTTGCTTCTTCGTCTTACAGCAGAATGGGAATGTATCATCTTGGATGACAGGCATCATTCTGAATCTCTTCACTGCCCACACCCTGCCTTTCGTCCACCCCAGATGGCTCCCCGTTCCCTGGCAACTGCTGTACTCTCACATCTTGTACCTTTCCTCAGTAACTTTCTTAATCTCTTTGCCTGCTGGCCAACTCATCCTCAGGTTCGAGCAAATTTGTTAAGGACTTATTACGTGCTGGGGCCAGGAAAGACAAGAGGCATAATGTACAGCCTCAGTCCTTAAGGTGTTCAGGGTCCGAGAAATTGCACTCTCTGGTAGGAAGTGGGACCAGGACCCACAGGTGAGGTGGGCTAATAGCTCAGACCTGGAGGTCAAGGGGAAGCTGGCCAGGAGCGAGTCCTGGATATGGTGACAACCTACCCAATGAAGAAGGAGAGGACAAGCGTTTCAGACAAAGGGGATAGCAAGAGCAAAGGCATAGTTTGCTCAGGGACCACCAGGATCTGGGTACCACAAGGGAAAAAGCAAGGGTTTAAGGGGGAGCACTAGTGGGTGGGGCTTGATGATCAGAGCCTGCCAGGCATGCTAAACCTGGACTTCTTTTTGCAGTTGCAGCAGTGAATGACCTTGAGGCCTGTAGGTTTCTAAGAGGTCCACATCTCATAGGGATGGACAGACTGGATTAATGTTCTTTTAATTCCACAGATGAGGAAACTTATCTGAGCTCACGCAACCCATCAGTAGCACAGATATAAAATGACTTGGTCATGTGATTTTAGTCACCTGCTGCCCCTATAAATTATACTCCATCCCACAAACCTTACTGACCACAGCAGTTTCAGGTTATAGCTCCTGACATGGTATCTTACCTACGAGACGGGGAGACAAGACACACATCCCTGATGCATGGGTGTAGTGACATATGATTATATAGAAAGAAATACACATATCCAAAGGTTTAAGGAGAAAATAATTGCACAGCACATAATTTCCTTTATTCTTTGACTCCTTTTCTTACGTGTTTTGATGCTGTGGGTTTTTTGGTTCCTTCTCTCTGTAACATCTTTATAACTTCCTGGTAGAGTACAATTTTGCCTTAAAGCTATTGCATGGTGATCATATTCTTCCTGTCATTTTACTGTGCTTTATCTCTTCTTTTAATACAGGGATTAAAGCCTAAAGATTTTAAAGGAAGCTTAGAAATTCCTCGAATTCTTTCTCTGAAGTGCTTTCCAAGGAACAGTCTGGATTCCACTTGCTACCTCTCCAGGCAGTCAACCTAGCACTCCCAAGGGAACCTTGTGCTAATTTTAGATAATTTTCAAGGTCTGGCAAAGACTTCCATTTCCCAGCTGAAATCTCCTTTCTCCAGTCCAGTCCTTCCTGTACCCACTCATTTATCAAAGATTATCGGGACCTACATACACTCTAGGCTACTGTAGGCCTTAGAACATGAGAATGAATTAGCCCCATTCTTTGTCTTCCATTCCCTTGCTGGTTTTCTCTAGGACATAATGTATTTTTATCCTTAATTTTTAACAAACTCCAAAGACCTTTTGCAAACGTTTCCTGGATTGGTTTAATCTGGCGTTGGAGACAGTCGGTGGGGAAGTCTCCCCACATGGCTCAGCGCACACCCAAACTTGTGTTAATTGGCACTGGGACACCGTCTGTCATGTCTTGTTGCTTAATTAAATCCACATTTGTTTTGAGTGCTCTTTTTACTCTGCTATTTTTTATGCATGACAGGATAAAAACAAATGAGAAAAACACTTTACAGTTAAATTAGTTTGAGGGGAACAGTCCTGAATCATAACTCTTTATCTTTCTGATAGCCTTTTACTTCAATGGCTCTGTTGTCCAACAAAACCACAAGCCAGTTGGTTATTGTCCCTCTTTTCTTCCTCACCAGAGTTTAACCTTGACCTTGGATGCTAATTTCTAGTGCCTTTATCTTTAATTTTTGTTTTCTAACTCAAGAAATAATGGTAACATTTTATATGCCTATAAAGCTTCATATCTTTTCAAGATCCTTTTATATCCACAAGCTTGATGCTATTTAGAACCTTGTTCACATGATCTTGCTTTTCTTTTTTCTTTATTTCTGCCCACGATACCATTCAATAGTCATTTTCCTATGGTTGAATGGAATTTTGAGTATAGGTCAATTTTATTTCCAATTGTATTGAATAACAAGGTGTTCCTTTTTCTAGTGGGTTTTTACCATTATATTGTCAACAAGCTTAGCTATTCACAAATGAAAATGAAATCTCAGAAGTTTTCCTTGACAAACTGAAGGCCTGCTAGGGAAGACTACATGAGTATAAATTAGAAATTTTTAAAAACCCATTTATATAAGTTCCATATGGTCAGATGGAAGGCAAAGATTTCTTTTATCTAAAAGTGAGTCTTTGGCAGGGAGGAAATAAACAAAACTATAAAGTGATATAAAAAATTTACCAGGAAATTAATAATAAGCACTTACCTGCATTAATGGCTATCCCATAGGCAACCAGTTTGTGGAATTTGAGATTTTTGTCTAATTGCCTCCTCCATGGTCCTCTGAAGCACTAGAGTAACAAAAATTAAAAGTCTTATTCAGGGAAAACCATAGCAATAATAGTGTCATGGGAGCAGGACTCAGGCTCTGCCTCTATATGACTGAAGGTAGGGCAACGTGACACAAAAATTAGTGGCCATTAATTAGTCAATTAGGCAAAATCAAATGGCTATTACTGGCTTTGCTGAAATTTCAGCTCAATAAAAGGGAGTGAGTTAGTTCACTGGCCATAAGTCAAACTCTAGAATAAAGCTGCTAATAACCATGCCTCAGCTAATTTAGAAAATGAGGATGATCACCCTCATCCTCAGTGATGTGCTTTAAGTAGTCTATAAATTATTCTCAGTTACACAAAGAAAGGCACCATATTCATCTACATCTAAATATTCATAAAATTATGAAGATGATTACATAAGTTACTTAGACTGTAAGTGTTACTGAAGGCCTCATTGTTCTGACCAGTGCACTATTCTGTTTGGCAGGAAACACAGCCACTACTCAACACAGTGAAATCTACATGATTAGGAAATGCCCCATCATGTCTGGTAGGGGTTAAAGTCTATATACTGAAATCTATGTACAGTGATTGTGCTTTCCTGGGCTGAAGACTCACAGGAACTTTTTTTTAGTGGCGTTTGGCTCATCTACTTATTTATTCCCTTTTAATCAGAAATGGTAATAGTTCAAGCTGTTATCATACTTCCATCTTCATGAGTCAGGTCAATTTTATTAGCCTTTCTTTTTAGATGAAGCAAACGCATCAGGAAAAGACTGAGCAATGAGTCCAAAGGCATGTTGGCAAAAATGGCAAAAGCGAGAGACAGATCAGTATTAATGTCTGACTTCTGCTTTTAGCCACCACGTTCTCTCTACAAAGAAACAAACCTCAGTCTAAACAGAATTATTGGGAATGCCATAGTGAAGTACATCTTTGTTTTCAATGGCACTTGTATCAGTAGATCATAGCAGCTGAAATTATTTCAAATAATTTAGTACTTACAATATTTGTCCCTCTCATGAATGAAATAAAGTTTCGACTGATTGGTAACAGAATTAGCATGCAGTTAAGATTCAGGCATACTGCAGATGCTCGAGCCCAAGCCAGTGTTGACTGTCCATATGTAAAGACACAAGAAAGAGAGGCAGTGAAAACAAGGAAGATGGGAAAAATAGAATGTAATTTGTTTACCAAAACAATAATTAATGTGTAGGCCTCAACTCTACTTACACCCAGAATAACTCGTGTATAAAAGAAAGACTCTTCATCTTCATACCAACAGAATGTGTCGATAAACAGATACAAATTCACTCCCAGCCATGAGAGCTAAAGTAAAAGAAAAAAGAACCAATCAATACTATCTTTGAGCTTTTCTTCTATTCAAAAGCACTTGGGGTTCTTCTTTTAAAATGAAATGAAGAGCTTCTCAATATTAATTGGAATCACTACACACACTTATTTCTCATAGATTACTTTTAAACAGTGATCACAATGGTAAGAAATTGTCAACTTTGTAAAAAAGATTTTAAAATGCATTATGGGTATATTTGAAGGGATTTAATGAAAAACACAAACCATCCTAATCAACATTGCTATAATGTTTTAAGCCAATGATGTCAAGAGGGAGGAAATCTTTAAAAACAACTCGGCAAGTACACTAGAAAAATTTCAATTTCATAGTCTAATTCAAAGACTTCATTTGATTTAGAGAAACGTTCATACATGATGCATGAACAAACTACTTGACTTAAAAATAATTTAAAATGAACTCAATTGGAAAACAACTTTACATGATGCTGTAAGGGCAAATTAAGTATATCTACTGAATGTTTTCTAACAAGTTTTAGTCTTTTAACCAGAGCTATACTTCAAGTTATTTAGTATTCCGATACAAGTTAGCCTAAGAGTCAAGATATGCAATGCACATATTTAAAGGTGAACAACAAAAAATGATACTTACTACAAATATGACAGAGAGACTCTCATTCAAAATCCAGGACCCCATCATGACAGTTTTGCTCTTTTGCTGTCGGCAAATTATTTCTTTCATTCACCTGAGCCTGGATGGTGTCTCCTTAGTAAGGGCTTCCTAGGTAAGTTACTTTGTCCTTTTGTCTTTGGAAGCACCTACTGGGAGCAGCTCTTGAAGAATTTCTAATTAAGGACTTCTTGCCAAAGGCACATCTTCAAGTTGACATGCCTCATGACCTGGGTGAAAACAAGGCGAGTCTCTGTCTAACGATCCCTTTCTTCAAAGATTTCACAAGAAAGCTCATTTTATTAAATTATCCTCATGTTCTTTATAACCCCATTCATTTTCTACATGATTGCAGTCAAGATGATAATAACTTCTTATGCAAATTTGAAAAATAACCTAACTGCTGAAGGCTGGATACTGCGAAACATTTTAATAGCATTTCTCTACTTTGTTTGTTTTAGCTTCTTTACTTCCTTTCTCCCACTTTGAAAAAGTGTTTTATAGAAGATATAGAATGGTGGGTAAAGAAATATAAAGTAAACAATCTTTCAGAAGAGGAAAAAAGAATGAGATCTTAAAAAAAAACACACATGAAGAACCAGCAAGAATTTAAAACATGGCCATAACGAATGAGAGAGATGTTTTTGTGAAATTGATAGAATAAATCTTATTTTTTCCTTTAATCCTACTTGGTGCATCCACGAGGTCAGTGAGAATATTCTTTTTTACCTTAGTGATTCCAGGAGTGGATCTGTGTGGGCCTGGCCCATTCTCTGATTTTATTTAAGTTACAGTTATTAAATACAGTGACTATGACTGCTCTGGCAGGCAGAGTTGGCCCAATTAAAGCAATTTTTTTGGGCTAGTTTTGACTTAAGTATTTCATTTAAAGTTTTCAGACAATTAAGACGAAAACAGGAGGAGATGTGAATCATTTGAGTAATTGCCTAGGCTTTCTGTGTTTTCATATGGTGCATCTATTTAGTTGTCCTAAAAAAATTAAAACTTAAAAAAAAACCTGGCAAGACTAATCACTATGAGTAACACTGACTTAAATAATAAGAATAATCCTTAACCCTAAATAAACAATCTAGGCACCAGGTTAAGGGCTTTTCCAGTATTGTCCAATTAAATCATACATTGACTCTATGAGGCAAGTATTATAAGCTGGAAACAGGTCTAATGAAATAACTTGCAGGTGGAATAGCTGGGACCTCAATCCACCTTCCTCTGACTTTAGCATTTTCTCCCCTTCCCCTTTTTTTTCCCCTTTTCTGCCACCCGAGCCCGCCCTGCGCATATGGAAATTCCCCAGCCAGGGATCTAATTGGAGCCTCCACGGAGACAAGCTGTATCATTAACCCACTGCCCCACAGTGGGAACTCACAGCATCTTCACCTTTATCCATTACCTTAAACATCTCCTTTTTAAAAAAAATTCATAAATACATAATTTTATTTGCTACTTTCAGGGGAAACTTAGGCATTAAACTATAAGCTGATAAAACACAATTATCTACAAAAGTACAAAAACCCCCTTAGGATAAATTTTAGTGAGTTACGTCTTAATACTTTTAAATTAAAAAAAACCCACAGGTCTATTAAGACAAGGCCACACAGCAGATGACGCGAAGTGACCGGCCGTGCTCCACAGGTACAGCCTGAGGCCGAGACGGGCTCCGAGGCATGGACGGTGACCAGGGAGGGCTAAGTGAGTCCTACAGAAAGGCTGCAGTAAGCGGGTGAAGCCAAACATTTAACAACATACAAGAGACCTTGCAAAAAAGAAGAGGTAAGTGGTGCCAGAGAACTGGGTTCTTCAAGTAACAACCGGTAGCGGAGACGACGGCGAACTCGGGACGACCCCGACAGCCTTTGGCGCCGGATGCGCCTGCGCCAGGCAGTCGGTGCGCACATGCGCACAGCTCGCCCGTAAGCTGGAGGTTCCGGAAGCAGAGCTGCCCCCAGCCCGGCCCCGCGGAGGGACAGGTCGTACCACCCGCTGACGAAGGTCTCTTGTCAAAGCATGCGGACGGCGGTTTCCAAGGGAATCTTAGGACCCGTGCAGGCTGCGTCCCCAGCACCCCCGAAATGTCAGAGTGCATGGTTATACGAGAAAACGAGAGAGCCGGCGGGAAAGAGATGTTTGGGATGCGCCGTAAACATCCACTTTCCAGCGTTAACCTGTGTTTCAGCAGAGGCCTCCGGGTGCACAGACCTCCCGCCCCGACCTCCATCCCATGCGAGAGACCAAGGCTCTGCCCCGCGCCAGCTCCCCTGGAACCTTCGCTTAGGTCGGGCTTGGCAAAACTTGTATCTCCCTCTGAATGACTTCACAGATGAGCCACAAAAACACTTTGAGACATTGCTAAAAAGTGAAAGCACTGGGAGCTCTGGCCACACAGGGGGAGAAAGGATGCACAGGTCACCGGCTCGGAAATTACAAATGGAGAAGCCTTGACTGGTCCAGGCTGGGTCGGAGGAGGCCGGGGACGTCGTGAACACACTGAGGCCGGGGGAAACCATCACTCCGTCACGTCTGGGAGGCAAAGCAGAGCTCCCACCCGGTGGACCAGGGCCTGGTGCATGGCAGGGTGAAGGCGTTGCGGTCACTTCCTACAGGCGAGGCCCAGGCTCCCTTACAGACTGGATAGCACAACGCCTCTTAACTGATCTGCAGTGATTCAAGGCGTCAGTCAGGAGTGCCCTCCCTCAGGCCCGAAGGGCACTTGGGAAAAGCAAGCCGAGGTCCCCACGGGCAGCAGGCCGCCTCTGGGTGGGGCCGTCCTGCCTCGGACAGCTGGTCCCATCTCTCACCACTCACCTCGGAGGCTAAAAAGGGTTCACACCCAGACCTCTGTAGAGAAACTGTCAAGAGTGGGTTTCTCCTCCCGGCCAGCCTTCCTCCACCAGGCGGATTACTGCATCCTGGAAAAAGGTAAGACATTCCTTCAAAAATGCGTTTCTCACAACCTTGAGCCTCCTTCTTGCAAAATCTTGGCCTTTTCGCTGGGCTTCCTGGCTGTGCCCTACAGGGTGCCGTGCAGCTCCTTGGAGGAGCTCGACACGGTCCTCACTCCTGTTGTTGGAAGAGCCAACGCTGAGCAGCTTCTCAAACTTCCAGCTCTCAGCCTGGGGGCCGCATCAGCCCGAGCTCCTCCTCCGGACGCCGGAGCACGCGGTACAGGTTATCCGACGATGTTTTGCTGTTTCCGTCTCTAATTTTGTCCTTTACACGTTTTGTTAGGGAGGTCATACTGTAAAATTCCGCTTCCTCCACCACCCGTTCCTCTGTGAGACCTCTGTTCATGACCAGCTTTCTGTGTCTCAGGTAGTTCAGCACTGGCCCAAACTGGGTGGGGTCTCTGTTGATTAAATAGTATCTGTTTCATCCTTGTCTGAGTCCAGGTCAGGGTTGTCTGGCACAAACGGTACGGGAAGGATTTCGAATCTGGGCATAGCACTTGCCGAGTGGTGGGGAAGTAGGTGCCACGGCCATTGAACCAACTCCCTTGGACATGTTGCCAGGGAGCTGGGCCAGAGTGACCCCCAGCCCCACCAGAGGCTGTCCCCAGACCCGCCCCGCTAGGAGGCCACCCTGGGCCAGTGGAGGCAGCAGCTCGCTGTGGTTCTTTGCCATGATCTCAGCAAACCCTGCCACAGCCTCTTAAACATCTCTTTTTAAGAAGTACTGATATCTTTAGAAAAAAGATATCATTTTTAAAGGAACTTGGCCCTCTAGAAATAGATAAAAGTACAAGTATTTTGGCAGCATTAACCCAAGGTAAGAGTGCAGTTAGTGAAATATCCTCAGTAGCTTCTTTAACAGTGAGAAATATAGAAATTAAACTCTTCATATTCATTTCTTTAAGCCAGTAATCTTCCATGATGAAATGATTTGTTTTTTCTGAAGTGTTTAGGATTTATATATCTTAGAGGCCTTATTCAGGTGGGTTATAAAAATCGATTCAGAGAGGGACTACCTCTGTAGCTCTATCTTGTCTATTTTATTTATTTACTTTTTTTTGCTTTTTAGGGCCGCACCTGCAGCATATGGAGGTTCCCAGGCTAGGGGTCCAGTAGGAGCTGCAGCTGCCGGCCTACACCACAGCCAGAGCAACACAGGATCCGAGCCTCATCTGCGACCTACACCACAGCTCACGGCAATGCTGGATCCTTAACCCACTGAGGGAGGCCAGGGATTGAACCTGTGTCCTCATGGATGCTAGTCAGATTCATTAACCCCTGAGCCACAACGGGAACTCCTATCTTGTCTATTTTAGATTAAATGAGTGTGAAGAAGAGTTGGAATTTTTTAGCCTTCTGTACTCTTCACATGGTATTACAAAAGAGGGGCACAGATTGCTGAATCATAATGTGTGGTCACAATTTTGATGTTGCTAATTGCTTAGAGTATTTCTAGTGCTACAGTTAAAATAAAATTTAAAGCTTTAGTTTTGTAAACACATTTTTGCATGCTTCCATTCTTATTTCTAAAATGTAATGTGTTTGTTCATTTTGAATATGTAAAGATACTTTGTGTTAAAGTGTAGTTGTTATTCATTTATAGTGTACAAAAATGGTTCATAGTTGTATTATGAAAGTATAATTCATGACCTAACTTCAGCATTTTTCTTCATAGATTTTATTCTTGTAGAACTTGCCATGATGATTAATTTATTCATATTAAAAAAGCAGGAGTTCCCATTGTGGCTCAACAAGTTAAGAAATGGACTAGTATTCATGAGGATGAGGATTCCATCCCTGGCCTCTCTCAGTGGTTTAAGGATCCAGCATTGCTGCAAGCTGCAGCCCCAGATGCAGGTGGGATCTGGCGTTGCTGTGCCTGTGGCTTAGGCCTGCAGTTGTGGCTTAGATTTGATCCCTAGCTGCAGGAACTTCCATATGCCGCGGGTGTGACTGTAAAAAGAAAAAAAAATGTGAATTTCAAATTATATTCAAAATCAGAGCTCAATGCTTTTGTTCAACCAACGGATGTGTCTTTTCATCTCAACGTTTCTGTTTTCACAATTGAGAATAATCTTTTGACACCGTTGGTTGGTTTACAATATTGCCGTCAGAATTTGTAAGACTCATCATACCTTACTTATATCACACACCTGAAATCACTCAGTTCAGCCTCTGGGCTCCTTGGAATCTCTCAGTTTTGATAAATAAGACATTGTGGTTCCTCTGTTTATTTATTTATTTACTTGACTGCACCTGGAATAAGTGGAAATTCCTGGGCTAGGGATTGAACCCGTGCCACAGTAGCCACCCAAGCCACTGCAGTGACAATGCCAAATCCTTAATCTGCTCTGCCACAAGAAAACGCCTATTTTTAATTTACCTGGTGGAATTCGAGGATGCCTATCAGTCCTCAGATGTCTGCCTCAGTTTTTACTTCAGTGAAGAAGTCATTACAGATCAGAATTTAAATCAGGATTACCTGAATCATTTCCCAAGAATTGGGGCCAGGTGAATGGAGTTGGTCTAAGGAGAGAGGGAATTGTGTGAAATCTACTAAAATGATATCAGTGCTCAGAATTTGGTTTAGACTAACCTATTTTTTTTTCATTGTTGATAAGTAGTGCCCATTTCATTGCTGAGAATTTTCTCAGAACAAAAGAAGTAAAATTTGCCTTGGGCGTGTCCCAGGCAGCCTCACCACAAAAGTCTTTTCCCTTGTAAAGATCACTAAGAGTTTCCCTTTGTGGCTCAGTGATAACAAAATGAGCTAGTACTCAGAAGGATGCGGGTGCTATCCCTGGCCTTGGCTCAGTGGGTTAAGGATCTGGTGTTGCCATGAGCTGTGGTGTAGGTTGCAGATGTGGCTATGATCTGGTGTTGCTGTGGCTGGGGCATAGGTCAGCAGCTGCAGCTCCGATTGGACCCGTAACCCAGGAACCTTCATATGTCTCAGGTGATGCCCTAAAAAAGAAAAAAAAAAAATATATATATATATATACACATATATATATATATTAACAATAATAAACTTTCTATAGTGGAAAAAGTAGGAGGGAAACCAACAAATATGTTTACAAAGGCAGGTTAATTGCTTGTATTTATAAACACAAACTCTGAACTTCCCACATTCCATTTCTGGACTGGATTTGTGCTATTATATTTTTGAATATTTATTTTTGGTTCTTTTTAGTTTCTTCATTGAACAATTGACCCAACAAAGAAACACTTTGATCCTCAAGGGCAAGACTGATCATCTGGTAGCTTTTGCTGCTGCACACTGAAACCTAAGTTCCCTGTAGATATAGCAAAGTTCATAGAGTATAAAAATAGCCTTGCTAAATTTCCTGTTCTAAGCATTAAGTACGTTTTTGTCTTTTCCTAAAAGTATTTATAAACATCTAAGTATTAAAGTGAAAAGGTATGAAAAAATGCAAAAATTACAAGCACATATAATCTCAAATCCATACATGGTTATTTTGAGGAGCATTTGTTGTGATAGTTATGTAATTATAGTCAATAAATCATATATTGAATAAATTCAAAATTTTAAAGAAAAAGCAGAATAAGAGAAAAAAGTTAAAGTCCATGCATTAAAATAAATCTGATTTTAAAATAAAATTTAATTAAGTATATCCCCAATAAGCTTACCTTTTTCTGAATTAAATATATTGTATTTTTGTTGTAGGGAACATTGTACTCTCTTAATATTATTTATTTTATTTTATTTATTTTTTGGTAAAGCATCTTAATCTTATTTTAAAATGGCTGTTTTCACAAACTTAGTTAACATTATCCACGTGAAGCCTCTTCCCCCCGTCTAGGCATAATTCTTTCATTTTTTTAAATTTCATAATTTCAAGTGAATGCTTACTGAGATCACTGCATGCATCACACGATGCTAGGCATGGTGGGTATTGGAGGTCTGAATTCCATTATTTAGAAGGTTACATCCTAGCACGGAAGTGCCAGATGCATGTGCAGTAACTAAAGCATCATTTAAGGGTGAGTGCATGTTGGAGTGGGTAGAGATTGTCCACCTGTGAGCCACTGAGCACAGAGAGATCTAGCCGAAGGATTTCCTGCAGGGAGAATTCTCTCTAGATGTGGATCAAGCTAGGTTTTGTCAAAAATTATATACTGTGTAGAAGAGAAAGAGGGCAATAAATTTGAATTTCTGTGTCTCTCAAAGGGTCAATTTGTTAAGCTCCCTAAACATCAAACAGCAAGCAAAAATGACTTCTGCTTCCAACCTCTTCCTGCGGTCACCTCTGATCTGGTCTGCTAAGCCTAGAGGGCTTCCTCGTTGGTTTGCATTGCTCACATATGTTTGCAGCACATTTCTCTTTCCATTTATTGAGTCACCTAAAATCTTTTTCAGAACCATTTTGAGAACTACTTCTTACGGGCATCAGTGCTGGTTAGCCTCAGGATCATAGTTCAAAAGAGAGCCGACTGACTTACTCATCATTTCTTACCCCAAACTAAATGGCACTGTTCAAAGTCTCCTGTTTGCCAGTTTGAAATTTTTGGTTTAAGGATCTAGTAAAAGTCAGAATTCTCATGCTTTTTGCATGTTTTATTTCCTGTCCAGCATACACTGAAACTTAGTAAATGTCAATAAACAGAATCACATTCATTGCTCTGCTTCTTAAAACATGAGGCAATTCTGTACCAGTTCCTACCAGATACTGTCACAGGATTTTTGAGCAGCATTTTTCGTTAAAGTTTAAAAGTGAGAGGAAAGTTTTCCTGTCTAGGTAGTGAATTATTTAACTTCTGAGTTCAAGAAAATTTAAAGTTTAAGAAGTCTAGTCTAGAAATTCCTTCTTTGCATACCCAAGCTGTTCATCTCTCAAAAGTCAAAGTGGATGCCAGAATTCCATAGATTTCATTTTTTAAGATGAACATTCATATTTGAACATATTTCAAGCCAGATGGTTTACAGTTCATGTATTTGTTGCTGTTTTCCTGCCACAACAACTAAATATTGAAGACACATATTTGTGATGAGGAGAGCACTTCCAAACCATCTTTCCCACTGCATGTTTCCTAATCCCCTGCATGCTGCCTGGAAAGTTTCTGAAGAATCGAGCAGTGAATCACATCCATTTGATTTAATAGACAGAGGAGGGGTGAAATAACATAAAACAAGCTTCCTATAAGTATTTTTTTGATAACAGCCGTAAATTATCTGGTTGTAAATAAGAAAGCAAATGAACATTTATTGAAATATGTCATTTTCATGATTCGTTTAGACAAGCTGGAAAGCTTACTTTTAAGACCTTTAGTACCTTGAAGGTGGTTCGCCAAACTATGGAATTGTCTAATCAGAGTTCAGAAAAGAACAGGAAGATCAAACAAAGGTTTAGTATTTTTAAATATAAAACCATCAGATAGGAAAGTATCAGCTGGCGAAAGCACTGTCCATTTGTACTGAGGATGCCAATGTCACTCAACAGATTCAGTGGTATCTTTCTTCTAGGCTAAAATAATTTGCTGCTCATTTGTCATCTCATGTGCAATTTGTTATTCTGTTCAACTATCAATATTTGCATTATTACAACTTTGAAGATTCATTTTGTTGACAAGGGGTTCAGTTAGGAAACTAAACCAAAATAATTCACACTTTTAAAAACTGGAAAATAGAAGAAAGGATTGTAAGCGCAGAAAAGAGGTACACTTCCTTGATCTGAACAAGATTTCTATGAATAATCAATAAGCACTAAACAAGAATCTGGCGAAAAGGGACAAACCTGTCCATAGTTATTATCCTAACCATCATACAACAATACAGGACATGCACACACAAAAAGACAGTAATACTTCTTAAGAGACAGTCTGCAGATTTTCATACCTAGAATCAAAATTGCCTAGACTCATCTGGGGGCTAGCCCCACAGCAATGGTCCAGTCCTGCCCAACAGCATGCCATAGCAGCCATGGCCAGGCCCTGCAGCTGCTCCAGGGGTCAGTCTCGCCCATGTGTCATCAGAAGTATAAAACGTGGGGAGTAAAAAGATAAAACTTTGGAATGTGTTCAAATTTGACTTGCTACCAGCCTGAAACAGGCTACTACTTACATAGGAGGTTATACATGTGAAACTCATGGTAAAAACAAGGCAGAAAACCTATAGTAAATACAATAAAAAATTAATGAGAAAGGAGTTTAAACATACACCAAAGAAAACCACCAAAACACAAGAGAGGAAGAAAGGAACAGAGAAAACCTACAAAACCAGACAGAAAACAGTTAACAAAATGGCAATAAATATGTACATATCATAATTACTTTAACTGAAAATGAACCAGATTTGCCAATCAAAAAACAGTGGTTTAATAGATTAAAAAAATTCATCCACGTGCTATCTACAAGAGACTGACTTCAGAAGAAAGGACACACACAGACTGAGGGGATGTGAAAGTGAGGATCTGGAAAGAGATATTTTGTACAAGTGGAAACAAAAAGAAAGCTGAAGTAGCTATATGCATATCAGGCAGAATAGACTTTAACCAAAGACTGTAACAAGAGACAAAAAGAACATTACATAATGATAAATGAGTCAATCCAGCAAGGATATATAACATTTATAAATATATATGTACCTAACAGATGAATTCTGAGATATATAAAGCAAATACTAATGGACCTAAAGGGGAAAATGAAAGCAATACAATAATAGTAGGGGACTTTAACACCCCACTTACATCAATGGTTAGATCATCCAGACAGAAAATCAATAAGAAAACATTAGACTTAAACATCACATTAGACCAAATGTGTTTAATAGATATCTATAGAACACTCCACCCAAAACCAGTGAAATATACATTCTTCTCAAATTTACAAGGCACATTCTCCTGGCGAGATCAAACAATAAGTCTCAATAAATTCAAGGAGGCTGAAATCATAACAAGCACCTTCTCAGACCACAATGGCATGAAACTAGAAATCAGTCACAAGAGAAAAAAATTGGAAAAGCCACACAAATATGGAGATTAAACAAGATGCTTCTGAAAAACCAATGGGTCATCGAAGAAATTAAAGGAGAATTAACAAATACCTAGAGACAAATGAAAACAGAAATTTGAAAACTATGGAATGCAGCAAAAATGGTTCTAAGAAGGCAGTTCATAATAATATTAGCTTACCTCAAGAAACGAAAAATTTCAAATAAGCAATTTAACTTTATACCAAAAGGAAGTAGAAAAAGAAGAACAAATGAAGCCCCAAATTAGTAGAAGGAAGAAAATAATATAGATTGGAGCAGAAATAAATGATACAGAGACTGAAAAAAACAATAGAAAAGATAAATGAAACTAAAAGTTGGTTCTTTGAAAAGGTAAAGAAATAGACAAATTTTAGTTAGTCTAGTCAAGAAAAAAAAGAGGGAGGACTCAAATAAATAAAATCAGAAATGAAGGAAAAGGAGTTATGACTGATAGCACAGAAATACAAAGGATCATAGACTATAAGAACAATTTTATACCAACAAATTGGACAAAAAAGTAGATAAATTCCTGGAGACATACAATCTTCTAAGACTGTATCATCAAGAAATAAAAAATTTAAGTAGACCAATTGCTAGTAAGGAAATTGAAACTAATCAAAAATCTCCCAAGGAAGAAAATCCAGGACCAGACAGATTCACTGTCAATTTCTAAAAAATATTCAAAGAAGATTTAATGCCTATACTTATCAAACTTTCCCAAAACATCGAATAGGAGAGAAACTTTCCAAACACGTTTTACAAAACCAGCATTATCCTGATACCAAAACTAGGCAAGGATACTGCGAAAGAAAATATTATAGGCCAATATCCTTGACAAACATAGATGTGAAAATCTTCAATAAAATACTAGCAAATCAAATTGAGCAATACAGTAAAAGAATTATATTCTATGATCAAGTGGGATTTGTTTCGGGGTTATAAGGATAGTTCAACATCTGCAAATCAATCAATGTGATACATCGCATTACAAAATGAAGGATAAAAATTATATGAACATTTCAGTGATGCAGAAAGAGCATTTGAGAAAATTCAACACCCATTTTGATAGAAACTCTCAGAGAGAGGACTCAAATAAATAAACTCATATAGATAACTAAGGTCATATATGACAAATCCACAGCTCACGTCCTACTCAGAGGTGAAAAGTTGAGAGCTTTTTCTCTTAAAATCAGAAACAAGCAAAGGATCTCCACTCTCACTACTTTTATTCAACGTAGTATTGGAAGTCCTAGCCATAACAATTAGACAAAAAAATAAATGTGGAAAGGATACAAACCAGATAGGAAGAAGTAAAACTGTCACTATTTGTAGATGACATGGTACTATATATAGAAAATCCTAAAGACTCTATGAAAAACTGTTAGAGCAAATAAACAAATTCTGTCAAGTTGCAGAATACAAAACGAATACACAAGTCTGTGACATTTCTATGCACTAAAAATAAACTGTCAAAAAATAAATTAAGAAAATCTATTTACAATTGCATCAAAAAGAATACCTAGGAATAAATTTAACCAAGGATGTGAACGACCTGTGTACAGAAACTATGACACTGATGAAAGAAACTGAAGAAGACACAAATAAATGGAAAGAAGTTCCATGCTCATAGATAGGAGAATTAATATTAAAATGTCGATCCTATCCAAAGCAACCTAGAGTCAATGCAATTGTTATCAAAATGCCAATGGCATATTTCACAGAACTAGAGGAAATAATTCTAAAATTTATATAGAAACTACAAAAGATTACAAATAGTCAAAAGAATCTTCAGAGACCGAAAAGAACAAAGTTGGGAATATCCATGATTTCAAAGTATGCTACAAAGCTATAATAATCAAAAAGTTTAGTACTGGTGTAAACACACACACACACACAAACAGAACTGAGAGCCTGAAAAGAAGTCCGCCTATATATGAACAATTAATTTACAACCAAGTCGCAAAGAACATACAAAGGAAACAAGATAGTCTCTTGTTGAGAAAACTGGATAGCAGCATGCAAAATAATGAAACTAGACCACTATCTTACATCATACACAAAAATCAACTCAAGATGGATTAAAAACCTGAATGTAAGACCTGAAACCATAAAATTCCTAGAAGAAAACCTAGTCAGTAACTTCATAGACATCTGTCTCTGAGATATATTTATGGACTTGACTCAAAGGCAAGGGAAACAAAAGCAAAAATGAATAAATGGAATGATGTTAAACTGAAAGCTTTTTGCACCATCATCAAAATGAAAAGGCAACCTATGGAATGGGAGAATATATTTACAAATTATGTATCCAATAAACGGTTAATATACAAATATGTAAAGAACTCATACAAGTGCAAAACTATAAAACAATCAGATTAAAAAATAAACAGAGGACCCGAATAGACATTTTTCCAAAGAAGACATATTTAGGGAATGCAAATCAAAACCACAATGAGATACCACCCCATGCCTATTAGAATGACTTTCATTGAAAAGACGAGAAATAACAAATATTGGAGAGGATTTGGAGAAAAGGAAATCCTTGTACTGTTGGTTGAACTGTAAATTGGTGTAGCCATCATGGAAAACAGTGTGGAGATTCCTTGAAAAATTAAAAATAGAGCTACCATATGATCCAGTTAGTCCATTTTTGGGTATTTATCTGAAGAACAGGAAAACACTAATTAGAAAAGATATATGCTGGAGTTTCCATTGTGGCTCAGTGGTAAGGAACCTGACCGAGTATCCATGAGGATGCAGGTTCGATCCCTGGCCTCGCTCAGTGGATTAAGGATCCATGCTGAGCTGTGGTGTAGGTTGCAGATGTGGATCAGATCCTGCATTTTTGTGGCTGTGGCTGCAACTGCAGCTCCGATTTGACCCCTAGCCTGGGAACTTCGTATGCCACAGGTGTGGCTCTAAAAAAAAAAGGGAAAGAAGGATAGAAAAAAAAATGCACCCCTATGTTCATTGCAGCATTATTTACAGTAGCCACAATATGGAAACAACCAGTATTCATTGCTAGATGAATGGATAAAGACGGTGTGATATATCTATATTTATATCTATTATCTATAGCTAGCTAGCTAGCTAGTGAGCTGATGTACTATTACTCAGCCATAAAAAGAATGAAATTCTGCCATTTGTGACCACACGGATAGACCTTACAAGTATTTGGCTAAATCAAATAAGTAACACAGAGAAAGACAAATACCGCGATTTCATTCATACGTGGAATCTAAAAAAAATGAGCAAACAAAATAAAACAAAAATAAGCTTCTAGATACAGAGAACAGATTAGTGTGGTGACGAACGGTAATTAGAGTTGTGATAGTGATCACTTTGTAGTGTGTAGAGATGTCAAATTATAACGCTGAACACCTGAAACTTATGTAATAAAAAATTAGCTAGAATCATAATACTCAAGAACTGTGGGAAACCTGAGAGGGATCATGAAGAGCAACGTTCTCATTTTTCAAAGGAGAAAACAGAGGCAGGGAGCTTAAGGGATTAATTTAAAGTAATATTGCTGGTTAGTGGAAAAACCGGACTAGAGCCCAGAGGTTCAAGTCCACTGGCTATTCTCTAACATCACTCACTACGCCTCTGTTTTCATATCCTTGCAGTTTACAGTGGGGAGAGATGAAAGAATTAGCCAAAAGCACCTCTTAGAAGCTCATTCCAGAAGCTTGGGTCCTAGACAATATGGTCTGGAAGTGCTGTTGAGACAGAGTGTGCACACTCTCTAGAAGCCTGGAGAGTGAATATGTCCAGAGAGCCCCCCAGGTGCCAGGCATTTTATACATTATGGTACTTAATCCTATGAGGGTGGCATTAGACATGTTTTATAGATGGGGAGGATGCAGCAAGGCTCAGAAACCATCCTAAGACCTCCTGGTTTGTAAATATGGCTGAGCAGTGTGCCCTTTGTGCTTGACCCCCAGTCCTGTGTCTGCCTGTCTGATTATGTTACTTTAAAGTCAGATGCACAGATGCATTTCCCAGATGACCAGTGACAGCTTCCCTTACGTGCATGAATGCTTCTGTTTGATTGGTGTTCAGAGCTAGATGCATTTTATAATGGTATGGCTAATTAACTTGAACCAATGAATTAAAAATATTATTCAGAACGACTAGAGCCATTAAGCTGTGTTTTTGCCACAGGTAAAGACAGGGTCAGTCATGTTGTACTGCTCTGACCCACCTCCCTGACACCATAGCTCTTGAGAGAGTGGATTTTATGTGAAAGTTGAAAAGTTTATACTTAAAATTTTTCCCAGGAAGAATACACCTTAATAGTGCAGTTGTCCTGAAGAGAGGCTTTATGACATGTAGATCACTTAAAAGTAAAATTTATTTTTCCCATTGTCATTATTTTCAGCAGTTTTGGGGCCAGGAGGAGAAAAGAAAATAATTGCTCAGAATCTGCCTCACAGCGCTTTTTAGAAGACTGATCCTCATCAAGAACTGAACTGTAAGTATGTTGAAAATCAGGATATTGGTCTATTGTCGCTCCTGATGGCTGGGTCTCCTCTCTACGTGGCCTCAATCCTCCCAGCAGATTTAAGTGTCAGCTGAAGCTGCAGGTGCCATAATACTACAGTCTCCTACTGTAGCTTCCACTTTTCAGTTTAAAGTTCCTTCTAGAAGGTGAGGCCAGTGGATCCCAAATCTTGCCTGTGCATCATTTGATTCACTGATGCTGGTTGTGAATAAACCCATCTGTCCTTCGCACTTTATCCTTTTTATAACATAACTTCAGTTTTCCCTCCTTGCCTAATCCTTTGTGAGTAGTACAAACTCCTCTCTGCTACCTTCCCACTTAGTTCCCTAGGGGGCGCTGTCTTTGCCTTATATATTCCACCTGTAATTGAGATTTACTTCATTTGCAAGCACTTTTTTCGGTATGATGTTATTGTCGTAAGAAAGAGGGTTTGTTGTCAAGCTGACTAAGGTGGTGCGATGGGCAGTTTGGGTTTTCTCAGAACAGCATGGTCACACTCTGACTCTGTTCAGATGATCTTGTCAGATGATTGCAAAATACCCAATGGTATCTCGACATCTTCCTCATTTTCTGCCTCTCCCCATTGTTCAGGTAGACCTTGCCTGCCTATATGGTGTCCCCTGAGTTTGATAAAACCGTATTTTTTCTAACCAACCTTGATTCCACTTCCGTAAATTGGATCTCCTCCCCGATCACTATGCCCTTATACTCATCAGTCGCATCTCATACATTCATGGCTCCAAATGATATAAGGGAAGACTGGAGGAAGGAAAAAGGCAAGAGATTAGAGGCGAGGCTCAAGGGGGAAGAAGTTTTGTGTGAAGCTGAATCCACACTGTTCCTGATTCTTTTTAGACTGTGGAGCTCTTGAGGATGGGCAACGAGAAGTAGAGTTAAAAAGGTGCTGCAAGGGAAAAGAATGGACATTGTAATGTGGAAGCATCAGGGCTTTCTTCATTCTCCTGTGTATTCTCCCATTTATCCAGCATTTAACAAGTTGTTGAGTGCAGTGTCCCAGGACTGCTAGGCCCCGGGCTACCAAGGGGAATAAGACATAAGCCAGTTTCAAGAAGCTACAGTGCAGCAAGCCAGCCAGTAATTAGTGTCCTTGATTCTGCCTCTGATTCTTAATCTTCCCTCCCATCCATTCCAGGTGCCTCATCTCCTGCCTTTATTACATTTTACTTGAATTTTTGCAATAGCTCTTAATTGATATGTCTGTCGGTAGTTCTTTTGCTTCCATCCCAGTGCTTCAACCAAAGTAGCTACCTTCCTAAAGTACAGAACAAATCATGTCCTAACTCTGCTTGTATGTTGAAATGATCCTCATGAGAGGCTGGCCTCTGCTCCCCCATCCAGCTTTGTCTCTCTCCATGTTTCGGGATATCTCATGAGCCGGCCACACATGACTCCACCAACACATCTGTAATTTTTTTTTCTTTTCTTTTCAGGGCTAGACCTGTGGCATATGGAAGTTCCCAGGCTAGGGGTTGAATTGGAGCTGTGGCTGCTAGCCTCTACCACAGCCACAGCAATGCAGGATCCAAGCCACATCTGCAACAGACACCACAGCTCATGCCAATGTGGGATCTTTAGCCCACTGAGTGAGGCCGGGATTGAACCCACATCCCATGGATACTAGTCAGGTGCATTACTGCTGAGCAACAATGGGAACTCCCTCATCTGTATTTTTTGTTCTTGTTCTGCTTTCTGGAATGTTCTTCCTTCTCTATTCTGTCTTGTACTAATCAAGTTTCTCCAGAGAGGCAGAACTAATAGAACATGAACATGCATGCGTGCATGCACACACACACTTTTATTCATCTTAAGGAGTTGTCTTATACAATTATGGGGGCTGGCAAGTTTGAAATTTGTCGTGTAGGCTGGAAAGTCAGGCAAGAGTTGGTGTTACAGTCTTGAGTCCCAATTACAGCAGCATGGAAAGCCAGGCAGGGTTTCCTACATTGCCATCTTGAGGAGAATTTTTTCTACTTCAGAGAGCCTCGGTCTTTTCTCTTAATGCCTTAAGCTGATTGGACGAAGCCCACCCACACTGTGGAGAGTAATCCGTTTTACTCAAAGTCTACTGCTTTAAATGTTAAGCACATCTAGAAAAATACCTTCATAGCAGCATGTGGACCAAACAACTTCATCATAACCGAGTCGTAGCTTAGTCAAGTTGACACGTAAAATTAACTATAACATTCCTCACAGTCTTAACACACTTCAAAGACTGGTTCAAATATGACCTCTTCTGGAAGCTCTCTTACCCTGGCGGAGTTTCAGACTAGTGTGGCAAGCGCTAAAAGGAGGGGTTGTAGTTCAAGGAACAGTGTCGCCGCTGGGGGGCAGCAGTCCGCTCATTTTGCCAGCGAAGGAGGAGGGCTTCCACCAGGGAGTTTGCAGGTATGAGCCTGAAACAGTGAATTGAAATTCAACCAGAAAGGAAGCAGGGAACAGCAGATGTAAATGCAGAGTCACAAAACCACATGGCTGTGAGGGAACTGCAGATGTGTACAGAGAAGTAAAGGCGAAGACAGGATTGCAAGGACCGAGACTGGGGAGGCAGATGGGGCCAGAGGGACTTTGTTAGTTTCTGGGGCTGCTTTAACACCTTAACAGGAGTTGGAAGCTTAAATCCACAGAAGGTTGTCTCGCACATGTGGTGGCTGCCCACAGCCTTGGTTTTCCTTGGCTGGGGCTGTGTTATTCCAGTCTCTGCCTCCATCTCCATTTGGCCTCTTCTCTCCAGGTGTCTCTGCATCATCTCCTTTCCTGAATTCTGTGAGGACAGTCCGTTATCCTATTTAAGGCCTGTGCTAATCCAGAATGACTTCCTCAAAGATGCTCACCTTTATATCTGCAAAGACCCTTATTTCAGATAAACTCACATTCTGATATTCCAGGTGGACCTATCGTAATCCACTATAAACCTGGAAGAAAAAATAACAGATTTGGATCTGTGTCAGTATTCTGGGACCACAGATTGAGATGCCAGGTAGTTAATGTCAGTGAGTTGGGGCCTGAGGTGCCTGCTCTGTGACCTCATCCAAGGGGAGCAGACCCAGCCCCTGAAGGAATGTGGGCCAACACTGTTATATCTTCTTAATTTTTGGAGAAGAGTCAATGTCTAGAATTTTGCATAAAGTCTCCTTACTTTAAATTTTGGACACAAACTTAGGAGTTCTCATTGTGGCTCAGTGGTAATGAACTCTACTAGTATCCGTGAGGATGTGGGTTTGATCCCTATCCTTGCTCAGTGGGTTAAGGATTCGGCATTGCCACGAGCCATGGTACAGATCACAGATGCGGCTAGGATCCTGTGTTGCTGTGGCTATAGTGTAGGCCAGCAGCTGCAGCTCTAATTTGACTCCTAGCCTGGGATCTTCCATGTGTTGCAGGTGCGGCCCTAAAAATTAAAATCAGATCAAATAAAACTTGGACACATTTAAATGAAAACAAAAACAAGACTTATACCACAGTATGAGCACAAGACATTGATTGATTGGCTGGGAATGGCTCATGGGCCTGTTGTTTAGAACTGCTGCTGTAGGGTGTTTCAGCCTTGCCCTGTAAAAGTGTGAAACACAAGGTCTGGGCCCCAGATTGCTGCATCAGAAGGTGACCTTGGTGTCAGGGTGGAAGATGGGTTGGAGGGAGTGAGCCTGGAAGCTAGAAGGCCAAGTAGGAGGTCATTACAATAGGCCAGGAGAAATGATATGAAAGTTAACTTGAGAAGTGGTAGCCTTAACTTGAGAAGTAGCAGTGTTCATGGAGCCCCTGTGAACACTGAATGAATGCAAGAATTAAAAAGCATTAAAAAAAAGCAACTAGGACATATGAAATAATAAAACCTAAGGAGTCAAAAATTTTTTCCTATGGAATTAAAATATCAAAGAATTCTTTTTTCTCTTTTTAAAGAACTAGATCTATCAACGACCATTCTGCTTTCATTTTCAAATAAAAAATACAACCATACACACAGCTAATTAAATTAATATAGCTTATTATGACAAAAATAATTTTCTTTCAACTTTGTGGACAGTACCACATTTTATATTAAGCTGCTAATACTCATAACCATATGATTTCAAAATCAGCCAAGCTTGAAAAATGATTGTCTCTGACATTCCCTATGATCAAAGCAACCCCAATTATAATATTATATTAACCAAGCTAAAAAATAGTATAACAATTTCTAACCTTTCTGAACAGTAATTAGCCATCTAACTATGTATCCACATGTTTTTGATGTATTTGCATAGTTAATTATGATTTATTTAAAAGTATTCCATTTGCTCTTCTTCACCTACAAATCAGATTGCCAAGGGATAAATTTAATTTTAAAATCTTTAAAAAATTATGTTTAAGGTATGTTGAAGATATAGAAGAACAAAGAGCTGAAAATACCTTGTTTTCTCTCTTTTGAAAAATTAAACTTTTAAGAAGAGATGGGGGCTATGTTTGAGGAACCTAATAACTTAAGTGCAAATGAGACCCTTGTGGAGAAGCCCTGAAGTCTCTTTCAGAACAACTGACCAAAAAATGTACTGGAAGAAATACTGTCCCGAACCAGTGCTGGGTGCACTGGTTCAAACTCGTAGGATCTCTTAAGCAGTAGTGCATCAGCAGTTGAAGTCATGTGACCTAGAAGGAACTGAAACATCCCCATAAATCACCAAGAGCATTAGTATCATGCTCAAGGTCAAACTATTGCAGGACATAGATTAAAATGTTAACAGTCTTTTAAAATGAGTACCAGAAATTAAATTGGATGTATATCTACATGAACTCAAGTGTCCAGGTGAAAAATTCAGTTATTCAGATGTTTACAGATATCAAAATATCTGGATGAAGAAAGCTTCCAGACTTCACCTGGATTTACTGGACTGCGTGAACATTTCAGTAGAAGATTAATTTCTGAGACTTTTGATTAAGGCTGTAGTCTTAATAGATGCAAGGAATTCTGCTGCTAATTAAAATATACAAAATACCACCTAAACAATTTTTAAATATTAAAAAAAATCTAACCAACTTCCTGACAAATAAAGAGAAAATTCCAGGTAGCCAAATAAAGAGGGCACAGTATGCAAAGGAGTAATGGTGAGAGGTAGATTAAGGGTGTAAACTCACCTTAGGACCTACAGGTTAGAAAAGATGCTGCACGCATACCCAGCAGATGATACAGGCTCCCTGCCCGGTGGAAGAGGTGGTGACATCACAGTCCTGTCCGTCAATAAGAACTGAAAAGTCTTTGCTTGTAATCCTGGAAGACAAGTGTTCATACCTTACTCTGGGAGGAAACAGATGCCTTGAGAGTTGGAACCTTGAATTTGTGCTGAAAAGTGATGAAATATAGAGCCACAAATTGATGTAAAAGCAGTTCCTAACCAGTTAAACTTTTAGGGTCTTGGCAGAAACACTGGAAAAAGTTCCATGGGAGGTAGGATGCAAATACTGGTTTCCTTTTATTAAAAAACAATTTTTTATGAAAGCATAGTTGATTTACAATGTTACTTTAATTTCCACTGTACAGTGAAGCTACCCAGCCATACGTGTATATATGTACGTGCGTATATATGTGTTTTTTTCATAATATCTTCCATCATGTTCTAGCCAAAGAGACTGTACATAGTTCCCTGTGCTAGCTATAGAGTAGGACCCCATTACCCATCTGTTCTAAATGTAATGGTTTATATCCACCAACCCCAAGCTCTCTGTCCATCCCTTTCTCCCTGTCTCTCACTTGGCAAACGCAAGCCTGCTCTCCATGTCCATGACCTGTTTCTATCTTGTAGATAGAATCATTTGTGCCATATTTTAGATTCTACATATAACTGATATCATATGGTATTTGTCTTTCTCTTTCTGACTTACTTTACTTAGTATGAGAATCTCTAGTTCTATCCACGTTGTTGCAAATGGGACTATTTTGTCCTTTTTATGGCTGAGTAGTATTCCATTGTATATATGTACCACATCTTTTTTATACATTTATCTGTCAATGGGCATTTGTGTTGTTTTCATGTCTTGGCTATTGTGAATAGTGCTGCCACAAACATAAAGGTGCGGCTATCTTTTTGAATGAAAGTTTTGTCCAGATATATGCCCAAGAGTGGGATTGCTGGATCAAATGGTAGTTCTATATTTAGTTTTCTGAGGAACCTCCATATTGTTTTCCGTATTAGTTGTACCAATTTACATTCCCACCAACAGTGAAGGAGGGTTACCTTTTCTTCATTCCCTCTCCAGCATTTATTTGTTAATGATGGCTATTCTGATGAGGTGATAACTTATTGTAGTTTTGATTTTCATTTCTCTAATAATTAGTGATGTTGAGCATTTTTTCATGTGCCTGCTGGCCATCTGTATGTCTTCTTTGGAGAAATGTCTATTTAGGTCTTATGCCCATTTTTCATTTGGGTTGTTTATTTTTTGTTATTGAGTTGTATGAGTTGTTTGTATATTTTGGAGATTAAACCCTTGCCGGTTACATCATTTGCAAGGATTTTCTCCCATTCTGTAGGTTGTCTTTTCATTTACTCAGTGGTTTCCTTTCCTGTGCAAAAGCTTTTGAGTTTAATGAGGTCCCGCTGGTTTATTTTTGTCTTTATTGTCATTGTTC
Source organism: Catagonus wagneri (assembly GCA_004024745.2). NCBI lineage: Eukaryota > Metazoa > Chordata > Mammalia > Artiodactyla > Tayassuidae > Catagonus > Catagonus wagneri. The sequence continues at coordinate 4,889,393 of PVHT020000077.1, read as the reverse complement.
TAGGAGGTGGATCAAACAAGACGTTGCTGTGATTTATGTAAAAGAGCATTCTGCCTATGTTTTCCTCTAGGAGTTTTATAGTATCTGGCCTTAAATTTATGTCTTTAATCCAGTTTGAGTTTATTTTTGTGTATGGTGTTAGAGAATGTTCTAATATCATTCTTTTACATGTAGCTGTCCAGTTTTCCCAGCATCACTTGTTGAAGAGACTTTGTTTCTTCCACTATTATGTTCTTGACTCCTTTGTCACAGATTAGTTGACCAAACCATATGATCATTTCAATAGATACAGAAAAAGCTTTTGACAAAATCCAACACCCAAATCTGGTAAAAACTCTCCAGGAAGTGAGCATAGAAGGAACCTACCTCAACCTAATAAAAGCCATCTATGAGAAACTCACAGCTAACATCATTCTCAATGGTGAAAAACTGAAAGCACTTCTACTGAGATCGGGAACAAGACAAGGATATTTAATTTCACCACCCTTTTTTCAGCATAGTTTTGGAAATCTTAGCCATGACAATCAGAAGAAAAAGAAATAAAAGTATCTAAATTGGAAGAGAATAAGAAAAACTATCACTGCTTGCAGATGACATGATACCATGCCTAGAAAATCTTAAAGACGCTAATAGAAAACTGTTAGAGCTCACCAATGGATCTGATAAAGTTGCAAGATATAAAGTTAATATGCAGAAACTGATTGCTTTTCTATATACTAACAATGAAAGTTCAGAATGAGAAATTAGGGAAACCATCCCGTTTACCATCGCATCAGAAAGAATGAAATACCTAGGAATAACCTACCTAAAGACACAGAAGACCTGTACTCTGAAAACTATAAGACACTGATGAAAGAAATTAAAGATGACACAAACAGTTGGAACGTTATATCATGCTCTTAGATTGGAAGAATCAATAGGGGGTTTCCTTTAAGACTGAGAGATAACCTCACATAGGGAAATTTTAATACATTCAAGGTTCAGTAAAGTAAGACAATCCACAGACAGTAAATTGGATAATTGCCATCTAAATTATTGGGAATAAAAGAGCATTAACTACATAAAAAGGAAGTAGCTCAGGTTATTTTTAAAAGTAATTGGCTACATTTGAGGCATATGCTGTAAGGACAGAAAGAACTAAAATATTTCTATTCTTTTTTTTTTCTTTTTTTCCTTTTTAGAGTCGCACCCGCAGCATATGGAGGTTCCCAGACTAGGGGTCTAATCGGAGCTGTAGCTGCTGATCTACACCACAGTCACAGCAACGTGGGATCCAGGCTGTGTCTGCGACCTACACCACAGCTCACAGCAACACCGGATCCTTAACCCATTGACCGAGGCCAGGGATCAAACCTGTGTTCTCGTGGATGCTAGTCAGATTCATTTCCACTGAGCCACGATGGGAAACTCCCTAAAATATTCTTTTAATGGTAATATTATTCTGAAACTGTTGTGTGTATTGAAGGATAAAGAAAACGAATGTTGTACAACATAATAACTATATGATAATTTAAAAAAAGAAAGTTAATATTTATATTTGTGTCGTTGAGACCCAAGGTTTTCAATGTGGGGGAAGATGATACAGGTATGAGCTCATGAGGGCTAAGTAGAAACTCTGTAAGTAATGGATTTGAACTAGAAATATAAGTATAACTTCATGATATGTATATCTAAAACATTATTTTCTAGTTATGCTAAAAATAAAGGTTAGTGTGTGTGGGGGGGTAACTAAATGAAAATGGGCAATAAACACCTCTTGGCTCAGGCTGTGGTTTCTAAATACCATTTACCAATAAAAGAAACCACAAATTCATGGGTAAGTGGCTGGGTCCAGGTCTGGAGCAGGAAATTTATAAGAACCTGGCCTACCTTGTTACACCAGAAAGCAAGGGAAATAGCAAAGACTTCAAGTCAAGGAGACTGAAGAATCAAATTGAGAAAGATCCCAGAGGCCAGAGATGGGACAGTTTGAGGACAAATAAAGATGGCAACATGCCAAATATATTTAAGTACATGAGTTCTTAAAGAAGCATCTCCTTGGTCACCTTTCAAAGCTGTTGAGGCACCAACTCATAGTTTGAAAACTGTTAAAGACAAGGAAGGCATCAAACATTTTTACATTTTCATTCTGTTTTTCTGTTTGAACTGTACTGAGGGTAACCAAATAACTGATGAAGAAAAGTTCTCTTTCTAGGAGGACTGATTTCAAGCTGATGATTGCAGAAGGAGTAATGCAATTTTAAAATGATCACTTGGCAACCCTTAACACTAATTCTAACACTAACCCCAACTTGAGTGGACTTAGGCAATTTTTATCACTGGTTGATAACATCAAAAAAAGAAATTCAACCCACCTGGCATTATGAATCTCTTTGTGGTACATAGCATTATAAAGTATTTTTTGCCAAAGAAAATATCAAAAATTTATTTGATCAGGTTTCTAGATATAACCACCAATTTTCAGGAAACTGTGGATACAGAAGAGTATTTAAAGTAATACCTGATACATTTAGCTCATTGCAGACTAAGAGGTGTTCTGTAGGACAACCTATTCAGTTTCCTCAAACAATGCAAAAGTTGGAAGAAATCTATATATCCGGTTATGCTTAAGACACATTAACCATTTGCAGTGTATGGACCCGAATAAAAAACTGAAAGTGAAACTATAAAAAATTATGATATAGTAAGAGAAATTGAACACCAAGCTGATCTGGTGATTTTAAATACACACACACACACACATTTATCTTTAGGTATGACAATGTTATCATGATTACATTTTTAAAAGAATCTTTATCTTCTAGAGGTATATATTGAAATATGTGTGGATGCAATGATATAATGTTTCAGATTTGTCTTAAAATAGGATGGATTGGGAGTTTGGGGTTGGTAGATGCCAACTACTGCATTTAGAATGGATAAGCAGTGAGGTCGTACTCTACAGCACGGGGAACTATATTCGGTCTCTTAGGATAGAACATGATGGAAGACAGACTGAGAAAAAGAATGTATGAATATGTATGACTGGGTCACTATGCCATACAGCAGAAATTGATTCAACACTGTAAAATAACTATATTTTAATAAAAATAAAATAAAATAAAATAAAGTAATTGAGGGGTAGGAGAAAATGGATGGGGGTAACAAGTGAATAAAGATAGGCCAAGAGTTTGCCTTTTTTGACTCTCGTTAATATTTAACAAAATGATGAGTTCTAGAAAAATAAATAATATAGAAATGTGAAATAGACTTTAAAATAAATGTTTAAAATACAGTTAAGAGAGGAAGATTATTCAATAGCATAAAATAATGAAATGTAAAAAAAAAAATAAAGATAAAACTGAAGCAATAAACCCAACACAGATTTTTTTTAAAAAGGCACCAGAGTATACTATTAATCACTCTATAAAATTTTGAAAAACAGAATTTTCAAGAAAAGTATAAATTAATATACTTCAGGAGAAATAGAAGACCTGGGTAGAAAACTAATTATTAAAGAAATGAATTAAGAGTCAAAATCCTACCCTGTCCTTTCCCAAAGCAGTGAATGAGACAAAGGGCCCAGGAAGTTTTAGAAGAAAGTTTTTTTGGAGTCTTTAAAAAAGAACTCTCTCATAAAAACAATCCCATGCTAGTATAATCTTAGTAATCAAACTAGACAAAGCATAGGAAAAGAAAATTATAGACAAATTTTGTTTTGAAACTTGATGTGAAATTCCCAGGTGAAATATTAGCAAATTCACTATAAGCGTACATAGAAAAAATGTTACGACCAACTACTGTTTAAGTAAGGAATTCAAGACTTTTTTTTAAAAAAAGATTAGACATCTCTAAGTATTATTCACTGTATTAACAAATTCAGATCAAAAGTGATATATTTGTCTCAATGATTGAAGAAAAATTATTCTGTAAAAGCCAATATTCATTTATGATAAAAGCTTATTAAACTAGGAATATAAGATAGTTGTAAGCTGGGAGTTCCCGTTGTGGTGCAGTGGAAATGAGTCTGACTAGTATCCATGAGGATGTGGGTTCGATCCCTGGCCTTGTTCAGTGGGTTGGGGATCCGGTGTTGCCGTTAGCTGTGGTGTAGGTCGCAAATGCAACTTGAATCCAGTGGTGCTCTGGCTGTGGTGCAGGCTGGTAGCTGCAGCTCCAATTCAACCCCTAGCCTGGGAATTTCCATATGCTGCAGGTGGGGCCCTAAAATGCAAAAAAAAAAGTCACAAGCTAATGAAGGGCATCTAACAAAAACATAATAAACCTCATACTTATTTAGGAAACTTACAAGCATTTTCATTAATGGACTTTCTTAAAACAAAGATGCTCATTATAATCACCCAACCTTGTTCTCATGGACCTAACCAACCAGATCATATAAGAAATAGAACTACAGTTTATAAAATTATAAAGAAAAAGGTGGGCTGCAAATGGTAATCTACAGATATGACCTAAGATAACTGACAGAATATTATAGGTACTAGGAGATTTTAGGAAAGTTAGTATATAAATGATTAACATACACAATTAATAGATTTTCTATTTCTAAAATATAGTAAATTAGAAAATCATATTCACAATGGCAATAAAATTTAAGAGTAACCAGGAACAAATTTACCAAAATATATATTAGATTCTTATGAAGAAAAATAAAACTTTGTTGAAGAACATGAACTAGTCTTAAAATCATAACAAAATGTATCATTCCCATGAATGAGAAGACTAGCGGTAATGAAGATGCCATTTCCCACCAATCTGTTTTTAAATTCAGTGCAGCAGTTCCCATCGTGGCTCAGCGGAAATGAATCCGACTACTGTCTGTGAAGACGCAGGTTCCATCCCCGGCCTCGCTCAGTGGGTTAAGGTCTGGCATTGCTGGGAGCTGTGGTGTAGGTTGCAGATGTGGCTCAGATCTGCCATTGCTGTGGCTGTGGCGTAGGGCAGCGGCTGCAGTTTGATCCGATCCCTAGCCTGGGAACCTCCATATGCCACAGGTACAGCCCTAAAAATTAATAAATAAATTCAGTGCAGTTAAAATCCCATCACTAAGTTTTTGGAGTTTGAGAAACAGATTCAAAAAGTAAAATGGAAAATAAAAAATAAAAAAATATCTAAGACAATTCTACAAATGAAATTAAACAAAGCTAATAGGCACAAAAACCCCACAATTATTCTATCTGATACCAGGATAATAGAGAACTTAATTTAAAATATTTAAGTATAAACAATATGAAATAATGTGGTTTGGGAATTCCCATCGTGGCTCAGTAGTTAATGAATGTGACTAGTATCCATGAGGACTCGGGTTCGATCCCTGGCCTCGCTCAGTGGGTTAAGGATCTGGTGTTGCTGTGATCTGTGGTGTAGGTCACAGACATGGGTCCTGAGTTGCTGTGGCTGTGGTGTAGGCCAGAAGCTACAGCTCGGATTTGACTTCTATCCTGGGAACCTCCATATGCCGCAGGTGAGGCCCTAAAAAGACAAAAAAAAAAAATGATGTGGTTTTGGAATAACAACAAATTACTGAACGGTATAGAATATAATGTTTAGAAGCAGATTCATTTTATGTGGGAGCTTATGTGAGAGACGCCCTTGTAACTCAGTGGGCATAAGAAGGTCTGTTTAATATGTTATAAGGAGATAAGTGACTTTAAGTATGGAAAAAATATAATTGGTTCCCTTTCTCACCATATGATATACAGATGAATTCTCTGTGGATTAAATGCTTAAAAGTTAAAAATAAAAATTTGAAACTATTAGAAGAAAATACAGAAGATAGAAGGATCACCTGGGAATAAAAAGATGTCTTAAGCAGGTACAAAAAGATTTATAAATCTGACCACATTGAAATTAAAGGTCTAATTTATTCAGTAATAAACTTAATATGTAGTTAAATAAATGTGAAAACTGAGAAAAAAAATTAACATACATATAATTAATGTATTTAAGGAAGATAAAAGGAAATTCTAAAAATCCATAAGAAAGAGACAGAAAACTAAACCTATGAAACTAGATAGAAATGAGAAGAGGAAATCAAATTGGTCAGCACACCTGTAAAAGAAAATTTGACTTGATTAATAATGAGGAAGTACAAACTGAAGAAACAAAGTACCCTTTTTTACTCATGCGATTGGCAAAAATTAAAATGCCAGACTATTGAGTCAGCAGGGATAGGGGAAAGGAGCTCTTCCCACCTGTTAATTGCTGTAACCACTTTGGAGAGCCATTGAGTGGTATGTCGCTCTCTGCAAGAGTTGTGCCCTTACCACCTGGCAACTCTGCTGGGTACCTGCCTTAAAGAAACTCTCACACGTGTGTCCAAGGAGATATGTGCAAGAAGTTTACTGCAGCTTTTTTTTTTAAGTAATAAATTTTAAACCACCTCATGCCTCCAACTAGGGGAATGTATAAAAAGCACTTGAATCTGAACTATGTTTGCCATTTAATTCTGAGTATTATTTATGATTCTTAGTCAGATTCATCTCTTGCTCGGTGTTTTGCCATTGATTTGGGTTGACAAAGTATTGTGGCCTTATTTCTGTGATTGCATTTCTATATGGTCTTATGGAGTCTTGAGGAGGAAAAAAATTCTTGACCAGAAATTAAAAATAACAAAGCCTTGGTTTTGAAAGGTGGCGCTAAATAGCAAATAAAGACTCCAGAGAAAAAAGAAATGTGTGAGATGGATGGAGGAGGCTGTGACTGGTGGAGCATTTGGGGTGGAGAATGATGGAGCTCTCTGGCATATGGGGAAATGGAAGGGGCTGTGAACTGACTTGAAAATCAGAGGCAGGGGCCTTCTAGTACTAAGTTCTAGGTCAAGTCTTAAATTTTTCTCTTTGAAATAAAAAAAAGTGATGGAGCAAATATTTTATTGAAAACCCATATTATCTTCATTAAGAATATTTTTAAAAAGCGTATACAGCCTTTTCAATACAGTCCTGTTGTTGACTTTGGGTCACGGATGCTCTGAGACTATTTTCTTCTTTTATGATTATGTGTTAATTAAATATTCTGATTACATTACATAGTGATTACATATTCCCTTGCCTTAGTCTTTCTGAAGGCAGCGTTTTAGACGATCTTGAAGTAGTCTTTCATAAATTATCACTTAATAAAAGAAAAGAAGCGTAGCCAATTATAATTAAGTGTTCAAGAGCCAACAGCTTTTTTTTTCTTTGCAAAAATAAGTTCTGGGAAATTTATGCAGCCTTGTGTTCTGAGAGGCTGAAAAACCCTATAGCAACTGAAAAAACGACACTGTTAAATAAATGAGGTGCAAAATTTGATTTACCTTAATATTGTTACAGTCTGGTGGGGAAAATCCACAGTATTCTTCATCCTGTCACTTACAAATTAAAAACGTATCCATTGTTTACTTAGCCCCTAAAGTGCTGTGACTGTAAGCCCAACTGCAGATGCTGCGATTGACCTAAGCTCTTTCATGTTAAGGAACATGGGCACGCGTACACAGACCAGCTAACACACCTACGTCTACTCCTTGAGGACAGGCGTGATTGTGTGTGTGTGCGTGCGCGCGCGCGCCATGAAATGAATTTTAGTTAACAATGAGTTACAGTTTGGGGCTGCTGGTGATACTCTTCCACCCACCTGTCTTGAATAATTTTCAAGCCTTCACTTAGGTACAAATTTAGGACTCTTTATCATGCAGATAATTTAGGAGGAAATTTTAAACTTTTGGTAATTGTTTTACTAAATCATTATTTAGGTTTATGTCATTGCATCCCTTTGGTTTGGGGTCACTTAGGAAGGTGGAATTCAGGTTCACGGTTAGTTTAATTTAAACAAAATTAATATCTGTCTGCGTGGTTTATCTGGATTGTGTTGGATCTACTAATTAAATTTTATATAGCTAGCCAAGTAAGTGATGTAGGGATAACTTTGGAAATTGGCAACGCGCTACTCCCGAATATTCTAGAAGAATGTACAATAGAATTAGTTTGTGTTGTTAGTCTTAAATTTTGACTTCTGGTTTTTTGCTTTTGTCTGCATAGTCACTGGAGTGAAGTATTTGGTTATTCTATATTACCAGCTATAGTGTGTATGTGGTAGAATCAAGCAGAATTAGGCGTATGGGAAACTGGAGTCAACATCTTGGGTTCCTGTGAACCTTGGCTCTGCTCCTACAGGCTGGCTAACCTTGGCTAAAGTACTAACCTCGAGCCCCCGTTTCCACACCCATGTAACGCGGATGATTATTATAATCATAGGGTTGGTTTTAATGCTACATTAATATGGTATACATCAATTCCTGGGCACAGTGCAGCACAAATGTATAAAACATATAAGTTATTGCTACTGAAATTCCATGCAACAGGCTTCCATCCATTTCTTTCATAAGGTAGTCAGGAAGCTTGGGCTTGCTTTCTTCCTTGACACCTTGACAATGGTCCTTAAACCTGGCTGCAAATTTGAATCATTTTTGAAGCTTTAAAACAATGCCAATGTCAGATCTATTTCAAAATCAACTGGAAAAAAATAATGTTGGCACTTGGCCCGTTGTCATTATTTCTTAAACTATCTTGAACTAATTCTAATCAGCAGCCAGGGTTGAGAGCCACTTTCTTTTAAAGAGGTCTTTCTTTAAAGAAGTTTCAGCTCTTGGCTGTGTGGGGCTGCAGGGATGTAAGTGGAGGGTTGTGTTTCTCTTTCACTTCATCAAGACGCACCTAAGATATAGCCCGTAGTTCCGCTTTCATTTTCTCACCTGCCATTCTCTTTTCTAACTGTTGCGGTCAGGTTTCTGCCCTCCCCGTGGCACATATTACCAATGGCTTCCTCATTGCAGGGTCTACTTACCTATGAGGTTGACCCCTTCCCCTTCCTTCCTTCGTTCCTTCCTTCGTTCCTTCCTTCCTTCGTTCCTTCGTTCCTTCCTTCCTTCCTCTGTCTTGACTTTAATGGCAGCCTCATCTGTTGCTGTTCTGCTTCTCCCAATTGTTCCTTCTAATTTCCTTCTAACACAGTCTTCTTCCTTTGTTTATCCTTATTAACCTACACCAAATGCTAGTGATCTCAAAGGTTTTATTCTTTTGTCGTCGTTGATATCTTTCTTTCCTTTTCCCTTCCTCTTCCTTTCTTCCTCCCTCCCTTCCTTTCTTCCTTCCTTGCTTTTTTTAAGGACTGTACCTGTGGCATTTGGAAGTTCTCCGGGGCTAGGGGTCAAATCAGAGTTGCAGCTGCCATCCTACACCACAGCTCATGGCAAAGCTGGATCCTTAATCTACCGAGTGAGGCCAGAGATAAAACCTGCATCCTCATGGATACCAGTCAATTTGTAACTTGCTGAACCATAACGTGAACTCCCTTTATTTTCTTTCAAAAATTTTTTAATGAGTTGATTTACAGTGTTCTGTCAATTTCTGCTGTATAGCAAAGTGACCCAGTCATACATACATATACATTCTTTTTTTCATATTATCTTCCATCATGGTCTATCCCAAGTGACTGGATATAGTTCCTAGTTTTATACAGTAGGACCTCATTGCTTATCCACTATAAATGTAATAGTTTGCATCTACTAACCCCAAACTCCCAGTACAGCTCACTCCCTTCCCCCCCTCCCCTTTGGCAACCAGGAATCTGTTACCCATGTCTGTGAGTCTGTTTCTGTTCTGTAGAGAGGTTCGTTTGTGCCATATTTTAGATTCCACATATAAGTGCTATCATATGGTATTTGTCTTTCTCTTTCTGATATACTTCATTTCAGTATGAGAATCTAGTTCCAACCATGGTGCTGCAAATAACTCTCTTTTTTTTTTTTTTTGCTTTTTAGGGCTACACCTGCAGCATAAGGAAGTTCCCAGGCTAGGGGTTGAATGAGAGCTACAGCTGCCAGCCCACCCCACAACCATAGCAGTGCCAGATCTGAATCGCATATGCAACCTACATCATAGCTCATGGCAACACCGGATCCTTAACCCACTGAGTGAGGCCAGTGATCGAACCTGTGTTCTCATGGATACTAGTCAGGTTTGTTAACACTAAGTCACGATGGGAACTCCGCAAATGGCATTATTTTTTTCCTTTTTATGGCTGAGTAGTATTCCATTGTGCATAGGTACTACGTCTTCTTAGTCCATTCATTTGGACATTTAGGTTATTTCCATGTCTTGGCTATTGCAAATAGTGTTGCAGTGAACATATGGGTGCATGTATCTTTTTGAATTGCACTTTTTTTCAGATATAGGCCCAGGAGTGGGATTGCTGAATCATATTATAATTCTGTATTTAGTTTTCTGAGAAATCTCTATACTCTTTTCCATAGTGGCAGTACCAATTTACATCCCCATCAATAGTGTAGGAGGTTTCCCTTTTTATTTCCACACCATCTCCAGCATTTATGTGTAAACTTATTAATGATAACCATTCTGACCAGTGTAAGGTGGTACCTCATTGTAGTTTTGATTTGCATTTCTGTCAGAGGTTTTATACTTGGCCGTTTCTTCTTCTCAGCCTTCTTGTTCTCCAACAGCAATCTCAACCCAGGTCCATGATTTCACTGTAATGATTATGAACCCCAAACTATTTCTAGACTAGAACTTCATCTTGAACCCTGGACTTGAATTACCAAGTTTGTTGTTTTGGTTGCACATCTGGAAAGTTCCTGGCACAAAGGAGGGGCTTACTTATATTTAAAGTCAAATTAATCTACCAGTGAATAAATGGTCTACGAGGTTTGAATTTCATCCTGGGGGCAATGAGAGATTGTTGGAAAATGTTAAAGTAGTAGACTGAAATGATCCTTCTGATGCATTTTTGGAAGGATTAACTCCAGTTACATTTTAGGAGATAGATAACAATGGGGACAGATTATAAAAAGAGATAAGAAGATGGCAAAGCTAATATTTATCGAGTTCATACTATGTGCCTGGCAAATAGTACTGACCTATGTACTTTATGTGTATTGTCTTATTCAACACACATACTAGCCTTGAAATGGATGTTATTATCCTATTCCACTTCTTTAATAGGAAAACTGAGGATTAGTGAGAGATTTAATAATTTGCATGGCAGCACAAAGTAAGTTATGTTGGAGCAGGAATATGAGGAAGAAATTGCGTAGCTGGGAACTCAGGTTTTGGTGATGGAGGCAGAAAGGAGAAAACAGATTCAAAAGCTAAGGGAACAGAACTTGGTGTCATTGAGTAAGGCTGATGGGGAGGGGAGCATGGTGGTTCATCAGCTCTAGGATGATATCTTGAGCATATCCCTTGTTCTTGGAAGACTTACGGGCCAAAACCTTCCATCCCATTAAATGATCTGCTTCTTGACAGATCTCATCCTTTTGCATAAATTTGCATTGACATTTTTGTATTTACTCTCCCCTGCATTCACTTTGATATTACCAATTCTTTCTTTGATTTATTCCAATAATATAAATCTTGCACATACTTTAAAACCTGTCTCTCGAGTTTTGTCTCTTCCATGAAACTTAAAAAAAAAAAATTTAGCCAAAACAGAATCACTATTCCTTAGAGTATATTATTTACCTCGCCAAATTTAGGCAGGTGATCAGAGGTGGTAGAGTATAGTGTGTAAGTGCATGAATTTTGAAGCCAGCTAGACCATTGGTTTCAATTAATTGTTGATGACTTTGACAAATTATTTAACTGCTTTGAGCTGAGTTTTCTCAGCCATAAAATGGATATTTCAATGACATGAATATAAAGTACAGTGAACATTAAATAAAATAATGCATGTGTAGTGCTTGGCACCTTGACTGACACATATTAAGTACTTACTAAATGTAGCTAATACTACCTTTATTATTAAATGCTTGTATTTATCTCAGTGTTCTGTTTTACACTTGCAGGCGTTGGCTTCCCAGGAACAATGTAATTATCTCAAGGGCAAGGAAAGTGTTCAACACATCTGGCAAATTACTAAAATACTCAATAAATGGTGAATGAATGGATGATTGCATACTTCTTTTGCTTTTATTTCAGTGGATAGCATAACATTGGACCTGTGCTAGGCACTTAATAAACACTACTTAAGTATTTTAAAATTATTATTAAAAAAAGAATGACCAGTATGAATTTATGCTTGATTAATTATATAGAACTCCAAGTATCTTGTAACCAGAGGAATTTTCTCTAAGTTTGGAGGCAAAAGAACATTGTGCCGATATCTTTTCTTGGTGTCAGTTGAATCAGCATGAATATCTTCATCTAGAAATTCCCATTTCCTTTGTTTGTATATCATTGCTAGGACTACAAGGGTGGAGTGTGTTAGTGTATGAAGATGCACCAAAATTTCTTTCTCTCTCCTTCCCTCCTTCCTTCCTTCCTTCCTCCCTCCCTTCCATCATATCTTCCGTCTCACCTGCTTTTCGTTCTTTTCTCCATTCCGCAAATGGGTGTCATATACCTACCATGTTCAAGGCACTGAAAAACCGCAGAGGGACATGACGATTCAGCAGGGAAGAAGATACAGTCACCATCTCAAGGGGCTGACAAATTAGGGAGGAGATAGACCGGTAAACAATTACAAAGCAATAAGATAGAAGAAAACATATAGTGTTAGGGGCCAAACTTCACAAATTTAAAGTTCATTATACCATTTTCTGTTATCTTGGAGGTATCCAGGGTGTCGTTGTTTGAGCATACTAAAGAATGTGAAAGCACATCATCATGACCTTCAGTCTAGAAGACATAGGGTAAGATTAGACTAGAGCATTTTTTTTTCCTTCTGACATTATTTATCTGATTTCATTGAGACATAGGACACAATCTCTTGAAAAAAGTGCCCATAAAATTCCATAAAACCAAGTGACCTTTCAAAATATAACAAAGGCAAACGTTACTATTATCACTCTCTGTGAGTCACCTCATTATCAATATTTTAGACTTCAAAGTAAAATAATACAAAGTTTACTTAGAGCAATGACATCAGATAATTAAGCCATTCTTTGGTATTTAATACCAGTCTTTCAGAAATATGGCTCTGCCGTATTTCCACAGGAGCTTATGTGTGCTGGTTGGTTTTAGACTTATTCTACCCTTCCTAACTATATTGATGCAAATAGTTCTCTTCACAGGAGGAGTGATTGTGGTGATATTTGTCACTCTGACATTAACTAAAGACATTGCACAGATGAATAAATATAGAGGTAGCAAGGCAAACATTGCAAAATGTATAACAATTAATTTGTATGTTGTAGTTCATTGTCCACTATATTTACTCATTTAATGTTTTAATTTGTGCCATTAAGTAAATGTCTCCGCACATTCATAAATATATTTGATAGTGTTATTGCTAGGGAATACCCACAATGAATCTGAGTTGTTAAAAATGAACAGCTATATATGACTTGTGCTGTCATCCATGTGACAAGCTACCAAGTTGGTATCACTACATAGCCATTTATGGGAAATAGAATAATTACACCACTGCTGTAAATTACAAGAAGATTTCTCTTTGGAACCACAGACTGTTAATAAGGATTGCATTCATTACAGATTTATCAGGTTTGCATTTCTGCTGTGAGTTGGCATTTACATATCTGTAAATTCATTTGCATAAGAAATTGAAAGCAATTGATGAGGCTATTGTAAAAAGAGTTTTCAAATCTCATGAAGTTCTGATCTGCGTAGTTGGAGATGGACTGGTCCTAAATCTGCTCCAAGTGAAGTTCTTAATGAGTTTCCATTGGACCCCTTCAGTGCAAAGGCTCTGGAACCAGATTGCCAGAATCTGAACCTTGACCTATTTTTAGTAATACAAGCTTGACCAAGTTCTCTTTGAACTTAACTTTCTTCTATAGCACACAGGAGCAACAATGCTATCCACCAGTAATTTTGTGCTGAGAATTAAATGGAAAATATGTATAAAGCCCTTCAGGAGGGTCTGGCACACAACAGGTGTTCAGTAAATTGTAACTACTGCTACTCATATATTTTAATTTTTAAAAATTGAGTTATAATTGATACATAACATTGGATTAGTTTTAGGTGTACAACCTGATGATTTCATATAGGTATATATTTTGAAATGATCACCACAATGACTTCAGTTAACATTCATCATTAGACATAGTTAGAATTTTTTTTCTTGTGATAAGAACTTTTAAGATCTACTTTCTTAGCAACTTTCAAATATATAATATAATATTGTTACCATGCTGTACCCTATATCCTTAGGACTTACATACCTGGAAGTTTGTGTCTTTGACCAGACATTTCACCCACCCCTAAACTCCTGTCTTTTGCAACCACTAATCTGTTATCTCTATGAGTTCGGTTTTTTAAAGATTCCACATGTAAGTGAGAACATACAAGGATTTGTCTTTCTTTGTCTTATTTCACATAGCATAATGCATCAAGGTCCACGCATGTTGTCACAAATGGCAGGATTTCCTTCTTTTTATGGCTGAATAATATTACATTGTGTATTGTATTGAAGGTGGGTACTTACTATCTACCGCTACAAGAATTAAATCATGAATGCTGCATATGCTAAATGTCAACACTCCCCGTAAGAGTTTAGGGTGGAGATGAGGAGTGAGGCACTCAGTGCCCTGGGAAAAACAGCAAAATAGATCTTTAGGTAGTTAGATATTTTTAGGAGAAGATTTTGTGAGCCCAATTCTTGCATCTCCTCAAATCTAGAAAAGCACTAAAATCCTTCATGGTGACTTCTTCTCCTCACAACTAGTAGTAGCATTCGTAAGACTAGCAGTAACCTTCTACAAAAGGTGTGCCTGATTGCATGTACTTCCCACCTTCACCAAAATCCCACGAATACCGATCGGGACTCTTCCTCTTTGGAGCAGTTTCTCAGAGCTCTCTGAAATGCTGCCTCCCAGGCTCTAGTCCTTATTTTGTTCCAATTAAAACTTAACTCTCAACTCTCACATTGTGCATTTTTTTCTGTCGACAGAAAATACCGACAATGTATATCACTTCTTTTTTGTCCATTTATCTGTCAGTGGGTACTTAGTTATTTTCACATCTTGGCTGTTATAAATAAAGCTTCAATTAACATGGGAATGCAGATACCTCTTTGAGTTAATGATTTTGTTGCCTTCAGATAAATACCCAGAAATAGAATTGCTGGATCATCCATATGGTAGTTTTGTTTTTAATTTTTGGAGGAAACTCCATGCTGTTTTTCAGAGTTTCTGCACCAATTTTCACTTCCACTAGCAGTGTAACATTTCAGTCTTTAATACTGACATAGGCACAGCAACTAGATTTTCCCTCTTGCTGCTCATTCTGGTAGTCTTAGCCACATTCTTCGACTTAGTATGAAAATGTATGTGTCTAATAGAGTAATTTGATGGTATAGATGTAATAGCTTCATCAAAATGACTCAGATATTCCTTTTCAAATTTTAATAAAGTATTTACAGTGACTGCATCCTAATTGAAAACAACAAAGGTTAGAAACAGCACTTTCTAAGAGATAGCTTCAATATTAAAGAAATAGTAACAACAAGTTTTCATGAACCATTGGTAAAAATTAAAAAAAAAATAGAAAAAATGTGGTTGGTATTATATATAGCACACAAAAAAATTTGTTTTTTACCTGATTTTATTTTTAAATACATTAACATCAGATTCCTTTATAGTGATTATGGAGTCCTTCAAATTGTCACTCAGTGGTGGCAAATAATTTCACAAACACATGGCTGCTCTGGTTTTCTATGGTCACGTGGACACGATATGGTCTGATGGAAAGAATATTGTTGTAGAAGAGAGTCCTGCATTCTTATGTAATCTCTTCTTTCAAACAGTTATGTAACAATCCACTTACCCACTCAGATATGTCCCCTGTAAAATAAGAGTGCTAGCCTAGATTATCTTTCAAGGTCCTTTGGTCTCTATGTCCTGCAGCTAAGAAATTTGTTAGAAAGTCCACATAGATTTGCAGTTACAGAAAAACCCATATCTGCAGAAGCTCTCTTTTCTACAGTGTAAAGGCGTGTTTGCACAAACTGGATTTTGTTCACACATTTGCAGCATTGCTTATCTCAGAGGGATTGAGAAAATCTGTCATACTTGAAATATTCAAAATTACAGCCTATTTAAAACAATTAAATAATAGTTCTGTGTTTTGCCATTGTGTTTGCATTTAGGATAAAACAGCTTCTTAATCTGTATAACAATTTGAAACTAATGATGGTTAAATCACCTAATACTCCTTGATGTCACTGCAAATTAATCTGAAATTTAACTGCATTTATTGGAGCTCCAGCATCTCCAGGCACTTGTATTA
This sequence comes from Catagonus wagneri, assembly GCA_004024745.2. Lineage (NCBI taxonomy): Eukaryota > Metazoa > Chordata > Mammalia > Artiodactyla > Tayassuidae > Catagonus > Catagonus wagneri. The sequence goes on along the minus strand of PVHT020000077.1, from coordinate 4,873,152 downwards.
GATCTCCTCGAGGAAATGATTTAAAAAATTCTGGCATCAAATGCTTTTTGATTTTGGAGACTGCATTTCAAAATACAAGAATTTCTCATATTAGATCATAAATCTACTCCATAGGAATTTGATCTCCTTAGATTCTAGATTTTGGTTTATGCGTCTCAAAACTAGACAATTATACTAATAAAAAATGTCTCAGTAAGGGATGAATAGAAGTAGCAAGTACAATTGAAGTCATAACAGGATTTTTTTTCTTTAACGAAGGAGTGACACCTCTTTGGCATTCACCATTATAAAACACAAGATTAATGCAGTTCTCAATAAGAAGGCTAAGTGCATAAAATAAAAGAGCACAGCCATTATCCATCTCAATGGATATGCTCCAACTTATGATTCCCAACAATACATAAAAAATACATGATGTTATTAGGTGGTGGAAGCTGGCAATATATTGTCCATAACTTATTTATATAAGGCTGTCCCGAGAAGCAGTGTTTAACTCTGCTTGCTGGGCAGATAGCAGTTGGGATCTGATCCATTGTTTACTGAGAGCCAGAGAGGAAGACAGATGAAACCTGGGGCATCTTAACACTTCCGTCATCATCTTCTTGACAAGTTTGCAGTTTTCCTTTAAGCTTCTGCTCACCTCACAGAACAAAGATCATCTCCTTGTTTTGCTTAAGCATTGTGCTTGGTCGTTTACCTCATGAGTGGATTTATTAAGTGAATAAATGTCATTAAATTAGGAAATGATGGTTGTAGTCAGTCATGGAGTAATTTCAAGGGACTAGCACCGTCCTGGCTAAAGTACTGGAGTCTGGTTTGGGTGTCCAGGGGACCAGGGCTGCTTAGATGTCAGGGGTCTCTAAGAGGGAGCCTCTCAGCAGTGGGTTGTACATCATATAGGGACATCCACTTGTCTCCATATGAAATAGAATAGAAACAAGGTTCAGCCATAGGAAATGAACCTTGAATCTGGGTGTTCAGGGATCCTAGTCTCCAGAGAAAGCATGTGGTGAGGCCACGGCCACTTGTGACAAGTGTACTCATTCTGTTGTTATGACAATTCATGGTGACAGCTACTATTTTCTTACATACATTCTGAAAATTGTGTGTCCACAGCTACCCCTAAAGTTTATCTAAAGACAGACTACTTTTGGGTTTCTTTCCAAAACAGAAAATTTATTGCTTTAAAATAAAGATTTTAATCAATGAGTGACTTTAAACAATGAGTGGGTAAAGCCAAAACAGTGCTTGCAAAAATTGCAAAGTGTTTCTCCAGAGAGCCAGACTCAGAGCTCAGTGTTCATCTCCCTCTTCTTGTAGAGACTGAAAGTTTCCCATCAGGACCCAAGAGACTGTCATTGAACTTGACCTCTCCCCATGGATCCGGTAGAGATGGTACATGTTTTTTAATGGTCATCAATTTACAGTGAAGTTAGATCATGTTTTTGCCTGGGATACTATGCAATTGATTTCTCAAAGGTCACCAATGAACTCCTTCAAGTGAATTGAACTGAAAATTTAGTTTAGCCTTAAAGGGCATTGCAGTTCAATGGTCTAAATCAGGGATTAACAATTAAAATTCTGAACCCTGCTTTTCTGGCATATTGTTGACAGGAAGCTTTCATGGATGCCCGATGCTAGCAATGGGTTGAAAGCTCTTGCTCCTGTTCATATATACTTTCCTTGCACGTATTGTAGGGTATATTTATATATATGTAAATAGGTCTTGAGGATTTTAATGTTATTGGATATCATAACTTAATATAACTTATTCTAATCAGTTAATTAGAACGCTGTTTCCCTGCTGAGTTCGGTTGCACTAGGGCAGATAATCTTGACCAGGAGTGCTCTGACAGTTCATCTATTTATGAATCCATGGGTGTAAACCCCATCCAGAGATTTTTTTTTTTTTTGTCTTTTTAGGGCTGCACCTGCGGCATATGGAAGTTCCCAGGCTAGGGGTCTAATTGGACCTGTTGCCGCCGGCCCACACCAGAGCCACAGCAACACAGGATCCAAGCTGTGTCTGCGACCTACACCACAGCTCAGGGCAACTCCGGATCCCTAACCCAGTGAACGAGGCTAGGGATTGAACCAGCAACCTCGTGGTTTCCAGTTGGATTCGTTTCCACTGCGCCACGACGGGGACTCCCAGAGATATTCTAATTTGAATAGGTTAGCATTAGGACCCTGGAAAGTATATATATAATTTATTGATGTGTAGTTGATTTACATGTTCTGTTAATTTCTACTGTATAGTAAAGCAGTTTAGTTTTACATATATATTCTTTTTCATATTCTTTTTCGTTATGGTTTATCACAGGATATTGAATATAGCTCCCTGTGCTATACAGTAGGACCTTGTTCTTTATCCATTCTATATTTAATAGTTTGCATCTGCTAGTCCCAGATTTCCAGTCCATCCTCACTCTGCCCCCTGGACAACCATAAGACTATTCTCTAGGTCTGAGTTTGTTACCATTTTGTAGATATGTCCATTCATATCATATTTTAGATTTCACGTATAAGTGATATCGTATTGTATTTGCCTTTCTTTTTTTTACTTACTTCACTTATATGGTAATCTCCAGGTCCATCTATGTTGCTGCAGATGGCATTATTTCATTCTTTTTTATGGTGGAGTAGTATGGAAAGCATATTTTTGACTAAGTTCCCTATTGAATAAAAGAAAACAAATAATAGCAACACACATGTAAGTGGTATATATGTATATATACCACACACGTATATATAATACCACACACACACACACACACACACACGTAGATACACACACACTTATGCGTATTTTTCACTTAATGATATACTGTAGAAATCTTACAGTATCAATACACATTGTAAGTGCATTCCTTTTTTTTTAACCCTGTCTTTTTAGGGCTGCACCTGTGGCATATGGAAGTTCCCAGGCTAGGGGTTGAATAGGAGTTGCAGCTGCTGGCCTATGCTGCAGCCACAACAACGCAGGATCCGAGCTGATCCATGACCTATGCCACAGCTTGGGGCAATGCCATATCCTTAACCTGTGCGAGGCCAGGGACTGAACCCACATCCTCATGTGTACTAGTTGGGTTCTTAACCTGCTGAGCCACAACGGGAACTCCATGAGCTCATTCTTTTAATGGTGCAATGACTCATTAACTTGAAGAATATTTTAAGAATAAGTTTCCTTACTTCTTTGTGCCTCAATTTTTTTAATCTGTAAAGTGAGATAGTAACACCATAGTGTTTTGAGGATTAAATTTGTTAATATATGTAAAGTGCTTAGAGGTGTATCTGGAAGCTAAGAGGATGACAAAAGAGTTTGAAATTATTTTCCTAATCATTATTATTTTTAACCACAATCAGTATTCTCAAGAGAGATTAAAATGTTTATGCAGAGTTTGTTGTATTTTCCCATAGTGACAATTGCATGAGAATTGGATAATTTTCCCCAAATTCTTGTATGAGGTACCATTTTTTTGGCAGGGTGGGGGGGTGGCTGCACTTGCGGGGTATGTAAATCCCTGGGCCAGGAATTGAATGTGAGCTTCAGCTTCGACCAGTGCCACACCAGATCCTTGTCCCATTGCACTAGGCTGGGGATCAAACCCATACCTCCACAGAGACAGCATCGGATCCTTGACTACCCAGCACCGCAGTGGGAACTCCTGAAGTGCCATTTTGAATTTAATTTTAAATGGACTAGAGGGTGAATTGGTGGAGAGCGGGAGGATCACAAGGTCACGAGGAGGGGGGAGAACTCGGTTCTTGTTTCTTACTGCCGCAGGAAGTGGGTGAATTTGGAAACACTGAGGAATCCTGAAACTAAAGTTCTTCATGTAGCAAATGAAGGTGGTGGAAGAAATGGTATCTAAGGCTTCAACAGCTTTATCTCTGACTTAGTATTGTGGCAACCAAGAGAGGGTGGGTACATGTAATGTAACTTTTTCCCGGAGTATGCTCTATGAAGGAAGGCATCCCAGTGCCTTATCCAGAATGAAAATCATAATGTCTGAAGTGTGACTTTTTCCTCAGAGTAGGCACTTTATAAATTTCTGTTGAAAAACTGTTTAATAAAGGATTATCAACATGCAAAGTGAATACCAGACACACAATCGGTCTTCAAACCTATTCTTCTTTTTTTGAGTTTTCTAAATATATATATATATGTATATATATATATATGTATATATAATCAGTTTTCTAAATATATATATGTATATATATATATGTATGTATAATCAGAATTACTTTGCTGTACACCTGAAACATTGTAAATCAACTAAACTTCAATTTAATGAAAGAATTTATACCTATGTCTTTTTAAAACTGATTATCTGAGTTCTCTGTAGAGTCCTCTCTGGACATTTGACCAAAATGTTTATCTTTCAACATCAGAAAAAAATTTTAAATAGATTTCATTTTATTCTTAGCATGCCAATGCATATCTATTTTTATTGCTACATTAACCTAGTCTAATTGAACTACTTCAACAATTGCAAAATACTCTGTCTAGAATGTTTTGTTAAACTAAAGGAATGGAAGATGCATGGAAAAAATTTCACGTGCACTTAGCATGCACTCTAACAACACCATCTGAAAAGTGGAACTGCTCTTAGGAAAGGATTTAAGCGTGCTGTTGGAAGGACCCATGGACAGTTAATTAGAGTGACCCTTCTCCTGGTGATGACTGAAGATGGATTTTTACAAAGCAGCTTGATTAGATGCAGTTACGTTATGCTTTCATAACATTAGCATTTGTTGTGTGATTGGAGAAGAGCCCAAGATGTTAGAGGGTAAAAGGATGGTCCCTGAATCCGTTAGTCTGGCTTTCTGTTTGATGATTTGCAGTCACGACATCCTGAGATTCAGAGGCATGTGTGTATCTTTGAGCTTAGAGGCCTCTGAAATAGAATTAATTTGTTCATGTTGGAGTATGGATTTTTAAAATGCCAAGTTTCATTTAATTAAACAATGAAACCAAACCACACTTCTTCTTAATCAGATATGTTGTGGGGAAAAGAGTTTGGGAAGCCGATAAATTGTAATAAATAATGGTGAGTTTTAATATAAAACTCACTGAAACATGCAACAGGTCAACCAATCTATGAACCTCTGGAGGGTAACAAGACAGTAACCTTGACATTGCACAGTACTTGACATACTGTGGTATTTGACATACAGTGAATCATTATTTACATTTTATCCAAAAACATTTACCTGAGAAAAGGTCATAACGTTAAATTTGGAGACATTTACAGCAATTGCCAAATGTTTACTATCTACATGAATGTCATGCTTCTCAGTCAAAAGCAGGCTGATGTGCTAAATGTCAATTATTTCAGCTTGTTTGATGGTAGCACAGATTGCCCAAGCAACATAAAAGGAGGTTTAATAAATATTATATACACTGCTAACCATTAATCTTGCCTAACAGAGGCTGGAGTTTTACATATAGAGGATTTATGACAAGCAACAGTTCAGGACATTAAAACTCAATTATTGCAGTCCTGGATGGCAGCACTATTATTAGCTTCCGGAAGCTGCACCTTGCTTCTTCTGCTGTCACTTTTGTGAAGGCATCAAAGAAAATGGGATTTTTTTCAGGAAGTAGCACTTTGATGTTTTCTTTGGGCTGTTTGATCCTTTCCAGAATTATTGGCCATGGAGGATAACCCAGAGTTATGTTGGTGGGAAATTGAAGTGTTCCATTTTTGTCAGTGGTTACAAGACATAATGATATTCTGCAACAATTCCGAGGACTTAAAGAGGACAACACATAAACGTTAGGAGAAAGGCAAGAGCAACAGTGAAGTACAAGGCTGTGAGGGAGCCAGCAACGAGTGAAACGCAAATGGGTTTCCAGGGTGGTTTATCAGGACTAAAACTTGATAAGAGCAAGTGATGAGCTTTTGTTCCCTTTCTTCTAATAGCAAAACATATAAATAACAACAGACTCATTTTGTGATCAAAAGATGACAAAATTCCTTGGATCGAATGCCCAAGGTCGGTATTCTAAACAGCCTGTCCTGAGCCTAAAGTGAACATATTTATGTACCATTAATGTATCTTTTCTTAATATCCTTCTCATTGGAACTTGACTTTATGAGTAAACTCAATATTATGAATTTATGAGTAAACTCAATACTGGCTTAAGCTTGATGCCATGTGATAAACACTTACTGAGGGCCAACTGGATTCAAACACTGTCCTGGGTTCTGGTGTAAGACGTTATTATAGTCAGGTAGGAAGATGATAGAATAGAAAGTTAGGCTATGTAAATACCACGTGATAGTAATATAGCCAATCCCTTGAGAGTTTAGAAGGAAGTGTTATGAGCAGAGAACCCTTGATGGAAGCATTACTGTTAAGACTCAAGGGCCAGAGAACATATTCCTTTGGAAACAAGTAGCAAAGGGCCTTCCAGGCAGAAAGGACCTCAAGGGCTGGTGGAAAAGTGTCTGTGCATTTGGGAGAGGGGTGTGATGGTTAGCTCTGCCTGTGTCAGAGGATTTATGGATGGAACGTGGGAGGTCAGCCTGGAAAGGCAGGAGTAAGCGGGCTCATGAAGAATCTGGAATGTCTGATTAGAGTTTGGCTTTTATTCCGGAAGCCAGTGGAGCTTTGGAGTTCTTTGAGGTCAAAGCTGGCCTGGCAAAGATTAATCTGGCAGGGCCAGATGAGTGAAAAATGCCTTCATGGGAGGAATAGAGATAAAAAAACAGGGCATGTCAGCGGGTTTGGGATGGGGGGGGTGCAGATAGACAGGCTAATTTAAGTGCCTCACTGGCAAAGGTCAGCATGGGATTCCTGGCACTTCCGTCCTGGGGGAGTTTTAACTTCTGATCAGTCAGAGAAGGCGTAGGACCTCTGTCTTGATAGAGAGACAGCTGAGCTAACCGGTCTCTCTGTCCACAGAATGAAGGGATTTCTAGAAATGAGGGTAAAGATTTAGTCAAGACTTTTCTTCCCTTGAATATATGAGTAATCACAGGAGAATGCTTATGGTAAGCTTCTTACTTCTCGGATGCAAACACAATTCAGCTGAGCTGATTTGCAGCTTATGCCAGAAGTGTTGAGTCATCGCCCAAAACAAATAACAAGCAATTCTTTCGACATTGAAATGGAGGTTTATTCTAGAATCTGAAACACATTACTCTTATTCTCCAGTACCAACCCCGAGGCTAGACAGACAAAGTTTACTTTTAAAAAGATCAAAATTACTTCCAGAGCTCAAGGCCTCACTCCTTTCAAACTACTAGGTCATCTGATGTTTGCAATATCTGGTACTTACTTGTGTCAAATATTGATGGTCTCTCATAAAATAAAATGATGTTATCAGAAAAGGCTGTCATTCTGTCGTATTCACTTATTAGTCCAAATCCACGTGTTAGGTTTTTTTTTTTTTTTTTTTTGGCTGTGCCCATGACATGCAGTAGTTCCCGGGCCAGGGATTAAACCTGCATCACAGCTGCAACCTGAGCCACAGCAGTAACAAAGCCAGATCCTTAACCCACTAAGCCATGAGGGAACTCCCACATGTTGAATTTTTTTAACCAATCACCTAGTAGGGACTTAAGGGAAACATAGATAAAGAGTGGGGATGGGGGAAGATGTAAAGTAAGGGATCTGGGAGAAGAAGACACTGACCGAAAGAAGGCATAGGGAGGGTGGAAATTCGGGAAATAAATAGCACCTGGATGCTTTCTTTGTGTTTTCAATTCAAGTTGATGAGTAGGTTGGTAAGCAAATTGCTTACTCCGTAATTAAACCCAATGTACGCCCTTATTACCAGAACTTAGACTCTAGGGGATACTCTGTGAGCTTGAAAGTTGTTTTCAATATTTGATTGGCTGCGTGTGTAAAGAGTAGATTACTGTTTGGTGCTTAGAGCATAGAACTATAGTTGGAAGCCATAGAGTTTTCTCCCACTAGAACAAAAAGAGCACACAAAAATCCACTGTCCAAAGAAAGGGCTGCTTTACAAGGTATTGGATTCCCTGTGGGCTGAGTAGTTATTTGGGGTTCTTCATATCAGTCTGCTGGATGAATAGGATTTAGATGTCAATTAGATGGCTGGACTAAGGGGATCTTTAAAGTCTCTCAACATTCAGCTCTTTTGCTAGAAGAGTGCCAGGGACGATAAAGAGATCACATTAAGGATTTAAGCCTGAAAAAGGTGGCTAAAATAACTCACTATGCTTTATACATCTTAGCTAAGTGATGAATTGGAGCGATGCAATAACTCTTGACTGCCATCTGAAGGGTAAGAGGAAGGGTAGGATTATATATAGTGCCAAGAGGAAGTATAACGAGAAATAAAACCATGAAATTTACTAAAGGAAACTGGAGGATCGGAATTAGAAACATTTTTTCAAATTAGAGCTTCAAAATCTAATGTGTTTTGGCACTGCCTCCCAAGGGCAGCCACAGAAACCCTTTTGAAGAGCTCAGCACAGCCTCGGCTGGAACGATTTAAGCATCATGCCCTTTAGAAAATAAAGAGCTTTTTCTGGAGGACAGGGAGGAAAGGATTGTACAGTTTCTTTTCAACACAAAGTATTCTGATGTGAGGATTTCTCTTTGCGTTTATCCCCCACAGACCATGTCTTCTGTCAACAGGCTGCAGGCAGACCCAGGCTTGCTTGCGTCCACACACAGAGGCTGTGTATTAAGAGACAACAGCAGGGAATATCAGAAACAACCCTCCAGCCTCGGCCCCCTGTGCTCTTGGGAGCAGCTAGCTCTCGGGCCAGCCTTCTGCCATCTTTGTGGAAAGTGGTTTTGGGAAGCCCAGTCGGCACTGCCTATCTCCTCACCCACCTTTCCCCACTTAAGGCTTTTGTCGGTGACCTTCAGCCTCGCAGAGGGAAGCATGCCCTCACGGTTGGGGGCTGTGTTGCATGAATAGTGCAGCCCACTTACCTTACTTATTTTCTCCCCTTTCTTCTAGGGAATCGGCTCGCCCATCACTCCTTGGGCAGACTGACCCTCCATCCTCACCCTCTTTTTCTCAATCAGAAATGCCACACTTCCACATTCATTTAAAATAGGTAGGTAGTAACTTTGAATATCCAAGCCTTTCCGGGAACAAATGACCCCAAGTCTTTGGCAGAGCCATGGATTTTTCTGGTTGTATAACCTAGTTGTAGCATCTTAAGCAAAAGCACTGAAATTCTCTAAAGCACACCCTCCTCGTTTGTAAATTGGGGATGTCCTATTTTCCTCACAGGCTACCATGGGGATCAAAAGTGATAATTTGTGTATATTTATATTTTGGTGGCAAAGTTCCATGTTCATGTGAATTACTGTTATTAACAGGAAAGGAGACAAATCTTTCTTTTGTCCATTGTGTCTATACAACGACCTCTTTTGGGATGACTGTGGCTAAGAGAGAAAGGACATTTATTACATACTACTTTAAACCCATAAAAAATATTTCGGTGGCTATGAGCATGCTTTATGGGCTGGAGAAATGAGGAAGCTGGGAGACTGTTCTCGGTGGACTAGATTGGGAAGCAATGCCAGATCGTACACAGCTGGTGGTGGCTGTGCAAAGGAACTGCAGTATGGCCCAGGGACAGGTGAAGCAAAGGAAAAGGGAAATATGGGGGCTGGTTTTACAGGTAAGAGTTTCTGGGTTTCCTCTGAGAGAAGTATTCAAATTCACATGTTGATGTCCTAATTCGTAGTACTTCAGAATGGGACTGTATTTGGAGAGAGGGTCTTTAAATGATTAAATTGAAATAGGGTCATTAGGGTGGGCTCTGATCGAATATGACTGGTGCTTTTATAAGAAGAGGACATTTGAACACAGACACACAGGGAAAATCATGTGAAGACACAGGGAAAAGATGATCTCCTGCAAGTCAAGGGGAGAGGTCTCGGAAGAAACCAACCCTATAGGTACCTTGATTTTGGTCATCTAGTCTGCAGAAGTGTGAGAAAATATATTTCTGTTGCTGACTACCCCCCTCCACACACACCTGCCCAAGTCTGTGGCACTTTGTTATGACAGATGATATCACTTCTATGGAAGTTTTTTTATCTTTTTTTCATTTTTTAAAGTTTTATTGAAGTAAAATTGATTTACAATGATGTGATAATTTCTGCTGTACAACAAAGTGACTCAGTTATACATGTGCATTTCTTTCAGACTCTTTTTCCCACATAGATTATCACAGAATATTGGGTAGAGTTCTCTGTGCTAGACAGCAGGTCCCGGTGGCAAATCATCCCACAGACCTCAGTGTGCGCGTGCCGGTCCCCCACCCAGCCCACCCCTCCCCTCCCCTCCCCTCCCCTCCCCTCCCTCACCTGTCTCCTTCGGTGGCCACCACTGTTTGCAAAGTCTGTGAGTCTGTTTCTGTTCTACCAGTAAGTTCATTTGTATCCTTTTTCAGAATCTAATTTTAAAAAAGGGTACAAATGAACTTTTTACAAAACAGAAACAGACTCACCGATTTCCAAATCAAAGTTAAAGTTAGCAAGGAAAAAAAGGTGTGTGGGGGAGGGATAAATTAGTTTGGGATTAACACGTACACACTACTACATATAAAATAGATAACCAACGAGGACCTACTATGGAGCTCAGGGAACTCTGCTCAAGAGTGTGTAATAACCTACTTGGGGAAACAGGCGTAGAATTGGCAGTCTGTCTTCCTCTGGGTCAGCCCAATGCCTGATGGAGATGTGCTTCTGATGCTTCGGGTTGTAATAATGAAGAGGATTTCTTTGAAATATCACCCTCTGCCCACGCTGTTTAGTTCTTCGGGTCTGTAAGGACAGCATTGTGTTCTAGGTGCTGGAACCAGGAGTTGACTGTCGACAGCCTGCTGCCCAAATCTTGTCTGCTGTCCATTTTTATACACAAAGTTTTATTGGAACACAGGCACACTCATTTGTGTATGTATTGTCTGGGACTGCTTTTGTGTTGTGACGGTGGAATTGAGTAGTTGTAACAAAGGACAGAGGACCCACAAAGCCTGACATATTTGCTCTCTGATCCTTTATAGAAAAAATAAATATTGACCATTGCTGTGGACTGAAGAGGCTTTTTGTATCTAAGCCCTTGACCGTTATAGACGTCTGGGTTTCTGGAGGCGGAAAAAGAAATTTACAAGCCACATAATTTGCTATACAAAGATCATTTGCAAAACTCTGCATATTTTGTCATCAACAACCACTCCCTGAGTGACTCTCTCCAGTGTTTTGGGGTCTGTTGTCTTCATTTCCCTGCTCATGATCATTCAGTTCCCACAATACACAATAAATTAACTTTCAGAAAAAGTTATTTATTCAACACAAATTAACACCCTGTAGGGTATTTTAACCGGGTACTGTGGGAGATTCAAAGCCAGTTGAAAGGAGAAGTCAGAGCTTTAAAGAGCTTTTATACCTAACAATTCAAACTGCCTGGTCAGTGGGCCTAGTGACAGTGGATTTGTGGGACTGTAGAACAAGTTAATGGAAGAAGAGTAAAACGTGTGCACTCCAAACCACGAGACAAGTATTAATATTGTTAAAATGGCCATACTTCCCAAACTAACCTACTGATTCAGCACAATCTCTTATCAAAATCCTAGCTGCCCTTCTTGGGCATTTCTTTGGACATTTTCTGAGGGCGTGCCAGCACCTTTTTCTATTCTAGTTTTGTCTGACATATCAGAAGACTGAAAATAGAATCTCCTGCTTCTGAGATTTGACAGGAGGTGATTGGTAATTTATTATTAGCCAGTGTATCTTAATGTTAAATGAAAGGTTGAGGAGAAGCCATGTGAAGAGGTAAGACCTTGTTAACCATCTTGAAAAGTATTCCAGCCCCTGGAGTACTGACTCAGTCACCAAACACAAGCATGCTCCTCCCAAATCACTCACTGCATTCCAGAGAGATGCTGCCTCTCTCTGCAATTCTTTTGTACTCTTCCTGTGTTTATTAATAAAGATAATCTTGCTATGAGTTAACCAATGGTCACTAATATTGCCGTCTCCCCTAAGCACAGGTTACAGCATTCCAATCTTGTTGTTTACATTGTCAAAGAATTTTATTCTCAAGAGAAAAGTTAGCTTCCTTAGTTCAAAGGAACAAGATCCTTTGAGAAGGATTAGGTCATTTGCTGGATAAGATGAAAATACAAACATGTGCACTTCACTAACCTGCAGTGACCTCCCGTGCCATGCCTAAAAGAGTAATTCAAAGGAATTTTCCGATTTCCACTGACAGCATGGTAGCCTTGACACTGTGGTCACAGTGTAAGAGTTAAATAAATTCAGGAGAGAAATATTTATTTAAACTCTCTGGGAATGATACTGTTACTCTCTTTTGTTATTGAATAATTGAAAAGGTATCAAATAGCAAAGTTTCAATTATTCATCAGGTTATTTCATTTGCTCAACAAATGTCTGTAGGCAAATAAATGACACTGGAATTAAAAACTGGCAACACCTCCATAGGTTTGCTTATTGGGTCATTGCTGCTTGAATCCTCAAATATAAAAGCTTCAGACAAATTGTCCATCAGTGGTTATAGACAGAGTTGGTATTGTATTAGTTCTATTTCTGCCATAACAAATGCCCACAAATCTAGCACTTAAAATAACACCCATTTATTATCTCACAGTTCTATAGCTCAGAAGTTCTGAGTATAGCTTAGCTTAGCTGGGTCTTTTGCTTAAAGGATCGTAAGGCAGAAATCAACATGGTGGCAGAGTTGCAGTCCTTTCTGAAGGCTCTGGGATGAAGCCACTTCTAAGCCCATTCTGGTCATTGTCTGAATTCGGTTCCATGTGTTGTAGGACTGACGTCTCCATTTCCTGGCCGATTTTTCAGCGGAGGTCTTTGCCCCTACGTGGTCTTTGCTCATAGAGGCTCCCCACATTTCTTTTCCTGCATTCCATGTGGTGCCCCTGCAGCAACAACTAGTGGAGACCCTCTCATGCTTCAATCTCCCTGACTTCCCCACTATTGAATCTTTCTTGACTCTAGGTGGGAAAAAGTTATGTGCTTTTAGGGGCTTGTGTAATTAGATTGGTCCACCCAGATAATCCAGAATAATCTCGTTTTCAGGTCTGTTACCTTGACTATATCTGAAAGGTCTCTTTTTGCCATGCATTGCAATTTATTTAAATATCTGGAGGATTAAGACATGGATATTTACATGGATATATTGTTATTCTGCCTACCACATTATTGAATAATAAGACCCAGAGTTTCATAATTCAAAACTTTGGAATTTTGGTTTTTTGGTCCTAAAAGGATAAAATGGTGTAATAAGAAAAACTTGGGGAGTTCCTGTCATGGCTCAGAGGTTAACGAATCCAACTAGGAACCAAGAGGTTGCGGGTTTGATCCCTGGCATTGCTAAGTGGGTTAAGGATCCAGCGTTGCTGTGAACTGTGGTGTAGGTTGCAGACGTGACTCGGATCCCGTGTTGCTGTGGCTGTGGCGTAGGCCGGCAGCTGTAGCTCCAGTTAGACCCCCTAGCCTGGGAACCTCTGTATGCCACGAGTATGACCCTAGAAAAGGCAAAAAGACAAAAAAAAAAGAAAGAAAAGAAAAACTTGGTAGGTGCTAATGATGAGTGCAGAGAGTACAATCTTATTTCTCTAATTCTAGAACATTTATTTTTCTGGAATATTGTGCTTTGCAGTTTGTCCTTTTTGTTTTTTTTTTTGGCTTTTTGCCTTGTCTAGGGCCGCACCCGCGGCATATGGAGGTTCCTAGGCTAGGGGTCTAACAGGAGCTGTAGCCGCCGGCCTTCACCACAGCCACAGCAACGCGAGATCCAAGCCGCGTCTGCAACCTACACCACAGCTCACAGCAACGCCGGATCCTTAACCCACTGAGCAAGGCCAGGGATCGAACCCACAACCTCATGGTTCCTAGTCAGATTCGTTAACCACTGAGCCACAATGGGAACTCCTGCAGTTTGTCCTTATTTCAAGGTATCTTTCATATCCTTTCTTCCATTCTAGAATTGCAAGCGTGAAGTATGTATTCTGATCAGGTCAGGGCAACCAAAATAAAGTATACTAGAGTTTAATACATAGAAATATTTTCATTTTCTGGATTTTTTTTTTTTTTTTTTTGCGGACCTATAGAGTACACTTGTCCTGACTCTCCCAGATTTCTAGCTTCCTGTTACCCTCTTCTGTGGTAAGCCCCATGAACTACGTAGTGGGTTTAGCTGGACCATGAAAACAAAAGCGTTGTGTTCTGAAATTCTGCCTCTATCATATTCTTTCTGACTTTGTCATTGTGTCTTACATTGGTAGTCCCTGGGAACCAATGGTTTGTGTTTTGTTCTTGCGATAAGACAAAACCTTCTTACTCTTTCGCTGTCTCATGCTGTTCAGTCCTCCACTGACATCTTCAAACTTTTCTTGCTGTTATATGGAAGATACTTATCAGTGTAAGTGTTATAACTGTAAGAACTACGAAAAGTCTGAGCTTTTATCCTATTTGCAAGCTAGTAAGTTAGCCTAGTCAGTTTCATGATGCTTGTAGAGGACACGAGACTCCTGTGTCAGAGTAAGGATATTGTGACTCATGGCACAGCAGGACACATGAACTTCATGTTCGCCATGTTTCTCTTGCATGCCGAGGCCCATGGTTGTGATGTGGAGCCATCTCAGTGGACACTTCACATGCAGTGGGTTCATCTCCTGGTTGAGAAGCCCTGATCCTTTAAAGAGAGCTCAGGGACCAAGCTTTAAAGGAATCACTCTTTTGAAGGGACTGCCCCAGGGGGAGAGGAGACTGGATATTTTCCAAGGCTGTTTGCTCTACAAATGTCCTTCAAAAGATAATACTGAAAAAACTATCAACGCTTCTGGTCATAAGACATGCAGAAATGTGAGACCATGGAGAATTGTCTTCTAACAACTGCTTCTTGTTTAAAAAGTGTCCCGTTGCAGATAAGTGGGTATGCCTGTCTAATACAAAACAGACTAGCTTTGCCTACATTTAGAAGACATTAGAGCCATTCATAGTTAGCTAAATTATAGGCATACATTTTATAATTATTTACTTATTGAAAACAAATTGTATGAATATACACATGTATGCAAATAAACACTTTCCAAGAGAGTATTAGGAAGCAAGCCACAAAGTAACTATGTATTTCTGATGTTTACTAAAGAGAACAAGTGAAATAACGTATCCATTAAAAGATTAAGTGAAATGTGGTTTGGAGAGCTATGTTCATATATTTAAGAGTTTCTCTAAGAAAATAAACACTGCTTTAGGCCAGCTTTCCTAAAGTTTTTTTTTTTTTTTTTTTTTTTTTCAAATACCAATTCTAGTAGCTGATCCTAGATTTCATGGTCAAATAATTTGGGGTCCTTGTAACTAACTTTCTCTAGGAAGAATCGCAATTCAGATTAGCATATTAAAGGTTCTGAGAAGTCCTGATATGAGAAAATTGGTTTTATTTTGTTTAATTCAATATTATTGTGATTGATTTGATAATGAACTCGTGGTGGGTGTGTATGTGTGTATCCAACACAAACCTTCTGCAGAGCACACTCAGAGTGTTGCCCATTTAAAGTGATCAAGATTTACCAGATTACTCTTTTTCTTCATAGGCTCTTTAAAGTCTGGGAACGTTCCTTTGAATTTGATTTATTCTGCACCTTGCACATTCAGACACTACACTTTTATTGGGCTTGATTATCTGGAAATGTCGTTAACGTATTCTCAGTGTCCTTCTGCTTTCTCTGATCTATTTATAAGGTCAACCCCTGAAGTTTAATTTTCATATTGATGAGGAAATGTTCTTAATGGTACAGGATTGATTACAATGAATTTGAAAGCCAAGTAGGGGAAATCTATTCCCATCAATAAATTTGTTTTTCAAATTTCTACAAAATAGTCTAGAAGTGAAACTGCAAAAGGGTAAACACGATGTTATCCCAAAGCTATTTTCATTGTAATTGTATGTAAAAACTAATGGCTTATTGATTTTAAAAATTAGAATGTTCTAAATAAAACCATAATTCAAATGAAGTACTGAAAGTAGTAAATGTTATTTGTGTAGATCCACCAAACTACTTAATAAATCACCCTGAAGATAGGCAATGAAGATATGTGTACTCTTCGCACTTCTAAAATACATCTTCAAAACCATCAATTAGTTATTATAAAGTACTGTAATTTTAATATAAATATATTTATACCCCTTGAAGGTCTTTCCATGTAATCTCGGTTTTAAATAGCTTGATTTCCCCCCTACTTGGTAAAAGACAAAACACACATCTGGACACACAATAATAGGGAGAAAAGAGCAATAGCTTTTAGTGTAGAATTTTTAATAAATGATAATGGTTTCTTTTTATTATATATCCTCCTAATATTTTTGAATAAGCTTTTTTGATGTGTGATTAAGCAATAAAATGAATGAATTTTAATGTTTAATTTTAACAAATGTATACTGCTAAGTAAGCATCACCACCATCAAAATATAAAGCATTTTTATCATCTCTAAAATCCTCCTGTGACCCTTTGCATTCAGCCTCTCCTTTGCTCTGACCCTAGAAACCCCTGATCTTTCCGTGACATTAGTTTTGTCTTTGTCATTTAGCATATAGGTCTCTGTGTCTGGCTTCTTTACGAGCATTATTCATTTGAGAATCATCTGTGCTTCACGTCTATTAGTATTTCTTTTTATGACTGAGTAGTATTCCCTCCTATAGTTATACCATTTGTTTATTCATTCATCCTTTGAGGCACATTTGGTTTGTTTCCAGTTTGGGGCTATTATGAATAAAACTCCATGAACCTTCAGATGTATATTTGCATGGCATATATTTTCATCTTTCTAAAGTAAATATGTAGGAGTGGGATTTCAGAGTAGTATGGTAAATGTACTCTTAGAATGTATAAGAAGCTGCCAAACTATTTTGCATGGTGGCCACAGCAATTTTCATTTTATTTACACACTTGAAATAATATATGAAAGTTTAGTTAATTCATATCCTTAACAACATTTGGTAGAGTTAGTTTTTTTTTCTTTTTTTCTTTTTAGGCCGCACTGCAGCATATGGAATTTCCCAGGCCAGGGATCCAGTTCGAGCCACAACTGCAGCCTGTGCCACAGCTGTGGCGATGCCAGACATTTAACCTACTGATCTGGGATGGGGATCGAACCAGCAGCACCAGAGACAATGCCGAATCATTAACCCACTGTGCCAGTGGGAACTCCCGGAGTGAGTCTTTAATTTTAGCCAATTTAGTGGGCATTAGTAGCATTTGTGTTGCTTTAATGACTGATGATTTTGAGCACCTATTTATGTACTTTCTTGCCATTTGTATATCTTCTTGTAAGAAGTGCTCATGTATTGTTCCCAATTTTTATGAATTATTTTGATATTCTGGGTATATGTCCTTTATCAGGTATATGTTTTTGAAAATATTTCCTCTAAGTGTGGCTTACCTGTTTACAGGGTATTTTGTAGATATTTTTTTATAGATGTCCTTTATCAAGTGGAGAAAGTTTTCTTCTTTTCATAGTTCATTGACAGTTTTTGTTATGAGTGTTAAATTTTTTCAAATGCTCTTTCTGTATTTATTGATATAATAATGCCTTTTAAAAATATTCATAACCTTATGAATATTTGGCGAATTGCAATGATTTTTGAATGTTGCATTCCTGAAATAAACCTCACTTGGTTGTGGTGCATTGTCTTTTTATAGAATGGCTAGATTTCATTTTGCTAACATTTTGTTAAAGATGTATACCTTTATATTTTTGAAGATATTCAACTGTAGTTTTCTTTTCTTGTAACATTTTTATCTTATTTTGGAATCAGGATAATGTTGGTCCTAGGGGAATGTTTCTTTTTCTTCTGTTTTCTGGAAGCATTGGTGTTGTTTGTACATGTTTGACTGAATTTGCCAATAAGGCTACTTAAACTTGGAATTTTCTTTGTGGGATGGTTTTTAAACTCTGGATTCAACTTCTTGAATAGGATATAGGCCTTTAAAGCTATTTCTTCTTGAGTGAAGAAGAAAAGAAACTTTTTTGTCTTTCAATTTTTCTATTTTGTCTAAGTTGTCAAAATTATTAGTATAAATATATTCATGGTATTTTCTTATTATTCTTTTAATTTTGATAGAATAAGCACTAATGTCGCTTCTTTTAGCCTTGATATTGGTAACTTATGTCTTCTTTCTTTTTCTCAGATAACTAGCTTTCTGTTATGCTCATTTTTCCCTGTTGTTTATCCCATTTATGTTTTACAATCCCTTTTATTATTGTTTCCTTTATTCTGCTAACTTTAATTTCTTAGGTAATTATTTTAGACCGTTTTACTTTCTCAATCTAAGTATTTAAAGCTATGACTTTCCCTCTAAGCATTGCTTTTGTTACATTCCACAAATAGCGAATGTTATATTTTATCATTTGTTGAAAATATTTTCTCATTTTCTTTGTAATTTTTTTGACTCATGGATTATTTTGAAGTGTTTTTTAATTTCCAAAGAGTTGGTGATTTTTCCAGATAGCTTTTAAAAATTTAGTTTATTCCTGCTCTGATCAAATAATATACTTTGTATAATTTCAGTCTATATTTATTGAGATAAATAAATTTATTGATTCATAGCTCAGAACATGGTCTACCTTGATAAATGTTTCAGTAGGATATTTATTTTTCTATACAGTTGAATAGAATATTTATTCTTCTATTTAATAGAATATTTATTTTTCTGTTTTTGAGTGAAGTGTTTATAAATATCAGCTTTGTCAAGTTGATAGTGCTGTTCCTCAAGTCTTCAATATTTAATGATTTTGCTATTTGTCTTTTCAGTTACTGAAAAAATATTGTTGAAATATTTAATAATAATTTTTGATTTGTCCATATCTCCCTTAAGTTCCACGAACATTTGCTTTGTATATTTGAACGTCTGTTATTAGATATGTACATAGTGATGGATTGATTCCTGTATTATGATGAAATGTCCCTCTTAATTACTGGTAATATTTACTGTCCTGAATTCTACTTTGTCTGATACGCCACTCTGGCCTTCTTCAAATTATTTTTTATGGTATAGTCTTTTTCCATTCCTTTACATTTAATTTATCTGAGTATTTATACTTAAAATTGGTTTTCTGAAGATAGCATAGAGTTGGTTTTGTTTTTTTATTAAATCTAACAATTTTTTAATTTTTAGATCATTTATATTAAATGTAATTATTGCCATGTTTGGGGTTAAGTCTGCCATCTTGATAGTTGTTACCTATTTATCCCATCTGATTTTTTGGTTTTTGTTTTGTTTTCTCCCTCTTTTCCTGCCTTCTCCTAGATTAATTTTTTTTCATCCACTGCTTTCTGGTTCTTTCCATAGCATGCTAGAATTTTACTATAACACGCGTGTGCAGGTTAGTGTCAGGCTAACAATCTGAGTGGACACTTCCGCTGACTTCTGTAGAGTTGTCTATGTAGCTCCCTTCTCTCCAGTGAATTTTAGACCATCAGACTCCCAACCTGAGCTCTTTGTTTTCTGCCTCGCTGATTTTGGTCCTAGAAACTGACCCAGGGCAGTAAAAGAGAGTAATTGTGGGACTTATCTCATTTCCCCCTTCTTTCAGGGAACACTGACCTACCTTGCCTCTTGTCCAGTGTTTGAAAACATTTGTTTTGTATATATTGTGTGATTTTCTAGTTGTATATAGCAGGTGGCAATTTTAATAGCAGTTAATACTTCATGAGTGAGATCTTTCATGATGCTTCAGTTAGATATAGAAGCTGTCCACAGACATTTTCAGATCTCTTTTGTATGTGGGTGAATGATGTTAACTGTAGAAATGAATCCGTATGGTGGAAGAGTGGCCCCCTTCTTCCATTTCTAAACTTCATTCTCCAAACTTTAATCATTTCTCATGAAAGAATTTTTAGACTATGGGGTTGAATTTATAATTTTTCTTAGCTGGAGCTGTTTAAGGGAATAGAAAAAGATTTTCTGAAATCTTATTAATCTATTCTTCATTAGGTTGATTTTGCTGTCTTGAAGGGATTTTAATTTTATCTTCCTGCAAAATTTAGAGGGGACTTTAAAACCGTTTTTTTTCCATTTATAAAATATGGTTAAAAACATAAAAATGCTCATATGATCCTTCATGGGAACTGTAAACTACATACAATAAATTGGAAATGTGAAATGGGGCAAATTGACTAATTATCAAAATCACGCTTAGATATGAACAGCTTACGCTCCTCCTTGGCCTTGAAAATGAACCTGTGGCATGTTTTGTGAAGAAAGAGAAGGGGAAATCCAAATAGGAACAGGAAAATCACTGCTAGAGAAATCTAGAACAGACACAGGGGGTCTTGTCCCCTACTGTGATAGAGCAAGTGACACTCTCCCCAGAAGTCTGAAACCAACACCGTCGTACCCATAGGTGGGGTGGGAAGTTTACAAGCTTCTCGTGCTGTTGCAGCTCAACCTTTGGCGGACTTTGTGCAAATTTCTAGGTATTTCTTCTCTGACTTGGTAGAAGAAAGTCTCAAGAGAACTCATTTCTTGGAGTTCTTGCTGTGGTGCAACTTGCTCAGCAGTGTCACTAGTGACCTGGGATGCAGGTTCTATTCCTACCCCAGCACAGTGGGTCAAGGATCTGGCATTGCTATAGCTGTGGTGGTATGGGTCACCCTTGAGGCTCAAATCTGGTCTCTGGCCCAGGAACTCCATATGCCAAGAGAGAGAAAAAAAAGAGAATTCAATTCTCTCTTCTTTTCAGTGGGCAGAAATAAGGTTTCCCATGTGACAATGCAAGCCCAACATGTTGGAAGAGTGTTTTCTCTAGAAAAATAATCAACTGGTACTATCTGACTCCTGCATGGAAAGGTATAAATAGCCTTTTAAAAGCTCCTTCTGAAACTGCTTGCATTTTCTAAATCAAAAGTTTTACTTTTGCATGAGAAAAAAAAGATACCTTAAACAGGCTCATTTTGGAAAAGCTTTTCTGAAACTCCCTTTTCACACAATGGTTTCAAGGATGAAACCTAATGAATTTAGCATCAAGGGTATTTATTCAATTTTTTTCATACCGTACTATAAAAAAAGAGAGTAAACATGCTCATTTTCCCCCCTTTTGTTTGTACTAGGTGATAAAATCTTCTCATTTCTGCATCTCACAGAGATGCACTTAGATTGACCTCAGGCATTGCTATGTAAAGCTACACTGGTTTTCTTTCTAAAACCCTCTGTTTGGCTTTCTCTTTTGTCACTGGAGGACCAAAAAGTCCTATGAGCTGCTGCCAGAAGGTTGGTTGGTCACACTTCTTGGGGCCTCCAGTGAAAGTACCAGTCATTAAACATAGAAAGCTGACATGGTCAAATGCCTGGTCTCTTCAGTTTAACCGGTAAACGTATGACGTGAACTTCTACATGTCATGTGGTACTGCTTGAGGCCTGGAACACAAAGATGAATATTACAAAGATCCTACTCTTGTAGAACTTATTGTCTATCCTCATCATGTTCCGATTAATACTAACACAGTGGGTTATGTCCCAGGATACAGGTAGAGGGACCTGCAGGAGCAGAGGAGAGGTGTGGTCTCACAGAACAAGGAGATGCCCCAGGTCGCTCCAGGATATTCACGCAAATCATACTCACATGTGACATCACTGCAGTGGAGTGAAAGCTGTAAAATATCATCTACTTCTGTAGTCCTCCAGTGTAGGAACTGTGGTGTTTAGAGAAGGTTTGCAGCGATGAATTCTCTGGAGCACTGTAACTACAGAGTAAAAGAAAGACAAAATCACTTTCACAGGAGAGTCTCTGAAGAATGTTGGACCAGATCTCTGTCAACCAAGACTTTAAAAAGAACTGTAATCATATTCTTCTTTTAAAGTTAACAAACTGCTTCTCGTCATTTGACTGTAATACAAATATATTTAAACACTTCCCCTTGATGTTTGTATCACATATAGTCAATGATTTTACTTCTTCATCACATCACAACCAGTGATATCAAGTTATTTGTGAGAACAAACCACTTTCTTCTCATAAAAATGCCTGTAAGTTTTTACACAGTAATAAATTAAGCTTGAGCAGTTACATTTACAAGTGACCTTCCTAAAGGCTTGGGATCTATAGCAATTTGTCATTTTTCTAAAAAAGCAGCTGGAATCTCCTGTCCTGGGATTCCATGCATTCTTACTTCTGCAGGGCTGGTATGCTAGGAAAGGAGAGTGAGTCTAGCTGATCATCCTAAGTCTGAATATTGCTTTGTTTTTTCTCTGCTGGTTATAATATTCAAAGTAACTCTCTTTGGAGCAATTGAAATGTCATTTAAGTTTGTTTTTTAGATATAACTAACTTTATTGTATGGAAGAATTTATAAGCTGTGTTGTTGGGTATTAATTTGGAGTACACAAAGCCCTTGGGATTTAGCCCTCGCTAAATGTCAAGAGTCACTGTATATTCAGTACAATTTGGTTTCTTGGCATTGGGTAATTGTTTGAATTTCTAATTGTCTCCTTTTCAACTTTGGATCACCCACATTTAATGAAAAATTGGCATATAATCATATATGATAACTGATATTGTGTTAGTTTATGGTGTATAGCACAGTGATTCAGTTACACATTATTTATCTATCCATCCTTTTCCTTTATAGGTTATTACAAAATATTGAGTATAGTTCCCTATGCTGTACCGTAGGTCCTTGTTGTTTATCTCTTTTATATATAACAGTGTATATCTGCTGGTGCCAAACTCCTAATTTATCCCTCCCCTACTCCTTTCCACCTTGATAACCATAAGATTTTTTTTAATGTCTGTGAATCTGTTTCAGCTTTGTAAATAGGTTCATTTGTGTCATATTTTAGATTCCACACACAAGTGATATCATGTGATATTTGTCTTTCTCTGTCTGACTTACTTCCCTTAGTAGGATAATCTCTAGATCGATCCATGTTGCTGCAGATGGTGTCCCCCCCCCCCCCAATTTTAAGTTCCCTGAGGAATGTCTGCATCACATTGTACAAGTGGGAAATGGTGCTTGGAGAATGAGCAGTACACTTAAATCTCAGGCACCAAGGGTAGGCAAGCTTTTCAAGTGCTTATGAATGGAGCCCCAACTGGAAGCCATTCAAGCAAGATATCAAAATAGATGAGTCAATCCTTGGGAACCATCAACTGAAAAAGTTGGGTGATCTGGATGATCTTGTAGATTAGTCTAGAAATTTATGAGGTTGGTGAATATGGTCCCCAGTTTTTCTCAGGCCTGGCATTGTTATTAAAAATTATACTAGTCATCCAGTAGGCACTTAAGCAAAGTTTTCTATGAGGGCAGTTTCTGTTGCTAATGCAAGCATTTCCCATTATTTCAATTCTTTGGTGTTCTTTCAGTTTCAGGAGGACATCTATTAGGTTTCAGATGATGGGTCAGGACTTTATTATTTCTGAAATAATAATTACAACAACAAAAAGAATTGATGATAGGGCAGAAGAGGTTTTTCTAGAGGGTGCTTTGTTGCTGTGCATACATAACAATGTCTAAACATCTAGAATGACCCGTACGTGTGGCATTCTTCCTCTTCAAAGTGTCTACAAGGTCGATTGGAAACAGCTCGCTCCTACATGTAAATTTTGACATTCCCACAGATGCTCAGCTGCCCTATGGTGTTGCATTATGGAAATTGAATGTGCCGGCCACCAGTCCCTTGCATCTCCCCAGAGTTAATGCCTTTAGTAGGAGCTGTTTTGCTATTAGAGATGGCACTAAGTGATAGGACCAGTCTTCGCACACCAATGTCTAATCTATCTTGCAGTTAAGCTTATAGCAACAAGATGGTACTGCCTAGCCAGATATGCTAAATGCCTTGCATTGGTGCTGTTACAGTTCTACTCTAAATAAAGCAATCAATCAATATTTCTTCTCTGCTTACATTCCAATCTTCAGAACTGCTTGTTACGCTAGCTAGATGGATTTACTTAGGGCAGTGAAAGACATTCAGCAAGTCCATCCAATTTCTTGATTTATTTGCTATTGATGCATAAAATAAGCTTGTCTGTGAAATAGCCAGGTTGAAATTGCTGTTCTCATGCATTTTCATTGTTATTATTTGGCTAGACTGACTCTTGAGGGTCAAATTAAAACTCATTCATCCAGAGCTACATGAGTGACAATAGATAGGTTTTTAAGTTAAAATCAGTACTAGTACTATATTTGAATAAAACCTTTGAAGAATCATAGATAGTATGTGGGTTTCCCAAATATTCTAAAAGCTAAGGAGAAAGAACATTCACATGAGCTGTTCCTCTTAGAAACTTGCTTAGAATTTAACATCTAGATTTTATTGTTACTAAAAATGTAGAGGAATAAGCCACAAACCTAAGGACTCAGCAGCATATGTGGAATTTTCTAGCACTAATGATAATAACAGTGGTATTTATATTTTGTATTGCCTTTCAGTTGACAAAATATTTTCATAGGTATTATGTTTTCTGATATCATATCTCCAGATATTAAAAAAGACTTATTGACTTGTTTGATGGCTGGATAATTAAAAAATAAATAAATTAGAGATAGTTATTATTCAGAAACATTTAAAGTCCTATGTGCCTTTCCAATCTTTAATAATGCAAAATCCTTTAAAAAATCACAGATGTCTTTTTTATAGAAATTATTTTTGCAAAATATCAAGTTAAAATTTTTTTTTCAACAGAAACAATATTTAGTCCATTAAGTGACTATAGTCACCTAAGTAATAATACCAAATAATACATTGATATTACTTCCAAAATATATACTTTAAAATTTTGACTTTAGTACTTAAAAATGTATTTCCTGTTGTATAGCATTAGAAATAATTCTAGTTTAAAGGCCTTCATTGTATGGATGAGAAAATTAAAACATGCAAAGTTAAGTGACTTGCTCAAGCTCATACATTTAGTGTCAGTTGACGTTAGAAAATTCTTTTTATTACTCTTGGTCTACTCTTTGTTTTCTAACAGTAAATCTCTTAAAATAATAGTGCCATCATTTTTGAATGGGATTTTATAGTTCTCAGGAAGACTTAAAAGGTAAAGCATTCTGTGCCCAGTATTCCATGTGAATCATTGCTTCCTTTCTCCAACGGTGATTCTTGTTTCCTTCTCTTCTTTTCCCCTCCTCTTCCCTTTATAGTCTTTTGCATCACTGAACAACTTGTCATGCTGTTTATTTAGTTACAAATTCCTTGAATAGAGGAAAAAAATATTTAGGGGAGTCAGCTGAATTAAGCTTTGTATAATTAAAAAAAAACTAGTACAGAACTTAAGACTTTCCTAGTAACTCTGTTGTTAAATGTGATTTTATTATGGGCTACCTCCTAAAATCTTTCAAACCTGGTTTCCCCAAGTTTGCCTGTGTCCTTCACATATGCCACCTAGGACCATAGTGGCAACCCAGGTTGCTGTAGCGACAATGCCAGATCCTTAACCCACTGTGCCATAAGGGAACTCCAGTACCGAAATTTTAAAATTGAGAGAGAACAGGGCTGTCATTAGAAGTAAACTGAAGCCTTGGGCAATGAGTTTTGGTGGTCTCTGGTTGGGAGCCAAATGGAAGATTGTATCCTTGACTTTAAGAAAACTGAGTGGACGCTAAGAAGCTTAAGCCTACTTGCAAATGGCAGTTAGAGATGTGGTCTGCTTTTTCTTACTGTTAGGCATGCATAGGCTGAAAGTTTTTGTCCAAGGTGAAATAATGATTAGGCAATTAAATAATCATTTGATTATATAGAAAACCCTTCTCCATCTCAATGTGCTGACCAATGCACCTTAGTTATTATCCGCAGGAATCAAATGAAGGTCACTGAGTAGTGAGGTAGATAGAATTCAAATACGGCAGCCATTGCAGTAATTTCTTCCCTCAGAAAGGTGCCATTTCTAAGGCTACTAGACAGAAGAGACAGGTGACAAGGATAGCCAGTAGGGTCCATAAGACTGGCTCTTCTTGGAAGGGTTACTTGTCATTTCTTCCATTTAATCTAAATATTCTTCCTGTATCTCCAAATACCGTTTCTTTGCTAGGTCTGAATCACCCTTAAAAGCATATTTTCTTGTACTGTTTTATATTTTCTAGGGGAAAAAATAATGCTGTTTACATATTTATTTAAGGATTTTGGATACTATTATTTTAAAATCTAGAACAATTTTCTCTTTTTATTTAAAAGTTTTGATCAGGACCTTGAACCATTCTACATTTTCCATTTGCTTTGGCAATAAAATTAAGTCTCAAGTGAAAGAACCTACAGCGTATCTATTTGTCAATGTAACGTGCCAAGTAGCACACTTTAAAATTTTAAGCATATACATTTTTAAAAGATTTCCCTATAAATAGCTAATGGGGAAAATCTTAATGTATGAAAGCTCTGAGTCATCTGTCTCACCCACTGCTACTGTCACAAAAGAGGGAACAGAATTTGTCATCAGAGTTCAGCTCAAGGGGCATTTTCTTCGTGAATTTGAACATGGCTGTAGGTGTGTTGCAAACATGGTCTAGATGCTTTAAGTGGCTTGTATCTAAGGAACATGATTCCTTTGTTACAATTTGGAAATAATACTTAAGTAATCAAAATAATAAATCTTGTCAGTGGGGCTTATTACTGAAGAATTTTGAGAACTCTGGATGCATCGTTTTTGGTCAAACCATGTAATGCTGTCTTTCTACAAGTGGGCACGAGTAGGATGGACCAAGATACAGGTCATGCTGCTGTCACCTGGTGGTCAGCGAAAAACTCTCTGAGATGAAACTGAAATGAGCTTGAACAACCACACATGACTGTAAAAGTCCAGTGTCTTCATCAAGATTTCTGTGACTCTAGTGGGAGGGGGTTCGAGGGTGCGGGTGGGAGGGGCCCATATTTTTGTGGGCATCTTTGGGTCTATTTGCCTTTGCTGAACTGTTGTTTCTCATCTTTTATCTCGTGACTCTTCCTACATCTCAGCCCTCGTGTTGACACAGAGGGAACATGGGTCCTTTTCCATGGTTCTTCTTCAGCTCTAGCGCAACATCAATGCAGATAGTCACATAGTGGGAACTTTTACTAATGGTTGGTGGTTTATCTTGGTGGGACTCTTCATCCCACTGTAATAGTAAATAACATACTATTGTGTTTATTGTATAGTCCTTATCTTTTACTAACCCAAAGTATTTTCTTCAGTTTAGTTTTTTTGTTTTTTGCCTTTTTTTTTTTTTGCTTTTTAGGGCTGCACTCACGGCATATGGAGGTTCCCAGGCTAGGGGTCGAATTGGAACTACAGCTGCCAGCCTATGCCACAGCCACAGCAACACCAGATCCTAGCCGTGTCTGCGACCTACACCACAGCTCACGGCAACACCGGATCATTAACTTGCTGAGCAAGATCAGGGCTCAAACCCACAGTCT
Organism: Catagonus wagneri; assembly: GCA_004024745.2. Taxonomy (NCBI): domain Eukaryota; kingdom Metazoa; phylum Chordata; class Mammalia; order Artiodactyla; family Tayassuidae; genus Catagonus; species Catagonus wagneri. The sequence goes on along the minus strand of PVHT020000077.1, from coordinate 4,845,774 downwards.
CATGGTTTCTAGTTGAATTTGTTAACCACTGCACCAGGACCGTGAACTCCTCTTCAGTTTAGTTTTACAGAAACTTAAAACTAACCCATGCATCTGTTAAATTTTTTAGAGTGCATGGAAGCGTAGACAGTGAAAAATATTCTTATACTAGATTTCTAGTTACCCTTGTCAGGACTAACTAGTGTTAATGATTTTTATAGTCTTCTATAACTTTTTCATACATATACATCTTCTGTATGTATCTCAGTCCCTTTTCATAAACACAATAGTATGTCTCTTTTTTTCATCCTTTTTCTTTCAACCTACCTATGCCATTGAATTTGAAGTAAATTTCTTGTAAATAGCATGTAGTTGGATCATTTAAAAAAAAAAATCCAGTCTGGCAATTTCTGCCTTGAAGTTGGCATATTTAAACCATGTACCCTTGATGTAATTCCTGATATGTTAGAGCTTAAGTCTAACAGTTTATTATTTGTTTTCTGCTTATTTCCTCTGATTCTTGTTCTTCTGGTTTTTATCCCCCTTGCCTTCCTTGGGTTACTTGAACATGTTTTAAAGATTCCACTTGATGTAATTTTAATATTTTTGAATATTTTGCTTTGTATCTTTTTCTTAGTGGCTGCTGTGGGCATTACAATACGCATATGTGCTTTGTCACTGACTGTGGGTATCCACACTTTGCCACTTCAAGTGAAATGTGGACATCTCACTACCCTTTACTTTTTACCTTCCCCACTTCAAATATCTTGTCTTAGGTATTAGGTAGTGTTATAATTTTAATTTCAATCATAGCACATATTTTAGAAAACTCATGAGGTGAAAGCCAGTCTATTGTACCACTTTTCTCCTGCCTTTTTTTTTTTCTTTCTTCTTCATGGTATGGATGCCTTCTTTTTCATTTCATTTCCCTTTGAAGAACTCCCTTTGCTCATTCTTTAAGACAGGCCACAGGACTTCAGCAGGTCCTTGCTGGTGCTCCTTGAGGAAGTGGCAAGACTATCACTAGGCAGGTCACCTGTAGGTGAGAAAATAAAGTCTCTGGCTGTGGGGACAGAGAGGGCTTCCTGGGTGGGTGCGTGTGGCAGGACCCACTTCGTGGGTGTCCAGGGCCTCACCAGGTGGTGTCTCTGAGTGGAGGGGGAGACCCCAGACCCCTCTGGGAAGGAGAGGTTACCCCTGGTAACCTGTTCTCACTGAATCCATCCCCCACGGACTACCTGACACCTTCTATTCTTAGTTTGGGGGGTTGGGAAATGCTGGCCTGGGTCACCGTCTTTGGGCAGGAGGTTGTAAGATGCTGGACATAATATTTCTCTGATCCTGGGCTCCGTAAGCAGTTTGCCTTCCTCTTGCCGCCTCTGAGTTTTCGATTTGGCCCTGCATGATTTCCAGTGTTTGTGATTCTACCCAGTAGGGAGAAGGCAGGAGAGATGAGTCTATACCAGTTATTCTGTTTGGACAGAAGTCTCTCTTGATAGTTCTTTAAAGTTAGATTGCTAGATATCGCATAGCCACCACTGACCAAGGACTTTCCCTCTGGCCATGCTGTCCCATGTCATACCCGGATTCTGGCCTTCCTTATTCCATCCCTATTCTGCTCCCATCCTCACCTAGGTTTTCTGGCAAATCATAAATTCACACTTAATTATGCAGAGAACTCTGCTCTCTCCAGCCCCAAACCTCGAACTCTGCTGTAAGTCCCTTTTTCTGTCCCAAACCCATCAATGGGCTCAGTTGAACAAAAGAGCCTTCTGCTCTCTTGGACAGCTCAAAGGTAAGCAGAGACCCAGGGCAAGGGGTCTTCCCCTTCACAGCAGCCTTTGCCTTTGAAGACATTCACTATTTTAAATAGCATCTTCTATCACTCCATGTGTTAACACTTACGTAGATGGAGCATATTTGCTCCACCTTTTGACCAAAGCCTGTGGTCTCCTTAAAGGCTGAGATTATATCTGGAGCAGCAAGCAGAGTGCCAAGCACAGAGAGGATCTGTAATAAATGTGCGCTAAGTGTAGGAATAAAAGGCAGGCTGTTAAAGTCTTTCTTCCACTGTGTGAATAGGTTCAGCATGACAATAATAGGTCTGGAGGGACTCTGAAATGTCAATTAGTTCATCTTTCTGCTTCTGTCCAAGAACACATACCAGGTAACTAGGTAGCTAGTCTGATTTTAAGTACTTTAAAAGAAAAGAAAATTACAGTTTCCTTTAGTAATCCATTGCACTGTTTAACAACTCTTGTTGTCAGCAAAAATTTCTTTACATCCAGCCTAGGTCTCCCACACTGCTTTCTGAACCTTTAGCAGGTAAAAATGTGCAGTCAGGATTTGAGAGGTCTTTTTTCCTTTAATTACTCTGGAGCAAGTATTTACAAGCGAAATGCTTGTTTTCCGTGAATCATTTCTCAGGCTCTTCTTCATCAAAAGGTGTGTGCTCTTACCTGTCCTTGTCAGTTAGCTCTGAACTACCAGTTCCTTAGGGTGGTATATTGATTTTATTAATGGTTCCAATTTGTACCATCTTCTTTGGTTGTGCCTTCCACATGCTGGTTCCGGGCTTAACCACATAACTTGATATGGCCAGTGGGATGACAGCAAACCAGATGTGAGCAAAGACCTGAAAAGATGTCTGTATAGCTTCTTTTCTTGTACTTCATGGTGACAACACGCCCAAGCTAACCTGCTGGAGAGAAAAGCCAACCACTTGGAGAAGAGCTGAGCCTTCTGAGATGAGACCCTCCAAGACCAGCCAGCCCCAGCCCAAACCCCAGCTGATCACAGACATATGAGAAAGCTCAGCCAGGGTCAGTTGAGCCTGGCTTACGTCATCAGAAATAACTGTACAGCGGCCCACATACTCATGGTATGTAAGAGTGGATATTGTTTTAAACTAAAACCCCTTTTATTATGGCCTTGCCTGTGGCATGCAGAAATTTCTGGGCCAGGGATCAAACTGGAGCCACAGCAGTGACAACAAGCCACAGTGGTGACAATGCCAAATCTTTAGCTTCTAGGCCACTAGGAACTCCCTAAACCCTTCATTTTTTAGGTAGTTTGTTTGCCACAAAATCCCGTACTCTCCCTGGGAGGAACCTCCCAGCTGTGGTAGAGCTTGACTTCACAATGTGTTCTGCTTGTTTCCTGTGGAGCATGTATGCTTCTTTCACTGCTATTGTCTTCTTTCCTTCCTGCCTGTGCATTTCCTCATTGCATTGCTCTGAGAGATCAGCCTGCACTGATCACCTTAAACTGCTAGCTTCTGATCCTCAGCTCTTTGTTGACCAGAATTCTGGTCTTTTACCTCTGCCCTTGTTGGGTAGATACCAACAGGTCTCCCCTTGTGGCACTTGATGCAGTTTCCTTGCTTTATCTTTGCAGTCTTCCTAGAGCACTACCCTTTCCAACAGTACTGACATATTATCATGGGATTTATTCTGATTGATAACTAAAAATATTTCAGGGTAATAATGCCTCCAGGGTAATAAAAACTCCAGGGAGTTAACTAAGCCCGTTTGAACATCATGCTAATGAGCTGACATCTGTGGGCTTAGCTTCCATATAGGTCACTATATTTACATAAAAGGAATAATGACTTTTATTTAGATGATATTCTTAAACAGATCAAGAGTTGCATGAATAATACCAGATTACATGGGATTCTAAGCCAAGGAGTATGGGTAGCCCAGGGCCAGTGATACCAGTGTTGACACTCATGAACAAATACACATTTTGGTGTTTATGAGGCAGGGACAAATCTTTTTATGAAGATAATATAAGAATATGCATGTTACTTGTGAAGAAAAACCAAGAACTGATCTGTGTAGAACTGCAATCAGGAAGAGTCTATTGGGCATAACTGTGGCTCATAAAATAATCAAGAGAATAATTTTTGGAGTTATTTTGTATAGGACTATTATCGAAAATACTAAATATTTCTAAGTGATAACAATTCCTTTGGTGAATCCTCCTAGATTTTACTGTTAAGATGACTGATTACCAAATAGATCAAATGTTGAGTAAACTCAGGTCTCTGCTAAGAGGTGGAATCTAATGTGACACAAGTGAACCTATCTACAAAACAGAAACAGGCTAATGGACACAGACTTGTGGTTACCAAGGGGGATGGGGGAGGGAGTGGGATGGACTGGGAGTTTGGGCTTGGTAAGTACAAACTATTACATTTAGAATGGATAAGCAATGAGGTCCTATTGCATAACACAGGGAACTACACCCAGTCTCTTGGGATAGAACATGATGGAAGGTAGCATGAGAAAAAGAATGTATATGTGTGTGACTGGGCCACTATGCTGTACAGCAAAAATTGACCCGACACTGCAAATCACCTATACTGTAATAAAAATAAAATGAAATTTAAAAAGTTCCAGCTAAATAGGGAGATATACTTGAGGTACAGAGAGAGGACTGGGTTTTAAAAAAAGAGATGTGCCAATTTTGGTGTATTACCATTTGTCTCCGTGATGCCAGGATTACAGTATCTGTAGAGTTTTTCTTCCATTGAAGAATGGAGACAAGGAAAGGCAATGGGTAACAGGTGTGGATAATTGTAGTACTGCACATTCAGTGAGGCAAAAAATGGGCTCACTGGCCAGAGCAGAACATTCTCAAGGTTTCTTTTCTGCCACGTTTATTTCCGTGTTTACTACCCTGACTCTGGCTCAGCAGAGATATGCACAGAAAAAAAAATGAATACGCTAAGCTTGTTTAGAAAGATTTTTCTATAAAAACTATTATCAAAGGATAGTCTCCAAGGCATAAAACTAATAACTCCAAGAAATAAAAAAAAAGGAGAGTGTTTTTTTATAAAGTGAATTTTTAGGTTGTCCTAGTGCTAAATTATACCAACTTTAAATATATTTATGTTTTTGCTCAGCAGCCTCTGTATCCTTATCATGTTAATTTCCCAGTTGTTTCAGAACAAGTCATTATATTCCTATAGCTCCATCTCACATACCTCTCTAGAAATGACGCTGCACTGCCCACGATGATTAGAAGATTAACCTGTCTGGCGTGGATCTCTTCCATGATATGTTGACATAAACGTGTTTTCTCCATCCTGTTCCCAAGACCCTTAATTTTACTAGTCCCTCTTAATCTTCTTTCATACAGTCTTCTCGCTGTCCCTGCCAACACTTCATCTTTTAAGTTTAACCCTGTCTAATGATAGACTCTAATAAAGCTACCTGCTCAAGATAAAATAATGGGCAGTAATTTGTGAAATTCAATGGGCTTTTGTCAATGCTCATACTTCTTGAGCTTCTTTGTATATTTCATGCCATTTCTTGCCGTTGGGCACCTCTGTCCCTCTTTCAAGCCAATCTCTTGTCTTTGGCTCCTGTTCTAATACATTCAACTCTGACCACTCCTTTTATAGACCTTTCATGGCTCTTCTCTCTCCTTCCAACCCCAAGTATAAAATTTTTCTGAGGTTAAGTCCCTGACTCTGTCTTTCATTACAGTTTCTTCCATAACAATTCGTTAGGCCCTCAATGTCTCCTACCCATTCAACCCCAGTACCATAGGGTTCCATCTGTTATAATGTCCTACCACCCACAGGACGTGCGCTTTGATATTCAGGCAGGTCACACTGACCTTGACAACAAAATAAATCTTTTTTTTTTATCTCCTGATTATTTAACTTGATGTGTCACAGCCAAAATCATTTTGTCTACAACTGTGACAATTTAAGACCCATAAATTATGTTTATTTTTTAATTTAAACAGGGAAATCAAGCCTTGAAACTGCCAAATTCAAAGGTCTATGAGTCTTCTCTCTACTGTAGTGGATGAGTTTTCTGTTTCCGGATATGCTCACATCTATTCCAACTTCTATTTCTTATCAGTCGGTTAGGAAAATAACTCTGACTTTACTGTCTCTCAACACAGCAGAAGAATGTCAGAGAGTTCTGTAAGGAAGGCACAAATGTAAATGAATTTTATTCAAGTTCTGAATTTTGAGCAAGCTGAAGAACTTCTCTTAAGTGGTCATATTTGGTATTTCCACTCAGGCTTTTGTGCGTAATTGTCTCCTTTCTTTTTGTTCTGTGTTGTTCAGCGTATAGCCTCCGGTGATGAATGTGCCCTGGAGAGGAGCAAGGAGGCTCATAGTGGTCCTGTGTGGTGCTTGGTACTGGTGCTCAGAGGAGGCAGGGCGACCACAGTGCCCCAGGAGGCAAATCAGCAGTGCTGACCAAGTGGTACAGAGCTTCTCCAAGTCTTCCTTCCCCACGTGCCTTGTCATACTTTAGAGGCTTTTCCTCAAGTTCAAGGCTAAGTGGACAAATGATGTCCACAGATGAACTTCTAACAGCTTTGTTCTTCCAATAGATCTCAGCTACTCCCTATTGTGCCAGTCATTCTTATTACAGAGCTTTATATGGTGCTGCTGATTATTTCTGAATTATGGTTTTCTCTGGATATAAGCCCAGGAATGGGATTGCTGGATAATATGATAGTGCTATATCTAGTTTTTTTAAGGAACCTCCATACTGTTCTCCATAGTGGTTGCACCAACTTGCATTCCCACCAACAGTGTAGGAGTGTTCCCTTTTCTTCACACCCTCTATGGCATTTATTGTTTGTAGACTTTTGGATGATGGCCATTCTGACTGGTGTGAGGTGATATCTCATTGTAGTTTTGATTTGCATTTCTCCAATAATTAGTGACGTTGAGTGTCTTTTCATATATTTTTTTTTTTTGGCCTTCTATATGTTTTCTTTGGGGAAATATATGTTTAGATCTTCTGACCATTTTTTAATTGGGTTGTTTATTTTTTTGGTATAAAATCGTATAGGATGTTTGTATATTTTAGAGATTAATCCTATGTCGGTTTCTTCATTTGCAATGATTTTATCCTATTCTGTGGATTGTCTTTTCAGTTTGTCTGTGGTTTCCTTTACTATGCAAAAGCTTTTAAGTTTAACTAGGTCCCACTTGTTTATTTTTGTTTTTATTTTCAGGAGGTGGTTAAAAAAATTGCTGTGATTTATATCAAAGAGTATTCTGCTGCATTTTCCTCTAAGAGTTTTATAGTATCTGGTCTTATATTTAGGTCTTTAATCATTTTGAGTTTATTTTTGTGTATGGTGTTAGGGAATGTTCTAATTTCATTCTTTTATATGTAGTTCTCCAGTTTTGCCAGCACCACTTGTTGACGAGACTATCTTTTATCCACTATATATTCTTGCCTCTAATTGACCATAGGTGCATGGGTTTATTTCTCAGCTTTCTATGCTGTTCCCTTGATCTATATTTCTATTTTTGTGTCAGTACCATTCTGTTTTGAAGACTGTAACTTTGTAGTAAATTCTGAAGTTAGGAAGCCTGTTTCCTCCAGCTCCATTTTTATATCAATGAGAATCTATTTCTAATTCCTGATTGACTAACCAGCAAGTCAGTTCTGAGTATGTTTTCTCTTTCTCTTGTTCTCTCTCTCTGTTGTCTCTCAATCACACACACACACACACACACACACACACAGCTCATGGGCATATAAAAGTCCAGTTTTTTGGTCCCCCAATAGAAAGCTGGTTAAACATTTGTCTTAGGTACCCTTTATTTGACACAGTTATTTTAGGAGCCCAGATGTCAAGAATAGAAATGGTTCTAATAAAATTCTATTACTAGATTAACTGGTTTAGGAAAATTGTTTCCCAATAAGCAGTTATTCTTGCAATGATATCTTAGCTCGGAATAGAAGTATTTGATCAGACTCATAACTACAACTCAATACAGTTAAGTGAAACCCAAAGATAAGTCTTGGGATGGGCTTGTTTACATAGAGGGGGTAAAACTTTACTGATAATGACTATTTAGCATATCTGTGTTTGTCTACAGTTGTAAGAGGAACAGCTTAGATGGAACTCAAAGTACTAATGTTATCCTGGACTTGCTCGCCACCCCGCAGTGTGGGGATTTTTCATTGACTTGGAGACTCAGCTGGAGTGAGGTCTCTTCTCTGTGGGAGGAGTGAAAGATAACTCACAGTGTTCAGGCCCAGAAGTCTTTTGGGAGAGATGTCTGTACTGATTGTAGATGCTAACATCAGAAAGGAAGTGACACTTCCATCACTAAGGATTGACTGGTTTCCTAATGCCATTTCAGAGACCTTGGTTAGAAGTCAAGGAAGTTCTTGAAAATAAGTGAAACATTTAATCAGAACCTGTGGATGCTATATAGAAATTCTTTTAATTTGACTGTTACATTTATTCCTTAATTACTTATTGATACATTTATTCAATAAATAATTATTAAGGGTCTATAATCTGTTAGGTACTATTCTTTGTAATAAATTTACAGAAGTGATCAAAATGGACGAAGATCTTGCCATCTGTGGCTTAATAAAGAAAGCTGTTGGAGGTATGAAATGATTTAGCTTATAGCTTAAGAATATCCCTCTGGCTGTTCTGCTGAAAATAGATTGCATTTATTAAGTATGATAGGCTGGTAAGCTCCCCAAGACATCAATATGAGTCCTTCTCCATGTTCATCTAGGCTTATGAGTATAGATTCTCAGACCCTTAAGAGTCTAGGACAACTCACTCATGAAAGCTCTTTTGATTTAACATCTCCTATTAAAGATAAAGAGAAAGAAATTCTTCTCCAGAGAGCATTACCTAAATCTTATTTTGGGTGGTAGACTCCTTGTCATGTAGAGTAGCTTTGGGTTGAATGTCTGGTGTCTATAAATATATATATATAAAATCTTCCTTAAAGTTATGGTAGCTGTTGAATGTCTCCTGAAACTTTCTATCAGACTTTTATTGCACATTCAGGTCTTGCTCTCTCAAGATTTTAACTTGCGTGAAAAATGGATTTGGAGATTAAGCAAAAAGAAGCTGACATTTGTTGATAGCATGTTATGTGCCAGACACTTTATGTAATCCTTTCATTTAATCCTCATGTCAACAATGTTCAGTGCAGTGGATATTATTATTCCCAATTTGCAAATGTGGAAAATGAGCTCAAAGTGGTGAAGTATTTTCTCATGCCCCCCAGTTTGGTAGTGGCAGGAGTAGGGTTGGGAAACCCACGCTGTCTTCTTCTGACAGCACTGTACTACATCACCAAAGACTATCATGTCAACAAAGACCACTGCTGTATAGCGTGGGCACCACTATTTGGCTATTCCTCTTATTAAACCATTTCAAATTAATTAAATGCATAGATTTAAGACTCTTGTAACCCTAACAATTCTGATATTCAGCACGATGCAGACAACCTCCACCCTGAATCATTTGCTATCCAACACTCCTAAAGAAGACTGGCTGGCACAGTTGATATTTGATAGGGCAAATAGAAAGTGGCCATTACAATGGTCATTATCAAAAGAAAAGAGTCACATATTTCCAAGGATATGGAGAAATTGAAACTCTTATGCTCTGTTGTTAGGAATATAAAATGTTGCAGCCATTATGGAAAACAGTCCAGAGGCTCCTCAAAAAATTAAAAATAGAACTACCCTGTGATCTAGCAATCCCACTTCTGGGTATATATTCAAAAGAAATCAAAGCAGGATTTGAAAGTGATATTTTCATAATCATGTTCACTGCAGTGCTGTTCATAATAGCCAAGTGGAAGAAGCAACTCAGATGTCCATTGGTGGATAAATGGATTAAAGAAATGTGGTATATACATATAATGGAATATTATTGAATCTTAAAAAAGGAGTTCCCATCGTGGCTCAGTGGTACCAAATCTGACTAGTTTCCATGAGGACACAGGTTGGATCCCTGGCCTTGCTCAGTGGGTTAAAGATTGGGCATTGCTCTGAGCTGTGTTATAGGTTGCAGAGGCTGCTCAGATCTGGCGTTGCCATGGATGTGGTGGAGGGCAGTGGCTACGGCTCTGACTCAGCCCCTAGCCTGGGAACCTCCATATGCCACTGGTGAGGCGCTAAAAAGACAAAAAAGAAGGAGAAGGAGAAGAAGAAGAAAAGAAGGAGATCCTGTTAACGTGCTACAGCACAGATGAACCTTGAAGACAATATGCTAAATGAAACAACCCAGTCACAAAAAGACAAATACTGTATTATTCCACTCATATGAAGAATCTAAACTAGTGAAAAGCATAGAAACAGGAAGTTGAAAGGTGATTGCCAAAGGTTGGGAGCAGCAAGGGGAGAGGATTAGTATTTAATCAGTAGAATGTTTCAGTTTTGCAGGTTTAAAGAATTCTAGAGATCGGTTGTACAACAGTGTGAAAATACAACAGTACACTTAAAATAGTGAAGAAGCTAAATTTACCATTATGTGTGTATTTTTAGCCACAAAACAAAGGAAAGAAGTCATCTACTGATCAGAATGTAATCGCCATTGCAATTTGAAACTCTAAGGCAGAACTAACAATGTGTTGTTCCCTATCTCAGTTTAGAACAGGCTCTTGGATAAACAATAGTTGCTTCTTTTCAGAGATACAAAACATCTCTATTAATTCTTCTCTTGTATGGCCTATGTTTTAAATAATTGATATTTAAGGATATGTCTGAATTCACTCTTTTTAGCATAATATGGATTTCTTGTGGAATTGGTGGTATTTTAATGTGCAAAAATTTTTAAAAAGTACTAATTTAAAAAAAGAAGTGGTCACTGTAGTTGTTTTTTTTTCTCTATATTCTCTTAGATCTACCCTTGTGTCAAGTTAGGTCGCCGAAATGTTACTTGCCTGGAACACGTTAATGTTCAACTTTCTGTAGAAATGATTTCACAGATTTCTGAAACAGCAACATGTTTTTACCTTTATCCAGGGTTAAGCTAAGAAATGGCTTTTATGACGAGAACTTCTCCATGATTTATAAAATTGCAGTTATACACAATGTTTATTTTAAAATCCTAATGTTCTTTATAAAAACACACTTGCATCTGACCCCCCTGGCTTTTCTGAATTTGGGTATCTGTTTACTTTTCTTTACAGTATTTTTCTTCATTTATTATAAAATGGGAATGCTGTCGCTTATTCTGTTTTCTTTTTCTTTATCTTCAAGGAAGCTCAGAGCATATGTTTTATACAATTTAGAAATTATTTAGCTCCAGATTTCTGGTGTAATTAGCACCATCATCACTACTAAACATTACATTTTTCGCTTTGTATTTTATTGTGAACTGTGACCTTATTATGTATTTAACCAAATGAAATTTCTGGACTGTGAGCCTTATTCAAACCATGGCTGAGTCTCCAAACTTGTCATTGGAAGGCTTTTCACTCATGTGTAGTTGCCCATTAAAGCGTTTCTCAAATGTAAAAACTGTCCTTAAATGCAGAAAGAATGAATGAGAACGGAAGGGATTTGGGAGTGTATCTCAAATAGTCCACAATAAGCATAATATTCCTTTGTAGCTCCATGTTTTATCTCCTCCATAACACGTCTGCATTTTTAAAGATAAAAGGATAATTTTTAATTCACTTACTAGTCAAAGAACTTAAGTTCTCTTCCTCAAATCTTTGAATAAGATTAAGACTCAAGGTAGATGTACTGTCTTTTTTCCTGTGACTTTGAAACTCCTAACACTAAATGTGATACAAGAGATAAATTTAGAACTGAAAGTCCATATAACCTTTCCCAGTCCTTCCTTTTCCACATAACAAGAGTTAGGTACAGAAAACTTTAACCAAGATCACCCAGAATAAGATTTGTTTCTGGTCTCCTCTATCAGGGGACTGTCGGTTACACTCCTTGCCTCATCCTTTGGTCCTGTCTCCTAATGAATCCCACAAGGAGGCTGGGTCAGACGATCTTAGGGTTTTTTTCAGCTCTACTATTTTGTTTTTGTGTTTCTGAAACCATGACCATCTTGGGCTTCGATACTATAAGCAGAATTAAGAAATAATGGAAGGCAGTGGCTACTCTGATGATGTCCAAAAGTATTCAATCTAAACACATGGTTCACATGTGGCTATTTTACAAGATGCAGCAATGTTCCCGGAGCACACTGTAAACAAATGTACATGAAAGTTTACATTTTCGTTTCCACTTTCTATTTCCATTTCAGAATGTATGTGTCACAGCCAAAGGCACTGATGGGGGATACAATTCGTGTATACCAGTACCTGGAAATACATCCAGGTCTTTGAGCCACTGTCCTTCAGGCAGTGCTGTCCAATAGAACTTTCTGTGGTGATGAGAATGCTCTTTATGGCTTTTGCAGCATGGCAGCCATCAGCCTCGTGTGGCTGTTGAGGAACTGAATTTTGAGTCTTATTTTACTTTAAATTAATTAAAATTTAAATGGCACATGTGGCTAATGATGACTCATCTGTGATGGCACAGTCTCAGAGTTTTATCATAGAAGAGAGAAAAGCCTGAGGAACGAGGAGATCAACTTTCCAAACACAGATGCAAAGAAGATTTAGGCAGGTGATTTTCTTTTATTGCAGTATTTCCAGAAATATAAAGTTAATCACTGTTAATCATATTAAAAATATCCCAGAAGAGAAAGAATCTTTATCTTTTTCTTAAAAAAAAAAAAAAGACAGTTATGTGACTGTTGTAAAATTAACTTCCCTAAAAAGGAAAAAAAAAAGGGAACACTAATGCCATCTTGTGGATTCTGGTCGCTGGCACATGTTGAGATTCTGGGAATGTGTGCACATTGAGGAATTGAGTTAGGAAGGTAAGGCAGTGTTCACAATAGCCTTTTAGTTGCATTTTTGAAAGTGGTAGTATGAATTATAACCTGGAGTCTCAAAGAATATCTACACGACAAAAATCAGTTTTAGAAAAACAATCATTTAGCCTTAAATGAATGATAGAGTTTGGATAGCTATCTGAATTCAGTAATAGTGAGTTTTGGAAAAAAAGTAATAGTTGGCTCTAGTTTTGTTTCATTTTTGCAGTAAACCGTTTAAAAAAAATCAGGTGCCCTCCTTTACCTCTTTAAATATCATTGAAAAGGAGATTCTGTACCATATTTAGAAGTTTTCGAGATTCTTGAATTAAAATGAACTACACCTTTCTCTGTACATTTCTACTTTAAATTTCTAAAGATGTTTCTGATTGTGATCCACGATCCATTTTATGACACACACACAGCCCTGAAGTCATTCATTTTCCTTTCTCTCATCCATAGTCCTCCCATTAAAAAAATTATAAGACGCTTTATGGAAGGAATTCTACCCTTGGTAACATGGTGCTGGTCAAATATTACTTATAATTTACATTTGTTAATTGATTTATCCTCTGGATCTCCGACTAAGGTTCTCACAGATTCTCCCTTGGTCCAACTCAGGATATGGAAATTGCTTTTATTCTAGACAATGTTTATCTGATAGAATAAAAAGATAATAAAAATGATTTTGCACATATAATGGGGATGAGGAGGAATAATCCTGCATATATAATTGTGATAGAGTGGGGGAGAGAAGAGGTGATGGTACATATTTTATTCCTTCGTATTTGGCACTGCAGTGGTGCCAATGATTGGTGTTGGAGACATCTTTCTAAGTAAAGTACTGAAAACTAGCTTAAATATTTTTTAATCTGGCAATATCAAACTCATTATTACGTTAGGGTATTCTATAAACCTGAATTTGAAGGGAGGGGAAAAAGAGGAAAAGGAAGAAATTGAAATTGGCGGAAAACTTTGAATTCAGAATTCTGGAATTGTTTGTTTTGGTTTTTAGGGCCACACCCTTAGCATATGAAAATTCCCAGTCTAGGGGTCGAATTGGAGCTGTAGCCACTGGCCTACACCACAGCCACTGCAATGCAGGATCCAAGCCATGTCTGTAACCTACCTCACCGCTCACGGCAACACTGGATCCTTAACCCACTGAGCAAGGCCTGGGATTGAGCCCATGTCCTGATGGATACTAGTTGGGGTATTTCTGCTGAGCCACCACGGGAGCTCCAGAATTCTGGAGATTTAATTGGGGAAACAATACTCATGCACATTGGTCACAATCGAGGCAGAGACTGAAGAGAAGGGAGTAGGGAGCATGGGGATATACCAGGACCTCAAACATCAGAAGATTCTTTTTCTCCAAAAAAAGAATGTTTTGATGACATAAGGTGGAATAGGGAGACAGCATACTATTCTATAGAAAGAAATAGAAGGATTTTGAACATGTGGTGATGAAAAAAAAGTAGAATGTGTATTAGAGTTCCCCTGTGGTTCAGTAGGTTAAGAATCCAGCATTGTCACTGCAGTGGCTCAGGTCACTGATGTGGCATAGGTTTGATCCCATGGTCCAGGAACTTCTGCAAGTCATGGGTGTGGCCAAAAAAGTACAATGTGTGCTGTAAAAGATAAAAATATTGGAGTTCCCGTCGTGGCTCAGTGGTTAATGAATCTGACTAAGAACCATGAGGTTGCGGGTTCGATCCCTGGCCTTGCTCAGTGGGTTAATGATCCGGCGTTGCCATGAACTGTGGTGTAGAGACGCAGCTCGGACCCCTGGCCTTGCTCAGTGGGTTAAGGATCCGGCATTGCCGTGAACTGTGGTGTGAGACGCGGCTCGGATCCCGCGTTGCTGTGGCTGTGGCGAAGGCCGGCAGCTACAGCTCCTGTTAGACCCCTAGCCTGGGAACCTCCATATGCCACGGGTGTGGCTCTAGATAAAAAAAGGCAAAAAGACAAAAAAAACAAAAAAGATAAAAATATTGAATCTGAGGCAGCATGTCCAGTAGAGCTGAATTTGGAAGGGTAACTAAAGCTGTAATAAAGACCTGGTCATTTAGGTGCACCAGTGGAATCAGGAGAGCAAAAGAGCTTCCTGGATCATTGACTTAAAAAGAGAATAGAAGGCTTATCTCTCAGTGGAATAGGTGAAAGTAAGAGAACATATAGCTATGGAAGAAGCTGTCTGAGAAATAAGAGACAAATCAAGTGTAATTCCCAAGGAATAGAGAATAGAGCACTCTCAAAGATATTAAAGGTGATAGTAATAAAGCTTAACATATGAAAACCAGGAGCATTTCAAATGATAGAAGACAATGCTTCCCTTTCCTAATTTCCTTTTTCAGAAATAAATTTATTGGCCAAATGTCAGTCAATGAAGTAATAGTAGCAGATTTTGAAGGTTTATACACTAGGAACTTCAGAGGAATATAACTTATCCTGGGAGAATTTCATGAAAAAAAGGCTTAAATGTTAGGGTGCATAAATTAATTTTTTTCTTCTGTTGGAATTTAAGTAAAAATATTAAAAGGCAATGAGGAAAATTTATGTTATATAAATTTGAAAGAAAAAAAACAGATTTGGTATCTTCATTTCTGGCACTTTGGGAGACTAGATGAACTGAAAACTTACCTGCAACTAACATTTTGAAATGCAGGATGAAATATAACAAAAATTCTTGGGAACAAGAGATGAACTACAGAGAGCATGATATAGGAGCCAAAAAGAAAGAGGAAAGTGAGAGCCACTGTTGTGAGTGTATGAGCTGAAACTGTGAAACCTTGGAGTGTTTGATTGTCATGGAAATACTCATAGAAAGAGAAGAGCAGTTGGGGCTTAGCAAGGAAGAGAGGAGGAACTGATATAGCTTACAGCTTCATAAAGCCAAGACTCTCAAAGGACTACGTATTCAGTGAAAAAGAATCTTTGAAAATTTCTGCATATCTGCATATCAGTTGGGGAAGATGACAAAAATAATCGGGTGTAAAAGCATGGGTTCTAGGAATTGATAAGCATAGACATAGCTTCACCATAATTTGAGGACTAAATTTATATTGTCTGAGTTGCCTGGAAATTCTTTAACTTGGAGATTAGCGAAAAGCGGTCCTAGGCTAGGGATAGCCCTGAGTTCCTAGCAGAGGAAAAATCACTAGGAATACTTTTATAACCCAGATCACAAGAGGTTTCATTAATAAAGGCCCAATCTGGCAAATAATGAGCTTATAATACAAGATTTAAGACTCAAGATCAAACAGTCTACTATAAGTAAAAGCACATAAACAAGAATATTAAACATAAAAATTGAGATAACAGGGTTGCAATATGACATAAAATAAATATGTTTAATGAGTATAGAGACTGGTTCTGTTAGAAAAGGGAACTGATTGATTTTCATGAAATTAAAAATACGGTTTTCAAAATGAAAAAATATAGTAGGCAGGTTAGTCAACTGAACATAGATATATTTGAAGGAATTGTGAAATGTTCATAATGAAGAAATTAAGAGATGGAAAATATGAAGAGAAGTTAAGAGACGTGGAGAACAGAATGACAAGTTTCAACATAGTAAAGAGCAGATGCAGAAAGAGAAACTAGTGAGAACAGAGGAGAAGTGATATTCAAAATTATCAGGTAATAGATTTTCCAGAATTTTTGAAAGGCAGGAATTTTTAGATTCAGTGAGCAAAAATGAATTCATGATGGGATAAAGAAAATTTCAGGTATAGAAATATTCAGTGAAAAAAAAGCAGAACACAAAAAAATAACAACTACAAATTAGTAGCAGTTAGGTTGTCTGCATGCTTCCCAACTTTGACAAAAGCAAGCAGGAACCAAACAAATAAGATTTGAAAGAGCTTTGAGAAATAACCTTTGACTAGATTTCTATACTCGGATCAACTGTGATTTAAGCATAGGGGTAAGGATTTAAGCATAGGGGTAAGGACATTATCAGGCAAAAAATTATTGGAAGAGCTTACCACTCATGGAATGATACTGAAAGAACTATTAAAGAATGAAGTATATGAAGAAGAATTGTGAACTTATCTTGTAAGGTTTACGAGAAACAATGATTAATCAGCAAAATGTAAACGTGGGGAAATTTATAATGATGATGATGATGATGACAGCTGATTTAGTGAGTGTAAACACAAAGTTTAAAATGCAGAGCAACAACATGTTGAGATAAAAGAAGTAGGATTAGTGTTAAAGCTTTCTGTAAGGTCTTGTATTTGTGAAAGTGTAGAAAAATGGATTAACTTTAGACTATTTCTTTTATTTAATACATATAGCATATAATAAAATGTAAAGGGTTAGCAATAGAGAAAAGTATAATCTATGTGTATATGTTATGTATTTGCATAAAATAACCATTTTTAACCTAAAAGGTTGATATATACTTTTTTTTTTTTTTTGAGTTTTAGGGCTGAACCTGTGGCATATGGAGGTTCCCAGGCTAGGGGTCTAATTGGAGATACAGGCTAGCTTATGCTACAGCCACAGTAACGCAGGACCCGAGCCACGTCTGTGAACCACACCACAGCTCATGGCAACACCAGATCCTTAACCCACTGAGCGAGGCCAGGGATCAAACCCGCAACCTCATGGTTCCTGGTCATATTTGTTTCCACTGTGCCACAATGGGAACTCTGTTATATGCTTCTGTAATACAGAAGATTGATATCATAGAAAATAAAGACATGAGGGATATCATCCATTTGTTTATACAGCCATTATTTTACTGATTTATTAACTTTTTCTACTTCAGATTGCTTCTTAAAACTGGGAACATTTTCCTTGTGTATCCAAATAACGTTATCACATAAGGTAATAATTTCTTAATACTCTCTTGATACTCATTTGCTTACTTGTACAAAAAATCTTTGAGCTTATTTTTTTCCTAAATAGAGTCCACTATTGTTTATCCTTATGAAGATATAGTGCTCCTTTGATATCAAAGAGACGTTTACCTCCCCACTAACCATTTACTTAATGTTATTTAACAACATTAAAATCTTTTCCTGGAGTTCCCATCGTGGCTCAGTGGTTAATGAATCTGACTAGGAACCATGAGGTTGCGGGTTTGATCCCTGGCCTTGCTCAGTGGGTTAAGGATCCGGCGTTGCTGTGAGCTGTGGTGTAGGTTGCAGAAGTGGTTTGGATCCCATGTTGCTGTGGCTGTGGCGTAAGCCGGGCGGCTACAGCTCCGATTGGACTCCTAGCCTGGGAACCTCCATGTGCTGCACTCGTGGCCCTAGAAAAGGCAAAAAGACCGAAAGAAAAAAAAATATTTTCCTGAATCAATTAAGGTTGCAAAGTGATGATTTTCTAATCCCATCATTTCTTCTAAATGTATTACCTGGCATTTTCTGTAACATAGTACTTTTTTATCATTTTAATTTGCTTTATCATTTGACATTTTTCAAAATAAGGAGTTACTCTAAGAGTGGCCTCAATTTACCACAAATGATTCTTTTTGGCTTTCTCTTTTTAAATATCATTATAAACACATGGGTTTTCATAAATGCCAAGTGGCTCAACCAATTACAATCTTTTTTTTTAGTGTTCTAATTGACATAATTCTGGCCATAGAAGAACTCCTTCAGTTTGGCTCCAGTATCCTTTTGACCTCATTAATTTTAAAAAATGTTCTTGCTTTTTGGCAGAACAAGATGTTACAGTCTTGCATTGTACCTTCTTTATTCAGACCTGTACTCAGCCATTTCCTCAAGGGCCCTTGTTTTTTTTCATCATGGACTATATTAAAGATGAGAATCTGAGCAATAATAAAACTCATCACTGCTCTAGAAACCATCCTTCCTGGCCATTGGAATGGACGATATGAGGCAGTTAGGAACCTTATTTTACCTTTTCACCTTCTTCCCCCCTCCTCTCTTTTCCTCCCGTTTGCTGTGATACTTCTACATTCTTATATAAAAATTATGTTCTTTAGCCAGCAATATCCTTTATTGTATCAATGATCACAGTAAATGTAAATAGACAAACTTTCCAGATAGAATACAGAGATTCTTTCAAAAAATCACAGATACGCTGTTTACAAGCAGCATATCTAAAACGTCACTGCATAGAATGAAAGTAAAGGAGATTAGAAAGGGAAAATACCAACCAAAAGGAAGGCAGAGTGGTTGTGTTAACATCATAACAATACAGTCTTTAAAGCACTTTAGTAGGAAGAATGTGGACCTTTACATAATGGTAAGAGGAATAACTCTTGTACAGAATTCTAAGTTGTACTTATCTAGCTATAAAGCCCAAATTTCATAATGTAAAATTTTCAGAATTTCCAGGGGAGACTTAAAAATCCACGGTCATACTGGAATACATGTATCTGGGATGTTTTAATGTGTAAGGCAAAAATTTAATATAGCCATAGGAGAGAAAACAAAAACAATGGGCAAGCTTCATCTGATAGACATACATGGGACTTTGTAGCCCACAGTCATAGAATGTGCTTCTAAACATATGTAGAGCATGCGGAAAAACATTACTCATGGGCTACAAAATAGTATCATAAAAGCCAAAGAGTCAGTATCATGGGGACCACATTCTCTGACCAATAGAGTTGGAACTCAGTCTCAAAGATGACAAGATAACAAAACATGCCTTTCTAAATAACTTTAAAAAATTAATGGAAGTGTTACTTACCAAAACTTGTGGGAAGAAAGTCAGTCATTTCTCAGAAGGACAGTTGAAACCTCCTGATATGACTGTTGGAAATACTGAAAGTTAAAGAACCAAGGAGGAAACTCAAGAAGTTAGAAAAAGTAATAGCAGTGTATGTGCAAAGAAAGCAGAAGAAAGAAAATAATAAAGTCCAAAAATTAACTAATTAAATAGAAAACAAAGTTTAATGAATAGCATTGATGGTAAAAACTGTTGCTTTTAAAAGACTAACAATGTAGAAATACCTCTGGTATTACAGACTTAAATGTAAGGCAAGATACTATAAAACTCCTAGTGGAAAATATAGATAGAACACTCTTTGACATAAATCACAGCAATATTTTTTTAGATCCATTTCCTAGAGTAATGGAAACAAAAGCAAAAATAAACAAATGGTACCTAATTAAACCTAAAAGCTTTTGCAGAGCAAAGGAAATCATAAACAAAAAGAAAATATAGGAGTTTCTGTCGTGGCTCAGTGGAAACGATCTGACTAGTGTCCGCATCCATGAGGATACAGGTTTGATCCCTGGCCTCTCTCAGTGGATTGAGGATCCGGTGTTGCCGTGAGCTGTGGTGTAGGTCATAGACGCAGCTCAGATCTGGTGTTGCTGTGGTTGTGGCGTAGGCCAGGGTTACAGCTCCAGTTTGACCCCTAGCCTGGGAAATTACATATGCCTGAGGTGCAGCCCTTAAAAGACAAAAAAAAAAAAATTAAACTAAACAACCCCCCCCAAAACAACAACAACAACAAAAATATAAACCACAGAGTGAGAGAAAATCTTTGCAAATGATGCAACTGACAAGGGATTAGTGGCCAAAATATACAAACAGTTCATACAAGCCAATATCAGAAAACAAATAACCCAATCTAAAAATGGGCAGAAGATCTAAGTTAGCATTTCTCCAGAGAAGACAAACAGATGGCCAACAGGCACATGAAAAGATGCTCAACATCACTAATTTTTTGGAGAAATGCAAATCAAAACTACAATAAGATATCACCTCACATAGATCAGAATGGTCATTGTCAAAAAGTCTGCAAATAATAACTACTGGTGAGGATGTGGAGAAAAGGAAACCGTACTACATTGTTGGCAGGAACTTCAATTGGTACAGCCATTACAGAGGACAGTAGGGAGATTCTTTAAAAAACTAAAATTAGAGTTACCATATAATTCAGGAATCCCAATCCTGACTCCTGGGAGAAAACCGTAGCAGCATTATTTACAATCACCAATTAATGAAAACAACCTAACTGTCCATCCACAGATGAGTAGGTAAAGAAGATGTGGTATATATATACAATGGAATAATACTTGGCCATAAAAAAGAATGAAATAGTGTCATTTGCAGCAATGTGGATGGATTTAGAGATTATCATACTAAGTGAAAGTTAAGTCAGAAAAAGGCAAACATATCACTTGTATGTGGTGTCTAAAAAAATGATACAAATGAACTTATTTCCTAAACGGAAATAGACTCACAGACAATGAAAGCAGTTTTATGGTTACCAAAGGGAAAAAGAAGGAGCGAGGGATAAATTAGAAGTTCGGGATTAACAGGTACACGCCACTATATATAAAATAGATAAACAACAAGGACCTACTGTATAACACAGGGGACTATATTCAATATCTTGTAATAATTTATAATAGAAAATTATCACTTTGCTGAATCTGAAACTAACACAACATTGTATATCAACTATACTTCAATTAAAAAGAAAAGAAAAGAAAACCCCCTGGTAAGGATTATGAAGAGAAAATAAAGAAGCAGAAAAAAAAAACAAAACGAAAAAAATATTGGGAATGACAAAGGGCCTGTCACCACACTTCAGTAGAATCAAGCCCTGTGTCTCTTACTCCAGGCTCTGTTTTCCATGAGCAGCAAAATCCCTCCAGAGTGAACACTGCGGTAACATTTATTGAGCAACTACCTGGACCGGGCAAAAGTCCTTGACAGTTGTGACATCCCCCGCTCCCCGCTGAACCTGCGGCATGAGGAAGTTCCCAGGCCAGGGGTCAGACCTGGTCTACAGCAGTGACAATGCCATATCCTTAACTGTTAGGCCACCAGGGACTCCCAGTTGTAACATCTTAATCACTAGTTTATGGAAAAATTAATTTATTAGTTTTTTATTTTTTTCATGACAAGAGATAGCTGAGGGAGAGAGATTTTCCACGGAATGAAGTGGTGGTGTTGAGGAGACTTGGGATAGGGCTGAAGGAAGGTATAGGCAGAGAAGTAAAAAATCTAGTGTAATTCAACTTCTCCATACCTGCTTCATGTGAATTCACAGGCTTTTGAGGGGAGCCCACCTTCAAATGGAATGCTAAGGAGTTTTCAGAGGTTTAATCATGCTTTTAAGGCAGTAGGTCCACAGTTTAATGTTTAAAAATTAAATTCTCAACAAAGAGGGACATTGTAAATGGTTTAGTTCTCTGTGAACACACAAATAGAACCCTCCACAGAAATAAGTATTTGGTGCTCTGTGTCCAGCAAAGGTTTGAAGGAGGGAAAACTGCCGTTGAATATATGCACCTTCAAAGAAAACGTTATTGAAAGATATTCCCTAGAGATACTTTTTTCTTTCCCTAATTATTTGAAGTGTTGCCAAGTTCTGGCAAAAAGAACATGAAAGGAAAACACTGAATAACACATACAGAATACATATTTATACCACTTCCAAATATATATACTCATTTTGTACTCTGACATATTAATACTCAATGTCTCCTTTTAAGTTTTATTTCTGGGAACAAATGTGATATATATTTTTAACAATAAAGTCTCTTTTTATTGAAATATAGTTGATTTACAATGTTGTGTTAGCTTCTGGTATACAGCAAAGAGATTGTTATATATATATGTGTGTGTGTGTGTGTGTGTGTGTGTATATATATATATACATATTCTTCTCCATTATGTGTTTTATTATAGGATATTGAATATAGTTCCCTGTGCCATATAGTTGGACCTTGTAGTTTATCTTTTATATATACTACTTGGTATCTGTTAATCACAAACTCCTAATTTATCCCTCCCCTACCCCCTTTCCCCTTTGGGAACCATAAGTATGCTTTCTGCATCTATGAGTCTGTTTCTATTTTGTAAGTTCATTTGTGTCGTATTTTAGCTTCTACGTATAAATGATTTCATATGGTATTTTTCTTTCTCTGTCTGATTTCACTTCTTATGATAATGTCTAGGTCTATTCACATTGCTGCAAATTGTATTATTTAATTCTTTTTTATGGACAAGTAGTATTCCATTGTGTATATGTACCACATCTTTTTGATCCATTCATCTGTCAATGGACATTTAGGTTGCTTCCATACCTTGGTTATTGTAAATAGTAATGCTGTGAACAATGGGGTGCATATTTTTTTGAATTATAGTTTTCTCCAGATATATGCCTAGGAGTGGGACTGCTGGACCTTGTGACAACTCTGTTTTTAATTTTCAAGGAACTTCCATACTGTTTTCTACACTAGCTGCACCAGTTATAAAATTTCATATGAAACGAGTATTGACTTGAATGTGATCTCACCGTTTGCTGTAAATTTTATAGAAGAGAATCAAGTCATATTTTGATTGTTCTCTGAGAAGACTGATCCTTACCTGGGTTTGATTAAGACAAATCTGGTTACATGATTTTGCCAAGTAGTCCTGTAGGGCTCAATATGGAAAATATTGCTTCATTTCTGAGACTCAGGAGATAATACAGGATAGGAAAAGGTATGCATATCACAAACTAGTAAAAGAAAAAAGATTCAATCATTAAAAACACTTATTCTCTTGATGTTCTGACATTAATTGTCAAGTGACTAGCTTGCAGTGTTGAGAAAAATTGAGAAAAGCAGAGTTCCCTTCGTGGTTCAGCAGTTAATGAACCCAGCTAGTATCCATTGAGGCCGTGGGTTTGATCCCTGGCCTTGCTCAGTGGATTAAGGATTCGGTGTTGCCATGAGCTGTGGTGTAGCTCACAGATGTGGCTCGGACCCCAAGTTCCTGTGGCTGTGGTGTAGGTCAGCAACTACAGCTCTGATTTGACCCCTAGCCTGGGAACCTCCATATGCCACAGGTACAGCCCTAAAAAGACCAAAAAAAAAAAAAGGGAATTGAGAAAAGCAAATCAAATTTATCATTGCTCTTAACTCTCTAATAAAATGCATTTGGATGTGGAATTCGGTGGTGGGAGGGCCTCAAGTGAAGGCCAACAATTAAAATTTCACAGACTTTCTTTCCGTTAAATAAAATTTGCATCTTGCACGAATTAATTGGACTTTTATAACAGATGGAGCCAGATCTGGGGGTCAGCAGAAAGTTTTCAGTTGATTGATGAGACTTGATGAAAGTTTCTTACCTCCTTTATATACTAAAAGAACGTTACAGAGATGACTGTTGTACACAGTGTAGCTTGGGCACAGGCGTTAATGTAAAAATATCTTAGGGCCACTTCAATGTCTGTTCTCAATTGGCACAGCTGACACTTTTCCTGTAGGAAGGCATTTTTTCTTTTTCTCTCAATTGTGCTGGCTAAGTGACAACACAATGGAGGTGGGTTTCTCTCCTTGTCTCGCTAAGCAGAGCTGGTGCATTGTACCATTTAAAGACAGTTATTTCAGCTTTGCAAAGTAAGACTCTCAGAGTGGCATCTGTGAATAGACTTCATGATCTGTCTCAAAAAAACATTACACCCAACCAGCCACCGCATTAGGTGGGGTAGCAATCTTGTCATTGTCTGTCAGTGGAATGAGTTAAATTTGTATAAAATTTTGTTAGAAATGTCTTAGGCAATCTAGTTCTTTTAAAGAGACGCAGATTTTTTAAAATAAAGATATATGACTTGAAAAACAACCTCCCGTACTTCTCAAAGATTGAAAAGCTTGAAGGTAGAGGCAAATTGCAGACACCTATGGAGATCTTTTTCTGAACATTTCTCTGACATACCCACTCAGTTTGTCATCCTTGTGACCTGCATTGTGGGCTGCTGCTCACAGCAGCGGTTGAATATACCTTTGTCATTGAAGGGACTAAAAACCCCCAAAGTGTTACTGGCCTGGGTGTAATAAAACAGACAGCTGAACTCGAACTGGTTGAAATGCAGTCTAGCCTACAGCTACAGGCAAAGTTAAAGACGCAGGCATGGCGATGCTTATAAATTGACTTTGCTATTACTACTGGCTCCATGGAGTGTCTACCATCCTTGTACATGGCTTGCTAAACTTGAGGTTGTACTGAGAATCATTCACCAGGAAGAGATGAGCAACCAAAAATATTTTCCCCAAGTCACCAGCGTAAATTATGCATTTACACAGGTTTTGAGTATATGTTTGTGTGTGCAACATCATGCATACACACAAAGACATAATGGCTATGGAAAATGGATGTCCAAGGGCAAAATAATAATAATAATAATGATAATAATAGTTCTTTTTACAGACTCATTTAACACAGAACTTGCAAGTTCCAGTGTATGAGAGGCATATGTCATGCCAAGTAAGGGTTCAATTTCTATATTCACATCTGAGAGTGGAAAGTAGGCTTTGCCAGGAGCCACCCTGAACACCTTCAGTTTCTCATCTGCAAAAGGGCACGGGATACGCTAGCAATCTCTTCGACGCCATCTTTACTGACTCCCTTATGACAGGGCGCTGCCCTGAGTAACAGGCAAGGTAGTTGCTGTTATTGATTTCCAAGGTTTGATCACAGTGCGCGGGGCTTGTTGTCCAGTGTCATTTATAGATGTGACCATGAAGCAATGCAATTAGATACCGGCTTGATTTCAGAAAGGATCATCTCATCCCAGATCTGACTCCCAGCAATGTATGGGCAAGGCTCCATCGTTCCGAGACCCTCCACATTTATGTTCACCTAAAAGAAACAGTAATGATTAAATAAGGACTGCATAGGAGTATGTGGGCCCAGGCAGGATCCTGTTCTTACTGGCCAAAAAAGAGAGTAAGTTCCCGTTAAAAACAGAACAGATACATTAATAAATAATGAACTGTGGTGCTCAGCTGGCTAATGGAAGACACTTTTCACGGTATCTCATTGGGTAGCGAGCAAGTTGTCCTTGTCCAAGAGAATCACCTAAGGACTGAGAGCATGATTAATGTCCAAGCAGAGACACGGGACCAGAGCTTAGGCAGAGGGAGAGGGAAGATCTCAGCCTCATAAGATAAAGTGTGTGAGTCTGTGGTCAGGCTTCTCAAAGGGCTTGTATTTCAAGGCAAAAAGAATATCTCTAGCACATTTCAGAAACCTGACAATTGAGGCAGAGAATTAGAAATTGGATAAAAGTCTTGCATAATTCTATCTTGAAATAGGATTTTTGAAGTTGTTTTCAAATAGGAACCCTCCCCCCCCACCCCACCCCCATGCCACTGGCTCTTTTCCTTTTTACCTCTTCCTTAAATCAGAAGAAGGGAGGGAACGGAGAATTTTTACAACATTAAGCATTGTTTACTTCTATAGTTGCCTCTCTAATTAGACATTTGCACAGTTTACATGCAAATAAAGCAATGATACAGGTTTATGTGTGAACTGCTTGTACTTGTCCCTGTAAGTGATTACAGCTAATTTTGGTAAATAATTTATATTGCACTTGGAGGCATAAAATGAATTTACAAATGAGAAAAAAATTAAAACAATTGTTTCACACCCTCTGACATTTTCTTCACATCTTGAATCTGAAGGTTTTTATCTCCCTGGTTGGCCTTAATTATCCTTGTGTTGTAGCAATTCTTTCAGAAGTAATTATCAGAAAATCATCTTAATTTTTTTCATCATATTGATGACACTGCAAATATTTTTTTCTACTCTATAGGCTACATTATTAAAGTTGCCTTTGAAAATATCTTATTGTCGCCCATGCAGCTTGATAATTGAATTTAACTTTGGCAAGAATAATTTAGCTACTAGCTTTGATTTTGAAGACATAAATGACCAAATACTCTGTTCCTCTGCATTTCTCATGTGAAATGCAGCTCCTTTGGAATATGTAGGGTATCTCTTATTTGTTTCTCTCTTTTTTTTCTTTTTTTGAATGTCAAGGTTAGCACTTTATGACACCATTCAGTCTAGTCACACATGTCAACTTCTGGGCAACAGAGAACATGAAGATAATGGATGGTCCATGGCATGATCTGTACATAAAAACGGGGGTTTCAGACAATGAATGTGCTACCCTCCCTATGTTAGACACATCATTTTCTCCCTGTCTTTTTTTCTTCAAGTTTTATTGAGATAGAATTGGCATACAGTACTCTTCAAGTTAAGGTGTACAGCATAGTGATTTGATTTACATCATGAAATGATTACCACAAAAAGTTTAGTGAACATCCATCATCTCACAGAAATACAGAATTAAAGAAAGAGGAAAAATACGTTTTTTCGTTGTGATGAAAACTCTTAGGATTTACTTTCTTAAGAACTTTCATACATAATGTGCAGCAGTGTTAAATCTAGAGTGGTATTAATTATATTAATTGTATTGTACATCACATCCCAGCTACTTATTTATCTTATAACTAGAAGTTTTTACCTTTTTACTACCTTCATCCAATTCCCCCTCCACCTACTCCCCACCTCTGGTAACCACAAATCCAGTTTCTTTTTCTATGAGATTTCTGTTTGTTTACTTTGGAGGTATAATTGACTTACAATGCTATGTTAGTTCCAATAGAGATTTGATATTTCTATGCATTTCAGCATGATCACCATGATACACTTAGTTCTTGCTTTTTTTAGCATAGAGATCCAAACACAAGCTTTACTCATGAAAACTGATTGATTAATTAATGATCCAACAAATATTTAGAGAATACCGATTATGTCCTGAGCCCAAGCACGTTCTTAGAGATATACATATGGGACCTTTTTCTAGAAGAAAAAGCAACACGTAAACAAATACGCAATACTTGACTATATGCCAGCTGTAACAGTTAATCATAAGAAGCACTGGCAGTAGAGGGGAAAAGTAAGCACACAGCTAAGAGACCAGCTAGAAGCAAGGACTCTGAAATCAGTCTGCTAGGATTTGAATCTTAATTCCAACATTTACCAGCTACATGACAGATCTCCTACCTGTAAATGAAGCACAAATGATAGCATATAACATGTAGTTACTATAAGTAAAAAGTGAGATAGTTGAAAAATACTTAGACCAGAAATCATAAAGCACTGATAATAGTATGTGCTCTTAAAATGTCTGTTGAATTCTGCTAGAGTGTTGGAGCTTGGGTAGGGAAATCTTCACGGAGGCGATGTGTTAATTGAATCCTGAAGGATGGGGATTTGTCATTGCAGATAAGGGGGCTGATCAGATGGGCAGCTTCTGAGGGTGCCACTCTATATGGGGTGCGAAAACATCACTTGACAATTAAAAGATGGTGAAATGGTATTTATTAGAGCTTCTCCCAGGGAGGGCACTGATTGTAGTTGTAAGGAACGCTATGAAAAGCCGGTTGGACTGGAGGAGTGGGACTCCCAAGGGCCATGCTCTTGTAACAGCAGATGGTCACTAAGTGGCATATGGGAGATGGGTCTGCTTAACTGCTAGATGGTTATTTGGGTGAGTTCTTACCCCACAATGCTTTCAGTCTACTCTCTAGATTACTATTAATTTGACACAGTGCCATTGCTAGTTTGCCTTGAATCGCCATTTTATGTTTATCCTGTGGCAGGCATGCATAAGCTAGCGGGGTAGAATAATTCGGTGTGGCGCATGCAAGTTCCTGGAAGAGGAGCGGGAGGTGACGATGGGAAAACAGATGGGGCCGTGGGGTGAAGGGCCTCAGACACACGCTAAAGAGTCCAGACTTCATCCTTTAGGCAATGGATAGCCACTGATGGAATATAAGCTGGGGATGATGTAAACAGGGGACTGGAGGCAAGAAAACACTATGGGAGGCTTTTGAAACCATCCAGGAACTGGAGGATAAGTGTCCGAAATAAGTCAGTGGTTGTGGATGAACAGGGACTGGAACCAAGAGTGGAGAGAAGGAAGCAGCTCTAGAGCTTGGTGACCAAATAGATGTGGGAGGTGGTTGTTTTATTACTGTTATTGCTAGGTGCTTATGTATTGTCAAAAAGCAAAAACTCCCAAGAATGCCGTAAAGCCCAGGCAAATCAAATTTGAATGTATGAATTGGGAGCGGGAGCAGCTGTAGCCATGCCAGAGTGGTCTGGACCCTGGGGTATTCAGAGAGATGCGTATTTCCTGAACGAATTCCAGACAATGATGGGCCATTGTCACTGAGAGTGTAATTATTTATAACTTCTTAAGCCCAAAGATAATTATTAATAAATGATGTCTGTGTGTGCTTTTAGAGGAGAAATACTCAATGCAACTCCTTCAGAACAAAAAATAAATCAGTGTACAAATGCGAAAGAATATCATACAAAATCTTGGGGTTTTTTTTGCCTCAGTTATGTTAAGTTTCCTTCAGAATTTTATTTATGTCCATCACTCTCTGTGACTACTAGTAAGTTCTCTTGTCGCCTTCCCTGAAAGGAATTTGACGGAAGTCTACATATCCTTTGAACTCTAAAACACTTGGCTTTTCCAGTAGCTTGATTAGGGATTCTTTAGCTTAACTAGGTTACATAAATATCTTTGTTGCATCCTAATTGGGCTCTGAGCCAGGTCTCTTAGCATTTCTTGACTAACATTTCTGACATATTTTTTATTGCAACTTCATTGTAACTCCTCCCAGCCTTCCTTTCTCCCCTAAAAGAAGAATGGGGTCTGCCTTAAACAGATTTCATGCAGGGAAGACTGGAACTTCTTTATCATTTACCTAGATCACATAATCCTATACGTAACCGATTTTTTTTTTTTTTATTAAGCTCAAAACACTTAAAGAAAACAAGTAGGAGTTCCTCTTGTGGGTCAGTGGTAACAAACCTGACTAGTACCCACGAGGACGCAGATTCAATCCCTGGCCTCGCTTAGCAGGTTAAGGATCTTCGTTACGGCATTGGCATGAGCTGTGCTATACACTGCTGTTGTGGCTCAGATCCTGCGTTGCTATGGCTGTGGCATAGGCCGACAACTGCAGCTTCAGTTCGACCCCTAGCTTGGGAACTTCCATATGCCACCCTAAAAAAAACCAACAAACGAAAAAGGAGACATGTAAATCCTGTGATTAGAGCATTGAAGTAGCATCGGACTTAAAACCCTGTGTGTGAAGAGGACCTCCTTGATAGCTTTTTATTTTATTTATTTATTGTTTTGGTCACACTCACAGCATATGGAAATTCCCAGCTGCGGCAATGGCAGATCCGTAACCCACTGAGCCGGGCCCCAGATCGAACCCGTGCCTCCACAGCGACTGCCGTGCCACAATGGGAGCTCCACATATAGCTTTTTCGATGTTCAGAGAGCCAGCAGTGCAGCGTTAGCTGGCTTGAGCTATGTGTGAGGAGGCTGCTTGCTGCTTATAGAGAATAATTCCCGAAGGGCAAACCTGAAAAGGAAGAAACCCCACAACCTCTGTTTCTGTAGATCCCAGGAAAAGAAATATCCTCTCTCAGATCAAAAACAGTAAATTTCATTTTACAAAAAGACAAAGAGGGAAAGGCAAGTAATGTTTACTGAGTAGCACCTACCATGTGTGTGATGTACATCACGTATGTGTCATTTTTAATTCTTGAGGCCAGCCTATGAGGTGGATATCATTCTTCCCATTTTACAGGAGTTGATGTTTCCAGGAGTTAATGTTCTTTAGATCACCAGCTGGTAAGCCAGGTTCAAAGCTTTTAACACGATGCAGAAGCCCATGTTCCTTCTTCTACTGGCCTATAACCTCTTGTCAACTTTATTTTCTTTGGTTTTTTAGAATTGAATATGTAAGTTGAGTTTTCAATATGTGGTTATGGGGAATATTCACATTTTAATGCCTTCCTCCCTTACGAAGTTTATTTTTAAGTCGGTTATATGGAACTTGAAGCAGGTTTTACAAAGCAAATGTGATATAAAAATGAGTTTAGGTTCCAAGACTAACCCCCTCCTAATCTCTAGGTTGCGGTCCCAAAATCAAGGGGCCAGTTGGGACAGGACAGTGTAGATGGGGAAAAGGAAGAGGTGAGTTCCCTTTTCATGTCCTGGGGTTGGGCGTTGCTCTCCATGAACTGTTGCAATTGGCAAAGTTTTTTTTTTTTTTTTAAGTTTTATTGAAGTAGAGTTGATTTACAGGGTTGTGATCATTTCTGCTGTACAACAAAGTGATTCAGTCATACATGTACACACGTTACTGTTTCAGATTCTTTTCCCACATAGATTATCACAGAATACTAGGTAGAGTTCTCTGTGCTAGACAGTAGGTCCCCATTGGCTAATCATTCTGTAGACCTCAGTGTAATTGGCAAAGTTTTTGTTGGCATCTTTTTATTTTCTTCTCTCACCATTGGCTACTCTTCTGGCATCTTGTCTTAAAAGCCCTTTGGATCAGTCTGGGTCCAGGCAGGAGACAGAAATCATAAAGTGATTTAAAGACTGGAAATTTAATTTAAAGTACTAATAAGCTAATGACAGGAGTAATTATATAAAGTTTTTTTTAAGAACTCTAAAATAAAGTGCCCTAGGACTGAAGGAGAGAATCAAAGAACGGGAAAACTTGGGAGAGGTTGTCACCTATCCTAGGCTGGGTTTCAGACCTTGTTGGGGAAGGTATGATTATAGCGTCTGGATGGTGGGGAATTCGCTGGATTGCCAGGGGCCAGAGCTGGTCCAGTCCCTGGGTAACCATGAAGCAACCTCTTGGGAGTGAGGATACAGATGACTCAAGAACTCTGTGACGCTGGAGTGTGAGTGAGCCATGGATTGTGGTGGATATACGGAGGGGGTCAGAGTTCCGTTGTGGGAATGGGCCAAGGGTGTATAATGTTTGTATTGGGAAGACTGGAGGCAGGTGGCTGCTGGACCCAGGCCAGGGCTGTGAGCTTGGAGGCAGGGCAGCACCGATGTGTCGCACAGACCCACAACAGTGTAGACGCAACAACAAGATAACAATAATGAACGGCACACAGAAGATGTGTCACACAGACCCACAACAGTGTAGACGCAACAACAGGATAACAATAATGAACAGCACACAGAACCCAGATGGGGAGCCGCTTCCTCCTTCAATATCCCTTCAGTGTCTCTATAGACAAAACCTCGCATGATGCTTACTGTGGAGGAGAAATGCTTGGAGTCTAGTCCATCATCATAGCATAGGAAGAGAAGGGTGAATCTGGAGCTAAAGGGCAATAAATTGACAAGTAGCCCGTTTCTACTTGTTCCAAAATCATCTATTTTCCTCCTTATTCATACATGCGGTAGTCTTCTTCCTCAGTGAAAATAATTTCATACAAATGCCAGTTTAAAAAAAAACAGATTTAAATGATTTTTACTAACTGTGAATGGCTGATCACTAGGATCATCCCCAGATGTGTCTGGTTGTTTGGTCTGGTTTGGTTTTGCTGCTGTACTGCCAGTTATTAGCAAAGCACCTAGCATTTGGTAGGTTTCAGTCAGTATTTGTTGAGAATGAATGAATCCCAGAAATATTTACATGTATAAAAAAAGAGGAATTAACACTGATCAACTGTAGGTGATGGCCATTTAGACAGTGAAAATGAGTGAAATGTGAAAGAACGTATAGCAGGACATACAGCATAGGTAAGAAGAGTGAAATTGGACAAGTTCGTAAATGATTTGTTTCACTGATAGCAGGAGGGTGGGTGTTGGAGCAGTTCCCTACCTAGTTCGGCTTCCACAGCTTCCTCCCTTCTCTCCTTTGAAATTACCGATGCACTAGACCCTCTAAACAGTTTCATTAAGTGTTTCTAAATAGAGAGAGGAGATGGATGAGTCCTCTGCTCTTGGGGTTATGAGCAGGAGCAGTAGGGATTATTTTCTTGATTAGGATTAATTTTAATTGGGGAATTGTCCTCATTAGCAGAAATGAACAAGTGCTTTGTTGAAGATGTGTGAAAAATCTGGCTCATATTGATATTTTTTGCTTTTTCTCTTTGTCACCTAAATGTGATTTAAATTTTATTATTGCCAAGGGAATCAGAAAGCCTCAGATGTATAATCTATTTACGTGCCTATTTATTAATTTATTTATGATACCCCACCTTTTTCAAAAAACTATTTAAAACAAACATAATTAAACCACATAAAAGATTAATTAAAAGGCCAGGAAAAAGGATTAGGGAAACATAAAAGGAGGGGAGAGAAATCTATACTCAGATTAGAATAATATGGTTACTGTGGAGAATAAAATTATAGAGTACCATATGTTGGGTGCCTAACATATTTGTTTAGTTAGAAAAATAATTGATTTGAGATCTAAATATCCAGAATCAGACTCTCACTTTGCCATATGCTAGCTCAGTGGCCTTGGCAATCATTTTTCTAGAGTTTCGATTTTCTCATCTATAAAATAGAGGTAGTATTGATATGTTATGAGGACAGTTAAAAGAGCTTTTGCATGTGTACATGTTTTTTTATTTTCTTTTTATTTATTTTATTAAAACATAGTTAATTTGCAATGTTGTGCCAATTTCTGCTATATAGCAGAGTGACTCAGTTATACATATAGACATTCTTTTTTTATATTCTTTCCCATCATGGTCTATTCCAGGAGACTGAATATAGTTCTCTGTGCTACATGGGTTAGCACATGTTGTTGGTTATATGTGCGTGTTTTGTAAAGACACTTATGTGAGATGTTACTGTGAGGGAAACAATATCTGCATGTTCGTCACATTTTATCTATGGGTAGTAAAATTGCATTGATTATGAAGAGATTAACTCACTTTTTTCTTCAACAATAATCAATTTCTCCCAGGTAGACTATGAGGATGCCTATTCTCAGGGTTCAGGTGTTCTTAAGAGGAAAATTCTTGGTGAAATATGAAGTGGAGACTCTGGAGCTCAGTGCCACAAAACATAAAAGGGCCAAAGTGTCCTAGACATTTTGAGGAGAAAATATGACCCATCAGTTCCCTCAGCCACAAAGAACCCCCCACAGAATGGTTAATTTTACATAATACTGCTTCCCGGTCAATTAACTACAAAATCTGGTTTAAAGCACATTGCAAATTTATGCCCATAATGGAGGTACCCTATCATTCAGAATGGTCTTTAAGAATATCTGTTCCGGAGTTCCCGTCGTGGTGCAGCAGTTAACGAATCCGACTAGGAACCATGAGGTTGTGGGTTCGATCCTTGGCCTTGCTCAGTGGGTTAACGATCCGGTGTTGCTGTGAGCTGTGGTGTAGCTCACAGACGCGTCTTGGATCTGGCGTTGCTGTGGCTCTGGCATAGGCCAGCGGCTACAAATCCGTTTGGACCCCTAGCCTGGGAACCCCCATATGCTGCAGGTGCAGCCCTGAAAAGACAAAAAAAAAAAAATAAAAGGAATGTCTGTTCAAAACAGAACTTTTGATTTGGGTTATCTGTGTGATTAACCCACAGCTTCATAAAATGGTCTTGAGGGCAGCACTCTAGAAATTTATCTTCAGTTTGGGGTTCTGAACCTGTTTCTTAGGGCCTCCTGTGGTGGTGGAACAAAGCTAAGTGCTGAATGAATGCACTAACTAATTCTGTCTTCTTTCACTGAGAGCCCCAGAAAAGGTCATCTGAGGAAGCCAATGACTCCTCCATTAGGAATCCTGTTCCTCCTCTTGTCTAGAACAGAGATGGCATCTTAAAGTAGCAGTCCTTTGGGATACTGTCCGAGTTCTCATCTCTTCTTTCTCCCTATGGTCCGCTTTTGGGGTTACTCCCCTCTTCAGTGTAAATCAAAGTCTCTGTGCTCAAGATATTGGGCCTCTACCTGGTATTCCCATTCCATATAGCCAACTGCCCCCATATATCCAACCAACACAGTTCCCCTTGCATGTCTCACAGGCAACATTTCTCAAACTCACTGTTTATTCCCCAAACTTCCTATCTAACAAAACTGACCTCAGTAGTAAAATCCAGAATCCTGGGGCTTATTCTTGACAGTACCCTCTTCCTCACCTGTCCCCCATTTCCAGCCAGTCATCAATTGTATTCATTTTATTCTCTCCCCGAACATCTCTGAATTCAGTCTCCCCTCTCCATTCTCATTCCCACTTCCATAGTTCAAGTCACCAGCACTCTTTGCCTTGACTATGCTCTAAAACCAGGCTTCCTCATGTCTGTCCACTGATCAGCTTGGAGGGTTATTCTAAAACCCAGATCTGGTGACTCCTCCCCATCCTTCAGTCTCAGTGTAGAAGTCACTTATGTTGAAAAGGCTTGTCTGATTTCCTGTGGATTGGATATGAAAAGTGTGAATTATTTATGGAAAGTGTGTTTTTTAAACATTAAAATGTGGGCCATACATAAGAAGAATGTGCTAAAGCCCTCTTTATATGTTAGTCCTGTTGAATAAACAAATGGAGCTTAAGAGTTAGTAAAAAAGATTGAGCATCTTACAAAATCCACACTCCTGAAACCACAGGGTAATCATGCTGTTTTTCTAGCAGTACATTCTAATTCTGTCTCTACTTCTTTAAGTCCATCTGCTTTCACTGTTTCTACTGAGAACCATCGAATCATTTGCCAGCATCACCACAGCAGAGTCCCTTGACCACTGGTAAGCGGTTACTAAATTATTCTATCTTCCTCCTTGCTTGCTTTCAGAGTCCAGTTTTTTAAAGTTATTTTGCACCGTGTGATAAACTTCTGTTTCAGGTCTGAGGCCCTGATTATATCTCTCTGTTCTTTCCAACTCTGTCAGGGAGTCCCACTGTCTTCTGAATCAAATGCAGTCTTCTAATAATAGCCTGAAGGTTTCCCATCATTCAGGTTCCTTCTCCTGGCCAGCTCTCATAGGCTGTAAATCAGCTGTAGTGCCCTGCCTCTGCATTGTCCTTCTCTTCTCAGTAAGTCCTCAACTTACAAAACACAGCCCGAGATTAGTAGTGCTAGCATTAACTGTATCAGAGTCACTTGTGAACTTCATACTCAAAGAAACTTCTTCCTATTAAACATTTTTTCTTTTGCCATCCACAGTCATATTCCCCAACATCTCAATACCATTCTTAACTCATTTTAAAATAGTATTATTTGAACACAGTATTTGTGTTGGTCATTATTTTCTTACCTTAGGAAATCCTTTAGAATAGGAATAATTTCTCTATTTCTATATGCTGTGTAATCCAAAATGTTTAGAAATGGTACTGTTTGCTCCATGGATCTTCAACAAATTTTTGCTGATTTTGTGGTTAATCTCTGTGTTTGTAACTATGTTGAGGATTCCATGTGGGAGAAATGAGGCATCTAGATTTTTCCCCGTGTGCTAATTGTTCTTTAGGACTGGAATGCAAATATAACTGAATTTGTGTTACACAGACTTTGAATGTATTGAAATCCTTAAATATTATATCTCATAACACCTAATGGAAAGGCAATATAGAGATAAAACTAGTATTTAAGGAATAAGTGTGAGTTATTCATGACTGAATATGTCCATTTGAAATCTTCAAGGAATGTCTGGTGTATTAGAAATATAAAGAAATGTTTGGAACTTTTTCATCACTGGTCACACCAATTTTGGTTATAGTGAGGGACTTCAAATTATGATATCGGGCACATGATAGCCTTTGAAAATTGTAAATAATTTTGGGCCAATTCTGATAATGGTTCATGACATAATCACCCTGAGTTACTCACTTGTGATGCTTTATAGAAATTTAATGGCTTTCATCACTCCAGTTTTCACAGAATTTCTGGTCACTCCCTAAAGAAATATGTGGTGGACGGATTTCTGAAGATGTTCACTCAAGATTCCCTTCTCTGGCTATTCAGTCAAACTCTGAATAGATGCTCCTGTGAAGGCACTTTCTGATGGAAGTAAGGTTACTTATTAGTTGACCTTACCAGAGTGGAGCCTTGTTCTCTAGGTGGCCCCAGTGTAATCACTTGAACCTTTCAAAATACAAAAGGAAGGCAGGAGAGAGAGTGAGCCAGAGATAAGGCCAATGAAAGAAACAGATTACATACACGAGGAGGATTCTTTCTGCTATTTTTGCTTCTGAGATGTAGGGGAGCATATGCCAAGGCTGGAGGAAGCCTCTAGGAACTCAGAGTGACTATCAGCCGACAGCCAGCAAGGAAGCAGGAGCTTCAGTCCTACAGCCCCAAGGAATGGATTCTGCCCCACAATGAAGCAAGTCATTTTTCCGGAGCACCCCCATAAGAGCCTGGCCAGCCAACCCCTTGATTTAGGCCTTGTAAAACCTGGTGCAGAGAAACCAGTCAGGCCAGTCTGGATGTCCGAGTACAGAACTGTGAGGTATTAAATGGGTACTATTCTAAACTGCCAAATTTGTGATAACTTGCTAACGTGATGGAATACTAAAACATATATCAAAGATAAACATGGGTTATTGTACTCTCTCCTTTCTTCAGGGGAAATTTTAACTCATTTTGTGCTGACTCCTTCCAGGGATCTTGAAATGTACGGTGCTCCGTGGGTGACTCATTCAAGCTTTGCTTTACTACACTGTGTTATCGAGGAAAATATGGCTTACAATTCAAGTCAATTCTCAGTGCCATTTAGACAGATTTGTGTAAATTAAAAACCATAACCCCTTATTTTGATGAAGTTGCACCCGTTCGACATTATTTGTAATGCACAATTTGTGGAGCAGCCTTTCAGGTACCGGTATTCAGAGACTACCTCAGCAGTAAGGTGACCGTGCATTAAAATATTTATGTGGTATGATCTGAGAAGAGCCAGATGGAATTGTCCCCTTCCCAGGAAAACATTTCTTTCATTAGCCTGCCGGGAAGTTGCACCTTTAGAGACGAGGCATTAAGTGGAGTTGTTAAAATGTCCTCTTGAAGAAGAAGTCACACTTAATCATAACGCCTTTCTAGAGCTTGTCAGAGTTTACAGAGCGTTTGCACATACGTTGTTCCCTAATTCCCTTATCGTGGTCATTCTCTGAGGTGGATGCGGGCTAAGTGGGGTGGATTTTTTTTACCCCCTCACAGCACTTTTTTTTTTTGTTTGTTTTTGTTTTTTATTAACAATGAATTTTATTTCAGTTATAGGTGTACAAAGATCATAAGTCAATTCGATAGATTTTGTGTCCCAAACCAACCCCACCCCCCAGATTGTCTTATTTGAAAAACCAAGGTTTTCCAAGATCTGTGAGTCATTGTCTGTTCTTCAAAGAAGTTCATTGTGTCTCTTTAGTTTCCACATGTAAGCGGTGGCACTGGGTGTTGCTGTCTAATTGTCTGACTGGTTCCACTTCGTATGATAATTTCTAGGTTCATCCATGTTGCTATAAATGTTGTTATTCCGTTCCTTTTAATGTCTGAGTAATAGTCCATTGTGTGTCTGTACCATATCTTCCCTATCCATTCCTCTGTTGATGTGTATTTAGGTTGTTTCCATGACCTGGCTTCTTCCCTC